>JAKRGL010000056.1:588261-1031146 GCA_022392935.1 Ophiostoma cf. undulatum
TATTTTTATTTATTTTTATTTATTTTTATTTATTTTTATTTATTTTTATTTATTTTTATTTATTTTTATTTATTTTTATTTATTTTTATTTATTTTTATTTATTTTTATTTATTTTTATTTTTATTTTTATTTTTATTTTTGAGTATACGAAATCGAAGACTGCATTTATAATTAAAATAGCCATTTTTGTTACAATTAAAATAGCCATTTTGCTAATAAAAAATCATGTTGTATATGCCGGAATATATCTTTGGCTTCCCGCCAGGAAAAGGCAGGCAACTAGGGAGTTTAGCACAAGGCGGCAGACGGCTCTTGCCGTTTAAAGTGGTAAGTACCACGCCAGCATGCGAGATGAGACATGTGTGTAAGAACGGCAGCCAGCGCGAACTGCCATCTAGTCTTCCGCCACCACACCGGTCCAATTGCTTCTTTAGCGGGCTTTCGATATTAACAGTAGCGCCAGCGCTCGATCCAGCCAATATTGCCGCAAGTCGAAAAATAAGAGGCTCTGAAGAAGACGACGGATGAGGGCAGGCAACAGAACGAGAGCATCAGGTGGCAATGTAGCAAAAACAAGGCTGTCTAAGCCTTCTTGTCGCCTCGAAAATAAGACCTGCCAAGATAACTGAAATGGCATGGCGTTCGGGTGGCCAGGCTCAAGAACAACTAACGAGCCGCGCTGGTATTGCAAAAAAGGCTTGACCTCGAACACTACTAATTTATATACAGCACCGCAGTTCTACGCTGACATGGCTTACACTGCACGGTGTTGCTCTATCGGGGAAGGTCACCGTCAGCATGATGGCCGCCGAAATACCCCTCTTGATCAGTCGTATTCTTCGTAAGCCACCACTGTCAGCACGAGGCCACAAGTGAGGCGGAAAGTGAGCAGCCGAAGCCTGTCCGAATCCCCACTCACACCCTTTCATCTATCCTTGGACCCGACTCGAAAAGTTACACTACGATGTCACGCAAAACCTTGCTCTATCACTCTTAGATACTCCGTATCTGCCTTGAATGCGGCTCGAGGCTTTCCCAAAGATAAGACGGCGGCCAACACAACCTCACTTGAGATATTGAGCAGTAGCCTTGTCGACTTTGGAGCGTGCTGGCAACCCGCCGTTACATTATTGCCACTCTACGGAGTACTATGTAAAGGAGGTTCTTGGTTAAGGTTACCACTCCGCCTCTCCCCAAAAGAATAGCCTCCGCATCTTGGCCACTCACAGTGCTGCCTGTCTCAGCTCATTTCCCCCATGCATACTCGCATACGCGTTGTAAGTGGCCGAAATACTCTTGTCTGTTCTTTTTCAATGACTTGGCGTTCTATATTTACTGATACTCCGGTGTACTGTGGCTGGGTGCCTGATGCATTTTTATTCATACACCACCTCCCACAGTACCATAACGGTTTCGATATTTCCTGCAGTACCCAATAGTCCCAGTTCAGCTTGGGTTTTTTTTTTCTTTCCTCACAAATACTCGTATATAACACAAATCGATCCCCTTATCCTTTTATTTCCCTTTTTGTGGTTCGTGTAACTTGCTTCCATGATCAAGTTGGCATTCTCTCCCCACTCTCACCTTTCCACCCTCTTCTCCCCTGTCGTTTGAATAAGGTTGCTTGTAGTGGACCCAGTGCGCGGAACTCCCCAGGTTTTCAGAGTTTCTTTTATGTAATAGCTACCTGCGATCTGCCTGTTTACACCTTTGGTTTCCTCGGCCAATATTTTTCTACTTGCTTGTTCTACTTGCTCGATGGACTGCTTTTCTTTTCATTGATACGCTTGAGCGTGTTCAGCATCCTTTGGCACAGTTCCGCACCAATATTCAGCCTGGCATTTTCAGCTTCAACTCCTATTTTGCGCAACCATACCCACAGACAAGAAAACAAGGCCCTGTTTACTGGCCATCTCACAGGATCTCACATTCGTGGCTGTTCCAAGCTCTGTCTTCAACACTACACAGACTGCACTCCAGCCTTTGTTTCCTTGGACTGCAGCGCAGGAAGTCCGCCGCTCCCTTTGGTTGATCTTTTTGTCTTCCCTGTCTACATTCTATTTTCTGCCTTTCGCATCTATCAACATCGGATAAGCTGCAGCTTGAAATAATGCCATCGCTGAATCCTTAAAGCCCACCATGACCGCAAGACCCCCACCACGGCTGTTCTGGCTGGCATTGCTGTTGGCAGTTAGTGTCAACGTCGTCGGATGTTCAGCTGCAAAGGTCAATGGCACCAACAGCATACCTGACCCCGAGCTTATCCATATCTTTCCGCAGCTCTCGGGTGTCAACACCTCGTTGGGACGGGCCCCATATCTGGGCGGACAAAATTTTACGACTTGCTGCCTCAAAGCTATGAACGAGGCCTTGACAGTCACTGACAACGGCACGTTAGCCTTTGCTGACGAAAAGTACACAACCTGGATCACATTCAACAATGACACAACACCACTGGATGCCCTCAGAGAGTTTAATACACAGGGCCAGTTCCCATGTGCAGCTGTGTACAACGGCAACTCCGATGGCGCTCCCACGCTCATGGTCCCTTACCAATGGCTCAACGACACCTGCCCAGGCTGGCAACTCAGCAGCAAAGACAACCTCAACGCATGGCTCCAGCCACTTTCTGGCTTCCTGATCCCAGCCATTGTCTTTTGTATTTCTGTGCCGCGTCGCCGCAAGCTTGAAGTCCCTAAAGTCTTGTTTTCGTCCGACCAGAGCGGTGTGCAGGGCTACTTTCTTATGGTACTTGGTGCGCCGGTGGCGTTAGCGCTTGTGGCAGCCGACACTCTAGTATGGCTTTGCATCTGCTTTGCCTTTTCTGGCCCCATGATTGTCAGCGGTCTATATGAAGCCGTTCTAGACAACCGCATCATTGAATTTGTCAAGGGTAAAATCAACGAGAAGCAGCTGACCTTGGATATGCGCTGTCGTTGCTTGATGCTTGTTCTCATTGGAAATCTTGATCTTGTCTGGAGTACTGAAAATGGCGGCCACAGTGGCAGTGGCCCGCCGGCTGGGACAGGTGTCGATGACCAAGCAGCCCAAGGCCTCCTATCACGGCATGGGCAAGACCATCCGGTGGACAACTCTCATGACGAGCACCGGGACTTGGGATACGCCATGGATAATATCACAAGATCAGGACCTTACGAGCAGGATGTGACGGGACCTCCGTCAGCGGCATCGGTTTCCCCTAGGTCGCCAACCCCCGCTGTGCCCCATTCGCCGATTGGCACCGCATACAGCACACCTCCTCATCCGCCTCCAATACCGTCTGTTGCCAGTGACCAGCATGACTTTACAGGTCCGGCTTGGGCACAACCGAGTACCAGTCAAGGCCAAGGTAGTCCGGGACACACAGCTGCATATCCACAAAACACCCCAACAGGGCACAATCCCGTCTACGGCCAAGCACGCCTGCCAATCCCAGCTTTGACTTTCCAGACGGCACCAACTGAATCTCTCAACAATCAACAAACAAGTCCGTTGCCCACAGACTTTGATAGCACCAATATGGCTGGCTTTCCTCCAGCTGTTCGGGATCCGTCCCATACAGGATTGCCGAGCCATACGCCCCCTGGACAACACCTCACACTTCCCAGCCAACCCTCAGTACCTGGTCTGCCGACTATTGCATCTGGTCTTTCGTCTGAAAATGTTATTGCTGCCAGCATGGTTCCGACCGCAGAGCAGAGCGGCGCCGCTTCGCCGTGGGAACATATGGAACAGTTTCTCTACGGCTTGCGCCTCTACCCCGATGAAGACAGGTTACGAGGTCATTCTCCTCGACAAAACCGCAATCCGTGTGATGGATTCAATGGCTGTGTTCACGATGAGATAAATGACGCAGAAACCTGCACAGCACCGGATAGAGACCTTGTTTGCCGCACTCCAGAAACCACACACCTCATCCACCAAACAAAGACCCGCCTGAAGACCATGCTTCATTGCCAATACTCGTTTGGTTCTATTATTGGTGCTCCCGTCATGTATGTGCAGTTCTTGTTTCTGATAAGGAGAGCTTGTCACGATATGCGATACTAACTTGTATGTAGTTTTTTTCTCGGCGGTTTTATATTTGCCCTTCTACAGAGTTTGGATACTCTTGGAGACGAGGACATTGCGTACGTGTCCCAAAATGTGCACATATGCCGACAGCTTGACTTATGAGTACTGACTTTTATTCAGGGAGGGGCTGGCTTTTGGTCAGTGGTACATGGTAAGTTATTCTGTGGCCTTTTTCTCCATAAACCAATACCATTTCTCGTATTCTAATACAGCAGACTATTCCCCATATCGCCATCATCTCTGGTCTTTTGCTGGCTGGCAACAACCCCAACATTCTAGAGGGCGTGCTCGCCGTGGATGGCCGAACATATCCCGCCGATGAGCACAAATTTATGAACTTAAACTACGGCCTTGCCTACCCATCGTGCTACAAAGTTGCCTCTCTCTGGGACCGTGGCCACAACAAGAAGATGGTAAGATCTATGGGTATTTTTTGCTCTTCCTAGATTTCGACATCAACTGACATCACAAAGTGGCTCGAGACACTGATCAAGACGTACTTGAGGAACAAAGCTGGAGCAAAGGACAAAGATGTTCAGGATCTACGGTCGCGAACAACCCTGCCATTCATAAACTGGATCTTCCTCTTGTTTTTGGCCTTCTTGCTCCTGGGTGTCCCTTTTATTCTTGCTTTTCTCACGGCCTTTTATACTCCCGAGATTGGGCTCTCTTGTCGCTCGCTTACCTTTTCCATCTACTTTTGTGTTCAGACTATGCGTGAGTGCTTCCCACGCCCCTTGACCCCTCTACTTGCAACTGACATTGCCAGAAATTGTTCTTTGGATGTGGGCATATGCCGGTCCCTTACCGAGACTAGAGTCTCGCGATAACACATCGAAGTGGCTTGGTGTGGGTGGGCGCCTCGACTCCTGCGGCTTCTACAAGCCGTACTCAATGCACTGGCTATTCAGAGGCCAGCCAGTTCCGCGAAGCCCATCCAAGCTTCTCAAGCACATTTATCACCACCCAAAACGACTCAGGAGCTTGGGGTTTCTATGGAACCTGATGTATTACCCGTTTCAATATTTCCTGGGCCTAGTCGGCATCATGGCAGCTATCGGCGGCACCGTCATGCAGCTCATGGGAGTATATACAGCTGATATCTGCTACATTACAACCGAATACTGGTTTTTGCCGTTCTCGGAGCGTGGTTCAGCCTTGCTCTCGAGCAATTCTGCCGAGATGATCAGAAACGCAGAAAGTAGGGCTGTTCATCCTTGACCGAAACTCTACAAGTTTGGCAGTTTGCTAACCGAGCAGTATTTTGGAAACCTTGCGCCATTGCCGGCATTGCTTTTATGAGTGTCGTCAGCTTCATTGGATGGTGGTATCAGCGCCGCATGCGCGATATTTTTGCCGAGCGTACGTATTGCCGTTGATGTGTTGTATCTAGACATGTGCTGACGAGTGACCAGAGGTTCTCCGTATCGATGATGTAGAGTTTGAGCGGGAAAAGGATACAAGAATATCGCGGATCAGGGGTGCTCTCAGGTCAAGCACGGCTTGTGGTGGACGCCATGTATCACAGTCTGCCAACGTCAGCTACCCTGTACATGATGTGCGACAGTTCTCGACATCGTCCAACCCTGGAGCACCAGACTATGATCCACCGTCAGCACCTCGTGACTTTTCGGTGCCTACCATCCCATCTTTCGACAATGGGGGCTTGAGGTACGCATCTGGGTCGAGTGTTCCCGGCGCTTTTGGCTATCAACCCGGCGTTGGCGGCCGCCAGTCCTACCGAGCACGGACGCAGAACAGCATGCCCGTGATCCCGTCTTCCAGGGGAAACGCCAACGGCCCTACATACGCCGGAGTATCCAGCACGGGGTATGCACCAGCTACTGTACCACTTCAGTCGGTCGTCTGGAACCGAGACATGCCGTCTTCATCTCCGAGAGTCGGTCAGCAAGTGACAGCAAGTCCTGATGTGATGTCATCGCTGGGCCCTGCAAATACCGGGGTCTTCAATCCCGTCGTGTATCTAACAGATCCGCATGGGGATGTTGGCCAGATGGGCGGCTCGGGGCTCGGCGTATACGCGCCACTGAATGGCCAAGATCCGGAAAGCGAGAGTGGAAATTATCGTCCGCGTCGACAGAGCGCGTCACCTGATAACTCGCATGTATGATCTGATATCATTTTGGAAACTTCTGTACTGAGAGGCAGAAGCAGTCTTTGTGCTGGTCTCGTCTCTTTGGGGCTCTTTGTACTTTAATATATTTATTTTGTTTAATATATTTTATGAAATGCCTCTCTTCATCCGATTTGTACAAGCCCTGCTTCCGCTGTGCACGCTTTTATCTTGGTTTTTGAGCTCTGTCTCGGGATCATGTTTGGTTTGCCGTCGTAACCAGACTTGTCAGATCTCGGGTACTCAAAACGTACTGGGGCAGGCCACGCAAGTCAGCTGTGGTCACTCCCTCTTGACGGCAGAAAATGATATCCAACATTTTGTTGGTGACTGTAGAATTTGACGGCTTGCATTTGATTTTTGTTTGTGTTGCTCTTTGGTTTCGTGTTTTCTTGATTATTACTGTGTCCATTCCCCTTTGTGTCCTATCTCGCCGCTTCTCCTCCTGTTTACTTTCCCCTTCCTCAGCTACCACCGAACACTCACTCTATATCTCTGAACTCAAGGCAGTCCATTGAAGCCAGGCAAAGTCAGCAAACCTTGTTTTGGGAATATACCTTTGCCAACCATCGAAATGTTTTCGTCATCGTACTCACCAGAGGCCACCTCATCGTCGGCCTACTCCATACTCTCATCATACACAAGCACACCAAGTGCTATCAACACAGCCGCGGCAAACTCAACACACAGCTCCAGCAGTACCTCTCCGCCTTCACAGGTCGGTGTGGCTCTCGGCGTTGTTGTCTTTGTTCTAGCCCTGGGAAGCATCGGTCTCTGGACGACAGCGCAGGTCCGGAAAAGGGGAAAGGAGCCTTCGATGCCCCTTGTCGGGCAGCACCGCCCGCTTTGAGGCCATAAAGTCCAGCATCAACCTATATCATCACTCGCCACTCGGGTTTAGCATACATGTTTCGTGATCAGTTTGCTGAATATTTTTTTTCTACTCAGCGACGCCCTATCTATCCGCAAACCATGCATTCTTGGGCGCTGTGGCGTCCTTCAGCAACGGTTCTTGTTTTTGTGGCCCGGTTTCTTGCTTTTGCTCGTCGGCCAGGGGCTCTGCAGCTTCTCCGCAGACGCCTCCCTCGACTTGGCTCCCCTGCTGGGCTGCCGCGGCCTCGGCCTCCTTCTTCCGCATTTCCCAGAATCCCTTGCCATAGCTCAGCAGGATCTCTTCGCCTTTTGGAATTCCCGTGGGCAGTCCTGCCGCAATGGCTCTCTTGCCGGCGTGCATCACGAAGATGGCCATGCCTCGCTCGCCGCGCCGCGGGTCCCACACCTGGCGGAACTCTGCGTTTGCGCGCGGCTTACCGGTGCCCCGGTAGTCGTTTGCAAATCGCGCCTCGTTGCCTCGTCTGTCGGCATCAATGGCCACGTCGGCATCGCGGTCGAGCCACAGATCATAGTCTGACTCGCGCTTGTTGTGCACATTCGTGCCGCCACCGCTGACCGACACATTGCCGCGGTGGTACACGCCCAAGTATGGCAAGATGAAGGAGTTGGCCGGCAAATGGCGGGCGGCAAAGAGGCCGCGCTGGCCGTATGCTGGATGTGCCGGGTCTGTGATGGAGCGGATCTCGACTGCAGGACTAGGTCCAAACTTGAGAATGGATGGGATCTCCGGTAGGGGCGGTGTCGCTGCCGATGCGCCAGGAAGATCAACCGGCTGTGTTTGGAGAAGCTTTCTCTGCTGTGGGGAGATACCAGAGTAGTAGGGGGTTGTGAGATATGTGATTTCCGATGGCCAGTTTGGTGGCAGACCGAACTGCTGTGGTGCAGTAGATGATGCTGATGGACGGCCGCCTCGTCCGCCTCTGTTGCGTCTACCACCTCGCCCCCCGCGAGCACCACGGTCACTCTCGCGACCCAACTTTGTTATTTTGGTAACCATTTCTAGTTGTCGTGATGGGATAGAGACGTTGGCTATGTTTTGGTGAATCTGATTAAGTTTTCCAATTTGGTGAAAATATTTTAATGCAGGATTTCTGCAAAACTTTAAACGATTCGACAATAGGTGTTGCGTTGTTGAAAATAGTTAAGATGGCGATAAAAATATTAAGTAATATAAAGTAATAAGGACAGAGACAAAACCCAATTAAACAATTTAGTTGACGATGTGATGTTGTCAACTTGGATGATGTAAAAATAATGTCGTCGAAATGGGTCACGTGCTTTCGCGGCAGTGTCGCAACACTGCTGTAAGACAGCCCAGTAAGCACTGGACGCGGGGCGACTTTTTCGTAGATCTGACGTATTTTGGATTGATGACCAAGGCAAGACATTCACCTCTGCGATCGCATCCGGCTCTGCGAACTCCATTTGAGCTCATTTCTACGACCTGCAACAAGCCCACTTCCTTCCAACATTCAATTGTCGAGATATGTTTGCGCGACGAGAGATGTAGCTGTCGCTGCCAGAGGATATCGCTTTTTTGGATTTGATCATTTTGCGACACTGGCGACACTGCGACTCGCATCGTTACGGCCGCCGACATGGTTACAACACGGCGAAGTGCGAACGCAGGCGCCGACCAGGCAGGCGTCGCTCTCAGATCCGTGGTTGCGCAGAGACAGCAGCGCCGCCAGGACACTGCGCGACAACGGCGCGAGGCTGCCGCCGAATCCCGAGCTTCGACCGTCGGCGGCGTGGCCATTACCGGCGTCTACCGCGACATGCTGATCGAGGCCGGCGTGCAAAGTCCGGCTGCATGGCGGAATGCGCAAACGAACGGCAATGATTCAACAGAACCCCCGGCAAAGAAATTGAAACGACCGGGCCATAAGAGTCTAGCTTCACTGCGTCACCACGATAGCGACGACGACGATGTCGAATTCGAGGACATTGCCATACCCCAGCCGGTTATACAGACGAGAGAAATGGACTCTGAAGACGACGAAGATTCGGAGGGAGAGGAGGGGGAGGAAGAAGACGATGGCCAGGTGTTTGCAGATGTCAGCTTTCCGGGAATGTCTGTGCCTATAGCGTCATCGGGAAGTACATCCCTACCGGCCGCTCTTGCATCTGCCGAACCAGAACAGAAACTCGAGCTGAACCTGTCTGTGCACGACACAGCGGTAGAGATCTTGCGGTCGCGTATTGGCAGAGGAGTGCGTGGGTCGAAGCTTGGAAAGGTGCCGACGAACCGGAGGAAACCCTTGACAAAGGCACAACGCATGCAGCGCGTCGAGATTCACAAGATGCATGTCCTGTGCCTCATGGCGCATGCTGCCCGGCGAAACAGCTGGTGCAACTCGCCCAAAGTCCAGGCTGCACTGAAGCCTCTGCTCACCGACAAGATCATCTCTTATCTGAACCCGGGCAGCAACCTATCGCAGTTTGGCCGGACCGAATCGCTCAAGAACGGCCTGCAGCAGATCGCAGTCAAGTTTAAGACGCGGTTCAACATAATAGAGCGTGGCCTGCGGCGGTCGCTATGGGCAGAAACACCCGACCAGCTGACTGATGTAGGTTCACAGGCATAAAGGCAAAACTCTGTGTCCATTCGATCAACTAACGGGATAGTACGAACTGCCAACCGACCTGGAGACTGTCCTCGACAAAGACGACTTTATCGAAGCAGCCAAGACGCTGCAAGGGTCGCGCGACGTAGGCGCCCAGCTGTTCTGTGCCCTCCTACGTGCAGCGGGCGTCGAAACGCGGCTGGCCTGTTCACTGCAACCACTGTCAATCTTGACAAACGCGCCGATGATGCCCAAAGGCAAAGGCCCTCCTGGAAAAGCTAAACGAAACTACCCCATACCGAGCATATACCAGTCACCACAAAAGGGGAGTGATTCTGACTCGGGAACGGACCCGTTTGCTTCACCTCTGAGCCGTCTTGGCCACCCCGACGCGGCGGGATACAATGTCCCAGCAGTCACATCCCCATCACCTCGTAAACCTGCATCTGCGTCGTCTTCATCTACACATATCGTGCGGGGTGAGTCTCAGTTTCCCGTTTACTGGGTGGAGGTACTAGACGTGGCGCACCAGAAATGGCAGCCTGTCGACCCCCTCGTGACCGGCACACAATGGCGGCCTCAGAAACTAGAGCCACCAGGAGCCGACAAGCTCAATTACATGTGCTACGTCATTGGCTTCAACGAAGATGGCGAGGCAAAGGACGTCACGCGCCGGTATGCAAAGGCATACAATGCTAAGACTAAGCGCAGCCGTGTGGATGGCGCCGTTGAGCCGGCATCGGCGCTCACAGCAGCAGCGGCAGCAGCGGTTGCATCCCTCGCATCACCAGGAACGGGACCGCCATCAGCCATTACCCCCATGTCAGGGACCAAGTGGCTGCGTCGCACTATTCGATACTTCCGAGAGTCATACCCTACTGATCTCGACCAAATTGAAGACCGAGAACTGGGCGTGCTTGAATCGCGTGAGCCAATGCCGCGCAATGTAGCTGACTTCCAGAACCACCCAGTCTACTCGCTTGAGCGCCATCTTCGACGACACGAGGTGCTAGTACCAAATGCGACGTCCGTAGGGGCTGTCTCGGCGGGAAATAAGGCTCCCCTCGAGCGTATCTATCGGCGGCGCGATGTCCGGGTTGCATACAGTGTCGACCGTTGGTACCGGCTGGGTCGCGTCGTTAGACCAGGAGAAATACCAGTGAAATGGCTGCCCAAACCAATATCCAGGAGGCGGGGCCTTGGCGGCGACGACGACGATGACGACAAGGGAAAAAAACACTCTGGCATTGCGCCACCGGTCGAAATCGGTGTACAAAAAACTGGCGAAGATGACGATGACGATCTCTTTGCCGATAAAGAACTTGAAGACATTCCCCGGCGCATAGCACAGTCACACCCAATTCCCAATGGCGTACCGTTGTTCACACCCGAGCAGACCGATCTCTACCAGGCACCACCGGTCGAAGACGGTCGCGTTCCCAAGAACAAGTTTGGCAACATTGACATTTACGTTCCCAGCATGGTGCCCCAGGGCGGCGAATACATTCACGACGACACGGCGGGACGCGCCGCCTTTATTTTAGGCGTCGACTACGCACCGGCCTTGACGGGCTTCAAGTTTGAGGGCCGACGGGGCACAGCCGTTTTGCGCGGTGCGGTGGTGGCCAAAGAGAATGCTGAAGCCGTGCGGGCTGTCATTGAAGGGCTGGTCGACTTGCAGGCCGAGATTGCCGAGCAGCGCCGGGTCAAGGCGGCTTTACGGATGTGGTCTATTTTCTTGCGTGGCCTACGTATTCGTGCGCGCATCCGGGCAGCTGCTGAAGACCGTGGAGAATATGTCGACGACGACGAAGCGTACTATGAGGAGGTAGAAGATGAAGAAGAGGAAGAGGAAGAAGAAGGAGACGATGACATCCAAGATAAGGATCCCGAAGAAGAGGGACCTGAAGACGAGGAAGTTGACAGATATGAAGGTGAGAAGGAAGCCGAACTGGAAGCAGAAGAGGCCGCAAAAGAGGCTGCCGCTGAGGGCACCCTCAAGAAAGCACCAGCACCTACGGGAGAACATCATACTGCCGCCAGACAGGCAGATCAGGCAGAAGCTACCGCCGACGGCCAAGACGGTGATGATGATATGGATGAAGCCGAGGGTGACATTGATAATGCCAAGAGCGATGTCACAGAGGAGTTTGACATGGTCATGGACGACGACGACGATTATGGGGGTGGCGGGTTCATGGTTGACGACGACGACGACGACTTTGGTGGCGGCGGTTTCATCCCAGAGTAGACTCGATCTAGTTCACAAGCGGCATCTTGTAACGATTAATGTGCAGCAAATACAGTTTAGATTGGCATCATTTATCACAGATGAATATGAAAATAGACTGTTCAAAACATAATCATAGCTTGCCCTTTGTCTGCGCCTCTCGCATACGCTGTGCACTGCGAAGTAAGGCGTACAAGCTCTGCATGCGCGGCAAATCAACACCACGAGCACGCGCGATGCGCACTGGGTTGCCAACGATCACCTCGAGCTCCAGCGGCCGGCCAGATTCCCAGTCGAGAAGCATGCTTGGGCGCGCACCCTTGTTGCGGTCTGTGCTTGCAAGAATCTTCTCGGGCCTAGCCAGGTCCGCGGGAAATGGCCGGCCCAAGATGCGTGGAGCAGCCTCCCAGATCTCGTCCATGATGGCCCGCAGATGGAGCCGCAGCTCAGGGTCGGACGCCATGTCGGCGTTGCCGCGACCACCCGACAGGACCGCAGATGGGTTGAATGCTGCATTGATGCACAACTTGTGCCATCGAACGGTTTGCAAGCCCACCTCGTCCATGGGCTCAATGTCCCGGATGCCGCCGAGACGTGTCCACCAGTCAGTGAGCTGTGCTGTAGCCCTTTCGCCACCCGCTGTTAGTGCAGCGAGCTCATCTTGAGATAAGCTCTTCACCGGAGCTGGGGCAGGAGCGTCATTCGATGTCGGTGACGGGGACGACTCGGCGGAGTTTGTGTATGGACCTAGATACATGCGAGTCCACCGGTTTTGGCGGATGACGCCTGGCTGAATTTGCTCTGCACTGACAACAGTGACACCGCTAATGACGGGCGTCGTGGGGAACCGATCTCGGTACGGTGCCTCTACACCGACACCGTTTTGGATAAGAACAATAGCCGATGAAGGCCCAACGAGTGGCGCAATAGTGGCCGCATCGTCAACCCGGTCAGGCAAGGCCTTTGTCGTCACGATAATAAAGTCCCAACCACCAGCTGGCGGCTTGGGCACAGCAGCAGGCACATCAGACGCCGTGCCCGCGGCCGCAGCCACTGAAGGGAATACGGCGTGTGGGTGGAAAAGATAGTCTCCAAACGTGTGCGTCTGGAGCTGCACACCATCCTTGGCCAAGGCAGCATAGTTGGAGCGGCCAATGAGTGAGACATGCACATTATGCTTGGGCTGCCAAAGATGGAGTTAGCAAGGGTGTCGACCAAGGAAAACAGCGAAGGAGAGCAAAGAAGCATGCCCGATAGTGCTTTCTGCTTTTCAGCTTTTCAGCCGGGGCAGCTACTTTCCCCAATTCGGACCAAGTGCTGCAAGATGCCATCCACCACAGGAGGAAGCCGAGACACAGCAGCAAATAAAATGAAGGAAAATAGAAACAAAAATAAACGTACGTAATGTAGCCGTGAAGCGTAGAAGCATCCTACCGCACCAGCACCCACAATGACAATATGGATGGGCCTAAGACGCAGGTTAGCAATTGTAATCTCACAAGCTTAAAGGGAGTCCCGTTTCGCCACCCTCAATCCTCGTCACATCGATATGCAGGTGACGATGTTCACTGGGTGGGGGTGGTGTGTCGACAGCAGCAGTAGTTACACTGCACCAGTTCCAACGTTGCCAACTCTTCAACTCTGACTTACTTGGCCGGGTCCGCAGGGGCTGGGGCTGGAGAAGCCATTTCGGCTGTCAGCAGGTGATGGACACTGACGTTTGAGATTGATAATGTATGGGGGCCAGAACAACGTTGTGACACGAGTATTCTGGGCGCTGGTCACTTCGAGACGCTATGAGACTAGAGCCAGATGGCAGCTCAGTAGGCCAGGGTTAGCTTGGTGCGGATTCGCCCGGTCGTTCTTTTCCGTCCAGCGCTGTCGGCCCTCGCCGGTGAGTCTGCTGGGATGGGCACGACACGGTGAGTCTTTGATTGAGAGCACAGACAGGTATGGTTTGATGATTTGATGATTTGATGATTTCAGATGATATGAGATGGTATTGGATGTAATGGAAGAACTGGGAGTTGATGGAAGAACTGGGAGTGTTGTCGCAAATGCCACAAGGTGGAATGTAGCCCGAGATGCGCGACGATCCCGACGACGCAAAATGCCTGATGGCAAGACGGACCAAAACTAACGGAACAGAGAGAAGAATGATGTGGCAGCCGCACGTCCGTGTTTAGTTTCTAGAAAATGGGGGTGGCCAACAAGATACGGTCAAGAGAGCAGGAAGAATAGCGAGAAGAGTGAAGCTCAAGTTACGTGGATCTGTGCCTCGCGGCGTGATGATGTGCTGTGGCTGGATTGCGCCTTCTGTATTATGGATTACAGGCGCCCCCGCGTTTTAGTTGAACCGAGGTGCCTGCTACAGTATGGGCGGTGCAGTGTATTTTAGTGGGGAATGAAATTAGCCGAAGCAAAGAGTAGGGGCGGCCACCGACCACCAAATACAACGGAAGGAGACAGCTACGAGTTACACAAGGGCGGAAGGAAGCAACGCAGTGTAGACGGCGCCTGGTCATAGCTCCCTTCCCGTTTTGAGTCTCGACAGCATCAACTGGGCTTATTATCGTGAGTCGTTCCTTCCACATTTGCTTGCACAAGACTCTTATCACAAGGGGTACGTTTCCTATCGTGGACTACTAAATATAGTGAAGGCTGTTGAAAGATAGGCGCAGCCGGAATCTTTCGTTTTTTTTTTGCCATCAGGCTGTATGGCCAAATACCCGCTAAAGCGACCTGATGTCCTTTGGGTACTCTGAAAAGCACAATATCAAAGAAGGAGCGGCCGAGATGCAACAAGACTCAAGGCCAAATAAGGCAAGAGAGAACAGATGCAGAAATGCTAGATGAAAAACTTTCGTCACACCTGCGCTGAGGAAGGAGCGACCGACAACGCCAAGCTGGGAATAACACAATGGTGCTTATACACAGTGCTGTGGCAGGTCCGAAACTCTGACATAAAATCTCCGCAGGTGTCCCCTATAAACTGGGCACTAAGGAAATACTATGCAACGTAATAATGACGCTCGGCCTGTCCCGTGACAGACAATAGAACCGCATTCCGTCCTCCGACCAGTTATAGGCCTTTCGGGGAGTCCGTGCTGGCATCCCAGGATCGACAACCACACTAACACACCTTGACCCCGGGCGGCATCACGTTGCTTGAAGAATGCAAATTCTGCGAGAAAACTCTTCACATCCCATTATATGGTTTTGGGCATGAATGATGTTGGTGCAATGATGTGTGCGCGATTGCATTGGCAGGTGATCTGAGAATCCGATATAGGATGGAATTAAGATTGAATTAAAAATCATCAATCACCGGAGCGAAATCGCAAATCGGATCGGACACTATATGCTACATCGTGACCCAAAGCATCACGACTTTGATCTCATTAATCTATCCGTAGTCGGTGAACGCCGTTCATGTTTAAATAGTCGTCGGCGATGGACTATAAATGTCGGGGCATGCTCGAGCCTTTGAAGCCATTTGCATCTCATCATCATCGCCATCACATCATCACCATCAGCAATGAGAACAGTCTCATCAACCACTCTTCCATCACCTCAGACTCTCACCTTACCATATACCTTACCATATCCCATACCATATTCCCTTCTAAAACATCCAGCATCCAGTTACAGACTCAGTCCGATGCATTTCCCTTTCGCACGTCTTCCGATAGCTTCAGTCTTTATCGTTTTCTCAATATAGACATGCTTGTCCATCTCATTCTCGCCTCTTCTCTTTTCTATATTCTCCCCTGCCTTGCCTATATGACTCCTGATCTCCTTCCCGTCATCACCACAGTCCTACCACTATTGCAGCTCAAGAGTATAGTACACTTCACTATCCCCCATCGTCTATCTCGACATTGCCAATCTTCAGACGTCCTTGGACACCAAGCTGCTCTCCTCGCTCGCATCCTCGTTTCCATATTCCCTCACTCTTCATCCCCGTCCCTATCTCTTTCCTCCCACCCTGGCACCTCTCCGTCCTCCCTCGCCATGTACTCATATACTCCTCATCCCCTTCCGATTCCCGTGCTCTCCACGCCAGCACCACCCTCTTGCTCTCTTCCTTATCTCCTCGTCCCTTCGCATTCTCACTCCCATGACCCTCATCCTGCCTTCGACCCCCATCATCATTCCGTCTTTGCCACCGCATCTCCCCGAATGCCCGTATCATCCCAAGCCTCTCCACAACCGCTTGTCGTAGCGGGGAACCTCGTCCTCAGTCCCGTAGCCATCCTTGCAGCTATCATTTACTTCCTCGACATCTTGAGGCATGCATGATACATCTTGTTCGAAAGAGGTAAAGATAGTTTGGGCCGCATGTCTGGCTATCTTGCTTTTGCCACCCTCATATCACGCTTGTGGGAGGTTGGTCGTTGCAGTGATGCTGTAGCTCTTGTCTCTGCCGTTGTCCTCTCCTCTGCCTTTGCCCAAATGCTTCCCTTTCCTAACTCACATCCCCATGCCTCGTCGCCGTTGTTGTAATAGACACATCTACCTCCACACAGCAACCCTTCGCCCTTCGCCGCCAGCACTGCAAAGCTCGGTTAACGTCGTACATATCTATGATATCTGTGCCATCTATGGCACTATAACCATGATATCTCTCATATCTTTGATATCTATGGTACCGCTCTTAGTCATTGATCATACCCTGTGTCTTATCATCTCCGGCGCAAGATAGGGACAAGTACCACCCGCGTCAAGCCCAAGTCCATGCACATCTATCTTCACATTACCTCTTTGCCTCGTACCCTCCTTGCCCAGTCGTTCTCTTGGCCATTCGCAAGGCCGTCCATATCAGTTCCCCGCTAACATCAACTCCGTCTTCATGCATAGCTGGAACAGTCTCGCGTCAGACACTTTCCATTTGCATAGCTCCGACCCCATCCCCTTACATTTACTTCCTATCATCATATCCCATTGGCCTGCCTGTCCTGTCTGTCTCTGGTTCTATTCGTTGCATCTTCATCACACCTTCTTTAACGGCCTGCATCTTCTTCCAGGTCTGCAGTCTCAGCCATACCCTCTACTATCTGGCCTCCAACAGCTAGTCATCTGCAGTCATCTGCATCTAAAGTCGTAGCTCACATACCCTCCACACCATTCCCTCTCTCTTGTCTCACATCATTCCTCTCTATCCTGTCAAAGTATAAAGCCCCAACCCCTCCGATATCCGTAACAACTTGCTCGCCTTCTTAGGTCACGTAGCAGCACACATCTCACAGCACCGTAGTGTATCAAGGCCATGGTGTATCTCCATCCACACCGAAGTCAATCTGTCAGCACCCTCTTTGCTTCCGCCGTCAGTAGCCACTGGCATTTAGCCTTTTCTTCTTGCTGCTCACCTCCTATCTTTGTCATTAGCTTCTACTCGTGCTCGATAAGATAGCCGTGCAGCCGAACAGAATATAACCTTTCAAGACCGCTCTATGCGCCGCGACCACCCTTCGTATGGCCCTTGCTGTCCTGCATGTCTGGTTCCCTGCCACCCTCTCGCATAAGTCTTATGCACCTTGAACTTCTAACATGCTTTCATGGTGCATGTTTCCCCACACCTCTTTGAGCATACCACTGCCTTGCAGTATCACAGCCCTTTGTCATTGGATAGGGAGTTGTGCTTGCGTATTTCGGTCGGCGGGTGCATTCATCAGCTTCTTGTGTCCGTTGGTAGGTCTCCCACCCTTGTCATATCATGTCGGGGCCCTCTCCCTCTCCGTACGATGTAGAGTAAACACAAGCAACCCCAATATCGCAAGTCCTCTTCAGTCCCACGCTGGTACTCCGTCGTCTCCTAATTTGTGCTTGCGTATAGTTGTTCTTACATGTCACATTCCCTGTGGTGGTATTCTGCCAACTGGCCTACCAGTTGTGATTTCGTAGTAGCGGCCATTCAATTAGCGAGAGCCCAGCACCGTGGGGTATGTGAGAGTAAGCAAGTAGCAGCCAGCAGCCAGCAGCTGCGCGAGGTTCTGTCAAGCTTATCGACGTGTATGCAAGAATGATGCACTATGTAGGAATCTAGCCATACGGCGTCGGGGCCAGGGTCATGCCTCATCTTCGTAGAGGCTGCCACCGGTCAAAAGCTGGATTAGCTTGTGGCCCGCAACCAACAAACTATTGCCCCGAGCGTGGGTGGTCGACAGCACTGCCAGCTCCCACGCCCCATGGGTGTGCATAGAAACTACCACCCCAATCTAAACTTTAGAAATGGCCAGCCCAAATAAAGACTACTGGGCATCTTTGCAAAACAGCCTGCATGTTTTCCTAAGAATATACAACTTTACGCTGGCAATGACTTCTAACCAGCTCCTTAATCCGCGTATCGAGACACGGGAGGCCCCTCGCCATCACTATCCTTCTGTGTGTTCGGGAAACGTTGTGTTCTCCCATGGCCTCCCAGATAGATGTCTTTGTTATATAACCATAAAAATATAACTGAAATTTCGGTGTCTCAATATTTTCTTTATAATAAGGTTATGTGAGTCGTGCTCGTGGCCTGGCATCGATATCAAAGTCTGGACTGCAAAATAAAAACTCAATGTTTCGCATTTGGATATGGCGGCACCGCCAGCCTTGCCGCACTAGAACGCGATAATCTTATTTTAGCCACTGCAAGACACTCCGAATAACAACGTAAATCTCTCATGAAACCTTACGGTATATATTACTTAGCATCCTACTCGCATTACGCCTCTGTCATACAAACAAATTCTACAAAGATGAGAGTGCCGGTCACCACTGCGCCAGTTTGAGCTCGTTGCAGATTGTAGCACCTACATTCTATAATGTAATGCTCAGCCGCAGGCTCGATCAAAGGGAGTACAGTATTTTGGCAGATCTCCATGTGACAACTTTCGTGATAATATTAGCCAGCCATATCTATTGTTCCAGGGTACACACGTGAAGTTTTCGGCATTTCGTATAATATCACCGTGCTCCCATGCCACGCCTCCGTACGGGAAGAAGTGCTTTGAAGAGAATATACATCAAGGTTTACTACATAATAGGCATTCTTATCACGGACCAAATAACTAATTCGGGTCCTCCGTACAGAACCCTGCTCTAAAAGTCTGCTTATCACATGTGCTAGATACATACCAAAACAACGTCAACAGTTCTAGGGAGGTTACATGTCAACAGTAAGTAGTACATACTCTGTACAAAGAGTGTGCGAAAGACTAGTCACGGGAGAAAGAGAAAGAAAAAGGACAAGCCTGGAGATGAATAGAACTGACGCGGTATAGGGCCCGGAGCGAGTTCCACTATATATTATATTTTCTCTACTTCATACTATCGCGATCAAGTGTAATATGACAAGGATAGCGCAGATGGATATATGTAATTGACAGGTCGATGTCAGCATATTCAGAGGAACGCTACAGTATGTACGTGGGTCGGAATACCAGCCATTGCCGCTCAGCCGCATGGTAACCTACTACCACCACGTTTTGGTTTCGTGAGCAAACTCGGAAGCCGAAACTGCTATTTGAAATAGTCAAAAATAATAGATTTCGATCATGGCCATGGAGCTGATCAAAAGACGGCACGCACACCGGTATACAACTTTAGTGCATCCTTTTGGGTCGAGTATGGCACACGGTACACACAAGGATGGCGAAACACAAAGCTAACACAAGAAAAAAGCAAAACCATGCCAGAAACAAGTCAGCCCTTGAGTAAGCTCGGGGGACCAGTTATGTACAGTGCACGTCATGAAGGATGCCTCAATGTGCACCACACACATACCGGACCTGACCGAGCTTTGATTCGCTAGATACAGGGTTACGGCATATCGCACGCTAAGACGCCTACACGGAGTTTTATTGCATATGCAGCAAGTGCATACTCAGCAGAAGCATGGGCATAGATAGTTGAATGGGGGATGAGTGGGAGTAGCGGAGAGGGGTGGCAGGGGGAGCTGTCACGGCCGTGATTGGCGAACACGGGTGTACTGCCCATGGTGTGGCTGGTAGCTGATGGATAACAGAAGATCAGCCGACAAGAAGAGCGCAAGGCAACCAAATTCAAATAAAAGCCCGGCGGATGAGTTTCTATCAAAATGTGGGATAGATAGTAGACGTCGTTAATCTGTGCTCCGCGCGTTGACGTCGTATTGCTCCGTAACACATCACACATGTCACATATCCCATCAGCGAGTCAGCAAGGAAATCGGCACGATAACCAGGCGAATGCGAGCCCTTGGAGAGAGAGGGTTGCGGCTAAACTGTGCCTTTCAGTAATGACATCTAGGGTCTTTATCTCTGATCTGTAACCTCTAATCCGTAATCTCTGTTGTCTGTGATCTAGTACATATGGTTATGAGATAGACGCCTGTCTTGGCTTGTCTCGTTTCCAGAATGAGCGGGCCGGCGGAGATCTAGATCTTTCTAGTCGCTGAGACTCTGCAGAAATGACCAGATTTTGCTTCGCATACCGGCTTTAACTGTTTTCACACTCGATAAAGGCCAGGCCAGTCAACCAGGGTAGTACTGAAACGACCTCGAGCAAGGCGCTCTTTCCATCCTAGCTCTAGCCTGCCCATGATCACAACCTCGCTGTGGGGAGGATAGTAGTTTTGCAACCCAGAAAGAACAAAAGCAGCTCCGAAAGCAACCTCGCAGCTCGTTTCCCATGACGAACACCGGCTCTCGGTCGTTTGTGCTCGCCGTTCGGCCTCGAAGACGGCTCCAGCCTCAAGTTTCCGTTTTTTCTTTTATTTTTGGCATTCTTTTTAGGAGAGTACATCGCACGACAACATTTACTATCTCTGTCTGCTGGAGCATTCTACTGGCACTATCGCATCATCGGATCGCAGTGTGCTCTCTCTTCTTCCATTCCCCCATATCGCAGCTCCGCCCACATACTGCGTGCTCCCCTCCCGCTGAGACCTTGTGCAGGGTGGCACGGAGGCACCTGTCAAACCTTAAGCCTTCTTACGGACAGCTGCCATAAGCTGAAGATCAACGATACATTGCAAACCCGAATAAACACATGTACTACGTAGATACTTCATAGATTCCCGCCCATACCAAAGCCACAATACTGCTTTACATACATATATGGATGGCTAGCGTTTTATAGGGGTCAGCTGGGGTCTAGGCGAAGTCCTGGGGTTGCAATCACCATCCGGCTGCGGTCCTAGTGGTTGGTCAAGCCGCCGCCAAAAAGTAGCACAGCACTACTTCTCTACTTAGCTCGTCTCCTGGCTTATCTCTTTCCAACGCCACTGTTCACCACCTTGCATATCGGTCAAAAACATACATACAGATTAGATAGATCATAATTACGAAAGGCATCAGACCAAATACTGTATTACCCCATATTGTTTAGATCAAAGAAAGGCCTTCAGCGGAACAGGCCAAGAGTTATAGTAGTTTATAATAAGTGGTAACAACAGGTCTAACCACGCTGCAAAGTCTAAAGGTACAGTCAAGGGCTTTGTGGGTGCCATTATGTTCACAGTATGTGATCTACGAAAAAGGAAAATGTTGCGCAGCTAGTCAACTATTGGTGGCCAACGGGTTCTTCAACAGCTACTCCCTCTGCACGGTTCTTCCAGCCTCTTGCATCATCCATCACCCCGCCCTGGCCTCCCGTCTCAACCTGTCATTCATCTTCCTCCTCTGTACAACAATAGATGTGAATTATCAAGCTCTACTGCCTTTTAGACAGGCCCCCTCCCCCCCTCTCCTCCTCTCGCTAGTAGCCACTCCACCTCTTTCACTCTTCACCAATGACTTAGACACCGTGATGACATTCGGATTGGATGTCCTGGTGCTTCGTGATGCGTCGAGCGGCGTGCTGCATACCTATTTACATACCACAAAGTTTGCACTGCCTCTTAAACATTGTACGAAGTAGTATCGTGTATTTCCTTGCATGATTCCCAGGTTTTCTCTTTCTCCAAAGCACATAGATGGGATCGAGATCACTGAGTCAGCGTCCTCCTCCTTTCGTGACGCCGAGGTTGACTCGCGTACTTCTGGCCTAGCTTCGTCCGGCCTTGACTTACCATCCATCCACCTCTGCATTATGGCTTCCTGAAATATTTGCTATATTTATAGTCTAGATCAAGATTGCGCAAGACAACCAAATTCGGGTTCGGAGGTATGCCGGACAACGATGTCTCACTACTTGAACATGTCTTCCGTCTTCATAAAGGATGTCTTATTCATAGGCTTTTTATTTACAGTATACTACATACATCGTAGCATTTTGGCCATGGTCATATTCCATATTGTAGACACGTTTTATATTCATATCAACCGAGGTGTATCCGCTGTCATATAAACAGTACATTTCACGGTCGGCACTTGCTAGAGCCTGAGCCCCCCCCCCCCCCTCCTACGTGCGTGCAAGTGTTGGCTCTATCATGATTCGGCATACATATCTTAAAGGCTGGCACCGGGTCCGTCCCACTATGAATATCGATACATCGGATGGCAACGACGCCTTAGCTGCGAAAGAATGTGTGGATCTGAATAGCTTGATCAGATCTATCAGGTCACGCTATTTATCGTACTCTATTAGTCTTCATTAGCTTTGTATTGGTGTTGCATTTCAAAATCAAGCAAGCCACATGCACAGTAGAAACAAGTCGAACAAAACACGATCGTTGCTGCAGTATCATGCAGCACCAGCAATATTAACTAAAAACACTAGCATCATCCGCTACTATCTAGCATTAGCATTAGACTGGGAATTCGTCACTCACACTTCATACCAACTACGATGGGCTGGCTTGACGGCACATGAGCCCGGCCCCTCAGTCGTCTCTAGCTTTCTTTTATTTTGGCATTTGCTTTTGAGTATTGCTTTTTCCTAGTATGTATGATTTTCTACAGCCCTTTTGGCATAGTGTCAAATTCGGCGAGTCCGACAGCAAGGAAACAAAGCATGTGGCCGACAAGATGCGTTTTCATACTCGCTCATTCGTTATGAACCTCAGAGTAAGGGCTGCCTTTCTTCGCCCTTGGGGACCTGCATAGTAAAGGCTCCGTAGTCGGCAGTCGGTGAGGCTACTTTAGCATGTACGAAAGCGAGATATAAAACTTTTCGGCTCATCTGAGCAACGAAATGAGTGCTAGCCAACCAGGTTGATAGCATAGGAGAGAGCATATGCATGAACAAGGCTACGCTGACGCGGGATGTCATATTACTACGTTATAGTTTTATTTCGTTGTTGATTATATTATTCATATCTTAACCGTACACAGGCACGGCGGCATCACCAAGTCGCCGCCTTTCCGTCGGCCTTGCCAGTCTGCACAATCGAAACCCAAACACGCCGATCGCATTCCAAATACGTTACAATGAGCACATCGCCACCAGTATTTGTTTTGACAGTTGGTTGCGGGAGCTGCCGTGTTATTCCATTTATTGTACCTATCTAATGTACTAAATACTGTTGGAAATCATATGGGGGGGGAATAATGTCAGGATCATTTGGTTTTTGTTCTTTTTAAATCTTTTTTTTTAAAAAAAAAGCAGATTACTTGACAGGTATCGACAACAAAAATTAAACATAGCTCATAACAAGTGACATAAAAAACCTCCAAGATAAACTTCCCAGAATTAAAGATGACAATCCGGAGTCGGAGCTGGAGCCTCCTCGATTTTCGGCATCCCTCCGTATTTTTTATTCTCCTGCAATTCTCCTTCTTTCATCCGGGGTGGTCCCCCACATATTCCACGTCGAAGAAAAATGCACAGAAAACTATCAGTCCTCTTTACAGATGGAAGGTTTGTAGTGTGGGGGTCTCGAGCACGGATCTTGGCCGTATGCATCGATTTCTAGAACTCACCAAACAGCTCATACACGTACGTATTCGTTATTGATGCAGAACTGTGATAAGCCACTGCAATTTTTGTTATTCGTTTTGTGCACAGACGAATACTGGCTTGTGGGGTTGTCTTTCTCACACCGTATTGTCTCTTCCTGTTGCCTCTTGTTTCTTATTGTCTCGCCTTGTGCTAAAGTGGTGTTCGACTCGCTGGCTCGGACTTGGCTATTTGGCTGTGTGCTGGGCGCTCTTGAATCGTTAAAGATTTGCAGCAGGAACGAAGCTGTGCATGACACTGCGTTTCAGTGAAGCATGTCTTGGAGCGTGCATCATGCAACTGTATCCATGATTTTTGCAAGTAATTTTGCTTGTTTTAGTGAATGGCAAATCTTTAGAAAATCGTTCAATATCGATATCAAGGGGACAATCGAACAATCGCATTTGCACCTCACTTTCTGCAGGACGGACGATCAAGCCAAGGCGTAAAAAAGGAAGGTTACACATCCTTTAACTTGCTTGCAACGGGCGTTGGACCTTGGCCAGCTACTGTACATGAAGCAAGAAAGAATTGGCAAGCCCAAGGAGGACGCTGCACCAATGTGGCAATGAACGGGATCAGCCCGTGAAGGCGGCCCGTCTTTGCAAGGAAACTATGATGGGATGAGCACAGCAAGGCTTGTGACTTTACAGCAAAGGGCCGTATGTAATCGGCCCCTATCGGTGGCCTATTCGGGGGATACTTCGGTGTCTATTATCTTCACATAGGGTGATGGTGCGGTGACAGGCTGATGCCATGTCATGGATCGGTTGTTTTGTTGGCAGGTTTCATGGCCTTCCGAGTACAGCTCAATTAGCCATGTGCAAGCGAACGTGGGCGATAATTCGAGTGTGGAATGGATGATTGACCGGATGATGGGAATGCGATCACGTTTCGATGTTGCAGATGGAGTGGCCCAGGAGGAAGATTCCGGAAGGCTGTCGAATGGAAAAGGTGTCGATGGGATGGGTGATGGAAGCTAAAAGATGCCATGGCAGATGACTGAATGAGTCCTACCGACGAGGCTCCTTTAGGAAGCTGCATGCCTTGCTATTCCAAGCCTCGATGCACTGTGTGATGGCTGCAACCTCTTTGATCTGTACGACTTATACGATTGCTCCAACACCACATTGAGTGTCATTCTACCCCTCGCTACAGAGCATTGCGGTTCTGCCGACGGCGGCCGTGGGTGTGTATTGATAATAGATACGACCAGTAGGAAATAACGCGTCCTGGGGCACTCCGGAGACAGCGCCCTGGAATGACACGCAGGGAGTAAAGAGACAAGTCCTTGAAGCGGCGTGTTCCACATACATACATATACTGTACCCATATTCTAGATGGGGTGATGTCATTGCCGGTGCAAGTGCAGCATAGCGGTCACGCAGCTGCAACGGAGAAAATCGTGTAGCACAACAGACGAGACACGAGATCGGGATGTGAAATGAGGTAGGGTAGGAAAATGAAATAAATAAGTGAGCAAATAAGGAAATAAATAAGGAGATAAATCAGAGTTGCTGCTTCGCATCCTCAATGGAGTTACTGCATAGATTCTACTCCGTAGAATGCTAGTTATGTACTGTACATAGTATCCCTGACATCCCCATTAAGAAGCTGCCGGGCTGCATACCACTGTAACGTGCCTGCGTGTCTGCGCCTGTCTGTTGAACGTAGTACAGTACTGTATGTGAGCTGCCATACGGAGTACAACGTACTGACTCTCTCTTATATTGGACAGCTGGTATTCGGACAGCGTCTGTTGTGCTAACCCTGCATCTTTTGCGCATGCTTATTCGGGTAGAGTTTCGTGCTTTGTGTTTCCGGCTTTTCCCATTCTATTCCGTGCCTCACGCGCCTCGTGTCCGAAGCAGAGCTGACACTCTTCTTGTAAGACTGCCACGGCAGGGTTGTGATCCATCCTGTAGAGCTGGCTCATTGTACTGGCTGCGAGTTTGACCGAGCTCTGAATCCGATCCATAGCTTCCATCCTTTGCTAGTTGCTCCGATCCTACTTTTCCCTTGTCGTATAAAATCAAAACATATCTATCACATTATACCCCAAGCTCATACGTTCTCCATGGATGGGACTCGGACAGTCCCGGGCCGCGTCAATGGTTAGAGTTTGGGTGGGTCATGCTACAAGAAAGGAAAGATATTCTGAAAAAAGATGTCCGATGCGATGTTGATGTCCACGTACATCGGGTTACACAAGAGTCTTACCGACAAGTATGGGAACCCGATCCTCGTAGTGTACCAGATCGGACGTATCCTCTTCTTGAATATTACTATTATGCCGAATTCTTTAGAAGCTTTTCGAAGGTGGAGATGAATTAGTACTCCAAATCCGGGGCAAGGGATCTTCACTTTAGCAACGCCTTTGGATTGAATGTTGCCGTGTTTCAACTTTCCTTTCTCGGTCTACCAGCCGGGGAAATAAAACAGGAACTGATGCCAACATTTTGACCAAGATGGCCATCGTCAAATCAGAAGCATGCCACAAGCCGTCCTCACCCGCCCCGGATTTGCTTCTGTCTCTGCCGTCCTTCACTGGTCTTTTTGAACGATCCCTTTCCTAGTTCCTCTCTATTACTCGTTGGCCAAGTCAACCGGTTCAATTGACGTACACCAGTGTGCCAGCCAGCCGCCCCTAGGCACTCAGATTCGAAGCAACCTCGAAGGATCAAACTTGGCTAAAGACGGACTCGTAGCAATAAAACCGGCCACTGCAGCATCCTGAAGAGTGCACTGACACGCCCCTGGGCAGTTACAATGCCTGTACTATGCAGTAACACTAGGTACAGAGTAAGCCCAAAATTGATCATGATCTTCATTGTTCTGAGAAGCTGCCGCCATGGGCCTACGTAAGAACTGCCAAGCCAACCATTGTTTGTACAGACTAATATATGTAGTTTACTATCACCAATCTCGATACATCTTCAAAGCTTCCATAGCGGGACCGAGAAAAGTACTGCACTATGCCCGGGCAAGATATAAAGCTCGAAGCTCAAAGAGCTATCGTTTGATTCCTTCGCTGTACCTTTCTTACCCCTTTCGTATTGCACAGTCTTTCATTATGCCAGTATTTATAACATAGGTAGTACGCGTCTTTCATGTTCACCATTCTTTGCTTGATTTTGCTTTGCACACGTGTTGAGGTGGTTGCTCAGTCCAGTGTTTTTCTCGACAGTTGCTCCTGATGACTCTTCCCAACTTGTACCAGCTTTACATAACAATGCATCTCACCAACCTCCTCTTCTAAAGTACACCATTGCATCCTTTCCATGCCCATGCACTATTTGAGCAGCAGATTATGCCACTGCGATTGATGACGGCTGGGCGGGATGAAGAAAGGTTTTACAGACGCAATGCAATCCTGAGCGGGCTGTACTATGTAAGTGAGCATGCAAATTCTATTTGTTACCCAAAGTTTTACGGAGTACGGAGTATATGGCACAAAGCTCATGTGGCCACAAGTTATGTCGGCTGCTGCGGTTACACCATACACTAGAGTCATGTAGTTGAGGTTATGTAACTGAAGTTATAAAAAAGCTGAATGTTGCTCACAAAAAAATCACATTTATGCAAATACAACTTATTGAAAGAAGACCTGGTAGGAATTTCTAATAGCTAGAGGGTGCACGGAGATGCAAGACTCATGCACAAGCACACCGGTCACTCCTTCTTCCATGAGTCTTCGGCTGCCCTTTCTCTTCAGAGAACAAACAACCCACCGCTCCTTTTCTTTTCATATTGTCCACCAATCTGTTGAATGTTTTTAGTTCGGGTTTACCACATATCACAAAAGGAGCGGTATGATGGTGTGGGCTTGGTGATGCAGTACCTTTTGTGGTCCTTTGAACAGTTTATGCGTGAGCATGCAGCGTGGGATGGTACATATGCACGTTCTGCAGGCGGTAGCTACAATGCATAGCTCAGCACGGTGGAGAGACGAGAGACGCTTCACGTGCCCCACGCAGTATGTGAGTCTGAAGAGCTTGTATGACGGGATATCAGACGGGGAGAGGAGGGGAGCAAAGGAACAAAGGAAGATGGAAGAAGGGAAGCAGATGCTGGGAAAGGCGGCCTAGAGGGATGGTAAAATCTGGCCCGCAAGGGCTATGCAGAGAACACACCACCGCCACGTACTATGTATACTGAATTCTCAATGTGGTAGATCCCCAAGATGGCAACTATATCCAGGTTTGCGATGCTCTCAAGGCGATACTCTTCTCTCGCGGGCATCTTCCGTTGTGCCTTGGCTTCCCCTCATGTGTGTCTGGCCACTCGCAGATCTCAGAGCCGACCCGACCGCCCGAGTACGTGTCGAATTTGGCAGGCCGCGCTTTTACATTCCGTGCAAAACATGTAAGCAGGAGCATGGACTGCTTCTGGTTCTATAAGTTGATATTATGTTCGGCTCTGCACGGTTCGCAGTTAGCAATCTGTTGCTGTACCCATTAGGTGAGAACGTAGCCGCTCGTAGATTATGCTGTATATTGATAATTAGCACGGCTAGATACGGTGGCGATGCTGTAGATTTAATGTATAGTGTCAACGACAGAATTCCATATGCTACCCTCATCAAATGCAGTTCGGCTCTGACTTCCAGGTCGAGTTTGCAAATGGCCCCATTCATTGCGAGTACCGTTTAATAACCCATACAAATGCATATACGTAAACTCGCCCGCATAGCATGCCGCTGTGAAAATTATAGGCGCCAGTAATTGCTCGATGCATACTTCCGGTGTCGCTAAGCTGCTTGTCATAGAACTGACGCGAGCGAGTCTGGATAATACTGAATAAAACCGGAAAATGATAGGTGACAGCATCTGACAGAATGAAAAGGGTCAACGATATGCCACACACATATTTGCGGGTGATAAAGAGATGGGGGCAATGCAATGCACGGAGCACTGAGTTGTGCAGCATCCCACTCTACGAGCCATGATTTTCCGGATTTATGAAGTCAGCACTGGACACGGCTTAGTTGCCTACAAGGCAGTGATTTGCAGTCCGTATACAACATGGGCATAGGACTCGCCCGCGCTGCTGCCTTTGCGCGTCTAAAGCACAGAGTTATGCAGTCGGGAGCCGGCGATGCTTCTCTGGTCCGCGACATGCTTTCTTTTGTTGTCTGTCTGTTAACATGGTCACACTCCATCCCTTTGTTACACTTGCGCGTACTCGGCACAGCCCGCAGGGTGCTCCTGTTTTAATATAAGATACTGTATGTACTATTTGACTTACGAGACTACGGAGCAGGGCGTTGTACAGAGCAGGTCCGTGTCAGTGGGTGCCTGTAACAAGATACAGCTCTACGAGTAATTACGGTCAAGTCTTGCTCACATCTCCGCCCTCGGTAGAGACAGAGGCGTTGATCCGCTGGAATCCGCAGTTGCCCACAGCGCCACAGTGAGACAAACAGGTAAGCAAGAGGTCCCTTGAAGCAAGGAGTAGAAGGGAGCGCACATGGATGGGCAAAATAAACATAAAAATCATGAGTAAATCGAAACGAATCAAAACAAAGAATTGAAATGCATTTTCTATCAAGCCAACTAAATTTGCAAAGGACAGTTGCTAAGCCCTGCTAGCGAAAAGCGAAAAGTATTTTCGTCATGTCAAAACATGATTCAGGTACAAGTCACGGCAAGTCGTGCCGGAATGTACACACTTGTTCACTTTGTATAGCAATGCGTTGAGATACGCAGATTCACCCTGGATTTTCATAAATCCGTGCGCGGATGTTTCCCTTCACTAAGTGCATACAGACTATGAATACCCTAATATTTTAGTCCAATAAAAACCGAGATAACCCAGTACATAGTAAAGAAAGAAAGAAGAAGAAGAAGAAAAATCAAGACGGCGAGGAGAACGGCGTGTAGCGCACGACAGGTATGGAGCCCTGGCAGCTCAAGAATAAGCCATCAATGTCATGGATCAAGGCTAGAGTCACTCGCTCCTATTCAGAAGCCGACACACATCGAGAGTATTGCACAAAACGAAAGCTCTGTACCATTGTGTTTGTTGTTACATGGTGCTCCATTCAAAATAGAGAACTAAAATAGGCTGAACTTTTCGCTAGCGCGGCACGCCGTCAGGAACGCAATCGACGATGGGTTTGGTTTAAAACCAATAGGCACAGTGGGTAGAAGGTATAGAAGTGTGCAGAGTAAAACCGACAGCCATCTCCATCTAGCAGGACCACTATTGCTTTGTTGAGTACTGTACGATGTACGCAGCGTCTTGTCGCTTGTGCCTGTGCGAGTCCTTGAGCACTTCTTCTTCCAGTGCACCAGGGTCTTTGGTAGAATGGCCGATAGACCGTAGAAGTACTGCATTCGGACAAGGGGGCTGATGGCACAGCCGTTGCCAGCTGGGTATTCTATATCTTATTCAACTGCAGGCTGCAGGCGGTTTGGAGTAATAAGCTCTTGGGAAGTTGCCGTGCAGCTTAGTTACCAAAAGCAGTGCCATTCGCCGCCTAGTGTCCTTTGCGTACGTATCTTACTATGTACACAACACACTATCCTCCTTTCATTTCTGCCTTCTCTTGTCTAGGCATACATAGCGCCGTACTCCGTATCTTAATGGGGGAACGGACCGATCTAGTTTTCTATTGTTCTTTTTCACTGGCCAAACGAATCAGTCCGCCGCTATTCCACCGTTGTACAAGGTACTGAGCCACGATACGTTGGTAGGCCGATCAATAGAGGTGTATGATTTGATGGTTCTCGTTGTATGTAAATCGCATCGAGTAATACATCTGCACAGGCTCACAGAATTGGCTTCAATGAAGATGGCCTGCCAAGTGTTCGTGGAGAGTAGGCTCATAGTCCAGTGGCTAGTTACATATTACTCCCTGACTCGCGCAATGCTGCTCTTCATTACAGGTGAACCGCCAAGAGAGGCGCGGGCAGGATCAGGATGACAAAGCAAACACAATCGCACACCAAATTACGGGCGCAAACATGTTGCCGAAGCAGGATTGTCATGAAGTCGATGATAGAGCCAAACATCTCGTCGAATGAAAATCAAAAATCAAAAGGAAAAGAAAATCGAATACAATCAGATGACACCTGGTAACTTGCGCCGTTAAAATTTCAAATGAAAACTCAGACGGCCACCCGTCCACGCAAGGATATCACGCCAGGCTGCGAATGGCTATCTCATGCGCTTGCCAAATATTGTTGGTCGTGCTCGGAGAGAGCGCGATGGTGCCAACTACATGAGGAAGAAGGAAGAGTGTGTGTCGAACATAACAGCGCTCGCTTCGTAAGATATGGTTTATTCAGTAAGAGTTTTCAAGCTGCGAGGTGTTGCTTTCGCGCCATTCCCTTCTGCGGCAGCTGCATTGCATGGGATGGGCTGCTGCGCGGGCTGCATCGCTGTATCGCTCGCGCCCTCGTCTCGCATTTGTATCCTATTTGGTCTGCCCCGGCCTATCCTACCCTCCTACCCTCTGGCCGCTGGCTGGCTCAGGCTCATGTTCTAGGTCCTCTCCGTTCCTCCATCTGCACAGAGTGCATCGAGATTCCCCCATGCTCCTTGACGCTCTACCTCTCTGTCCTCTTGCCCGTCGCCTGTCTTCTTTTTCCTCTTCTCCTCCCCCCGTCCCACTCCTCGCCTCCATCCGCAGCAAAGCTCTCCAAACGTCACGATCGACGCCTGTATGCCTTGGAACGGCCACAGACTAGTCATTGTCTACTTGTGTTATGGAGGGATGGGGACGGAGAGCAGGAGTGGCAGGCATTCCTTCAGTAGCCAGAGAGGCTGCCGCGCTTGTCTGTGAAACCGTGATGGAAGCCCACGTCGCCCGCCACGCTACATATGCTCCCCACCACACTCCGTCTCCGTGTATTGAACCCTTGACCTGAGCGACGGTCGACGAGTGTGACTTGGTACTTGGGCAGTGGCTACTACTATTAACTTGGCTTTCTGGTCTCCGCTGGTCGGCCGTGATGCTATTCCTTCCCTAATGATATTTCCTCTATTCATTCGTTTGTTACTGAAACTCCAATGTACAATTGATTCTCTTCTTCCTTTCTTGTCATCTTTTTCTTTTCAACGGCTCCCACCTTGACGGTCCCCCACGCTTCTCTTCCTCGCTGCCTCACGTATCTAATGTATATAGACATCGGAAACCATTAAAGACACCCCATGCCCCCTCGCCTTTCGTGGCTTTGCGTTGTCAAATTAATCACATCTTGATCCATATTCATCTTGACCCATCGTGAACAGACCCTGAAGACTTCGCTCTATAATTACTGCCATCGTTACCATTGCTACCGTTCCTATTGTTGCTCAGATACACGACGACCAGTCTGCCGCAGATCCTCCACCAGTCCCGCCATCAAAGGCCCCTGTTACACACATCTTGTTTCGGTTGAGCCGCTGCATATTATCGATCTTTGCGTGCTCTTTATTATTCTTTAATTATTTGTTGCAATTATTCATATTTGTTTTAAGTGTCCCTATTGTCTATTGTCGAGATCTGTCCCACGCTTGGCACATGATCAAGGCTCCGGCAACGAAGGCACAGAGGCACAGAATACATAGTTCTCTGTACAGTCAAAACTGAAAATACATCGAAGCATACGGAAATAGAATCGGTTTGAACTCCCTGTCCGAACCAGCTCCAGAAAGGAAAAGCCATTAGCCAAAGAACGAAACGATACAATACGACCCTTCTTAAACAGCTCCAAGCTCGAAAGGGACAGCACAGGCAAAAGAAAAAGAAAAAGAAAAAAGAAAGCACCTGGAATTCAAATCCCAGCACGCCGACATCCGTCCCGTACCAACTCCAGCCAGTTCCAGCTCTGCTCAAGCTTCGCTGCTGCATATACAGTTGGCGTCGTCCCTTGCGCCTTCCTCTCGCTGCTTAGCTCTTTCCTTGTTCTCGTTCTCGCGCTGTGCTCTGCCCTTCCTTCTGTCCATACACTGCCTTCTTCTTTTCCCATATTATCTTCACTTTGAACACTTTTATCACTTGCTCTTTCCTCTTTCCTCCTTGACGGTACCTCTTTCCCTCTCCAGCTCCGTGCGATCCGCTCCTTCCTCTACAGCTGAAGCTACCACGTTGCCCTCTAACCTCTTTCCTCTTTCAGTCAAGAGACCCCAGCGCTGCTTCCTCGCTCGCCCAAACTTCACATGCGAACTCTACATCCATAGGGACGCGACACATATCTACATCTCTGTACACAACTCGACAACTCGACAACGACAAATAAAACACCAAATAAAAAAGAACGACACAACAACCCCAAGCAGCACACTGGTAGCTCTGGCCCTCGCTGGTCGCTCTAGCGTGCTTCCCCTTCCCGTTTTATCGACCCGTCACCACACTGGAGCAAGAGGAAAAAGGAAACAAAAGGATTTACGGAGTAGACAATAACGAGGAAAATAAAGAGACAAGGCAAAGAAGAAAGAATACACTAAAAGAGCGACTCCAGATAGGTCAAACCACGACTCCGTACTTTTCGATCATCTTTTCTGGGCCCTTTTTTCTGCCGCCCCCATTGGCTTTTTCCTTTTCCTCGATCCTCTTTTTCGCTTTCTTTTTTTGTCTTTTTATTTCCCATTTTATTTTATTCCCTTATTCCTTTATTCATTATTCTTTTTATTCATCACAGATCCCATTTTATCTGTTGCTTTCTTTTCTTTTATTATCCTAGCTCCCCCCATCGAGTCCATCTTTTATATTCCCATAACCCCCCTCCCCCGATCTTCTTTCTTTCTCTCTTCTCTCCTCGCCCTTTGCGACAATCTCCACTCACAACTATACCCCAAGCACTTTTGTCTTTCCATCTGTTGGTGTTTGTTGTGTAGCAGCTCTTGCTTCACAGCTTCAGTGTCAGCAATATGCTCGTCGACGGCGAGAAGTTTGCCTGCGAGGCCTGCATTCGCGGCCACAGAGTCAGCAATTGCCAACACCACGGTTAGTCTTATACGCACTACCTCCAGCTACATTGTCAACACCACAATATATCCAAACCTCCAAATATCATATATCCCACCACGTCGAACCTGGTCTAACATTACCTTCACAGAGCGCCCATTGACTCACATCAACAAAAAGGGTCGTCCTGTGACTCAATGCCAGCACTGCCGGGCTCAACGCAAGAACCGGTCCGCACACGTCAAGTGTGACTGCGGCGAGAAGACTACGAAGTGTGTCCACCTTGGCGCCAAAGAAAACCACAGAGGTACGGCTCACTCACATCATCGTCTTCAACACCCCCAGAGCCACCGGGCCAATGCTAAATATCTACAGAGAGCTGCTGCTGCAACCACGGTGCCAAATGCTCTTGCGGTGGCTTGAAGCTTGACCTAGAACCCGTCCCAGAGACCCCCAGTCCGGGCTCCGACGCCGCCTCGTCCATTCCCAACTATGAGCCCGTGTCTGCACCGTCCACCACCTGTGTAGCTCCGAAGAGCCCTACCCGCCGCAGCCGTGCCAACACCTCCCGCTCTGAAGGCACTCTCACCTTGGACGAAAACGGCCGCCACAAGACCCTGGCCCATAAGCACGCCAAGGCTGTGACGCGGAAGACACTACCCTACCCAACCAGCCGCATGAGCATGTCGCGCAGCGCCAGCAGCAACCAACTCAACAGCTATATGCTTGACAGGGGCCTCAACGAAGAGGACGATGTCGACTACTACACTAGCAACCCTACCCTGGATAACGGCATCATCGACAACACACTTGCAGGCAACCCCTCTCTCGCCGGCACCTCCTTTCTCTCTGCGCAGCTTTCCCAACAACAACAGCCACGGATGCCCTCCGAGGCTGACTCCCCCAACTTCTTCGCTACTAGTTTGCCGGTTTCCAACCAAATGAGCAACGTCCTGTCTTTATCAACGGGCGCCAATGCCGACTACGGCAGCATCAACTCCATATTCAGCAACCCTTTTGGTGACGCAACAATAGACGCACCGCTCTTTAGTGCCAGCGCCGACCAGCCACCTATGGACTGGGCTAGCTTTAATACCAATTTTACCCGCGAGCCCGACATGGGCAGCGACGGCGGCGCCGATACTATGAGCTTCTCGCACACTGCATCCTACGATCTTGACAACAACGCGCCAACAATGACGACAGGCACATCGGGCGACGTGTCAGAGGCTGATGATAACAACTCTGGCCCACCTGAGTTTGAGCAAGAGTTCGAGGCCGACTTCGACAACCACACAGATACTGCCAGCAGCCTGGCCTTTTCACGCGTGAACAGCAACACACTGCTACCGTTGTCGGTTTTCATGACAGGCCAAGCCCCGTCGCCGCTTCGTGCCGATGGCTCTGTGCTGCGTGATTCCAAGGCAGGAAACCAGTTCTTCCCCATGGCCGCAACTGGCACATTGGAGGACATGACCGTGTTCCAGGAAGACAATACGAATGCGTGGCTCTCTGACTACCACGGTCTCCAAGCAATGAGAACGGAGTCACCCGATCCAGACAACTTTGGGCATTTCTTCGCCGGCGTATAAACTCCCTTGACTCGCAAAAGTTTCACCAAACGACAAACCTTGGCTAGGGAATTATGCCATTGTCCTACGATCTCTTTTTAACTGTTATATATCTCTTTTTGGTTATCTTTTTCACAACTTTTCTTTTCTTCTTGTTACGGGGTTTTGGTTGTTTTCATCGGAATGGTTTCTTATTTATATCGGCGTGGAAAAAAACATCATATCACTGGGAGGTTTACGGGTTGGTTCCTATTTTTTCGTTATTTATTATTTGTCTGGTGTTGGCTATTACCCATTTGGCAAATTACTCTTGCACTTTTACGATCGACGATAACTTTTGGTGTTTTCGCTTTGGCTGCTTTTCTTTTCTTTGACTGTTACTTTTTACGAACGCATGATGAAACAAAGGCTGGGACTGCCGTAGTTCAAGCTCAAGCCACAGTACATCTTCCACAAAAACAGGGGCGCACGGGCAGTTTCTAGGGCATTATTCAAGTCATATACAGTATATACACCTTATTTCTATGCAAAATACATTTCCAACACTATTTTGATGTTCTTCTTTGCCTCCTTGCTCGCTCGGCGGTCAAGACTTGTTTGGGGCCATTGCCCCAGATTGCCCCGTTCCCCATACCTGATACTATTGGAATATACTTCCCCTGGAATACTGTCGATATCGCAAGTCTATTTCACGATTATACGACATGGTGTCTGGCAAAGTCCCATGCTCGACAGCAAGATCCGACAATCACTTAGTCATATTAAAAAATACATGAGCTCACGCTTCAGCATGTGAAATCCAAGATGTAATTAATGGCTGTACATACTTCCAGTGATCAATCGGCTGCATCTCCAGTTTTCTGGTCATTTTCTCTCTTTAGGTTTTGATTTCGGCTGTATGTCTATTTCTATTTTGTCTTTCTTCTCTCCTAATTTTCCTTTTATACTTTTTTTTCCCACACGGCACGTCTCTATTGACCAAGTTATCTGATTTTGCGTGCCTTGAAGATCGGCAATAGCAAATAAGACTATTGAGTTCACGCAATGAAAACTTTTCCCTTTTTTTATCACTTTCTTTTCTTTTGTCTCAACGGTGCGGCCAAGCGTAATACGTGATTCGCTGCAGCTTGTGTCTTGTTGCGCACCAATGAAAATGAAGCCCTGCATCTGCTTCTGCTTGCGATTGATATCGGTCTTTACTCCAGAGCTTCAACCAACACCTAAACCTCCCAACTAATTCAAAAGTACAGCGACGCATCACTGATCTGCAGTGCGGAAAGCAACACGAACCCGCTAGAATCAGCATAGAATGAAAAAGAATTTTAAGATGAATAAAAGTTGACCACACTTTTAAACAACTTAATACCAGACCCACCCAATGCGACAGGAGCTAGGAACCACTTTAAGCTGAGTACAAAGTGGCCCGGGGACAAATGGGGGAGCTTTTTGTAGCCAATACACGGAGTCTGCATTTTTAATGATTTACTTTAATACAATATTTAATTGAATATTGGGAACCTCTGCGGAAGGGCGGAATAACTTCAAGGACAGAGCGGCCGACACTCTCGAGGTTCCTTCCTCAAGAAGCACATCGACGTCTAGTCATGACCACTTTTTCCGATTTCAACAGACTATGTACATAGTATGCCCCAGCCTGCGTCACAGATTGCACGGTGTAGTGCTCGTTCTTTCGTGCTTTGCGTCGTGGGATTACCGCCTCGTCATCTCGCCCTCATCCTCGTCTCTCGTGAACTCGCTCTTTGCCACGATGATGCGCCCCGCGCCAAAAAAAAAAGGCCCGCTGAGCCCACCCGCATTAATTGTCCCACCCCTTGACTCTGACAGAGCGGCTTGCCCTCCCCGTATTACAAAATACCACTTTTATTCATTCTAGGAACACCAATTATGGATGCACACTGTCATCATTGTGCATGAAATCCGACTGCGCACTCGGAGTGTAAATGGATATTATGTATATGGCTAGAAAACGGCTGTAGGTCACAAACCGATTCAGAGCCGAGTCTGCCGGCAGTCGCGTCAGCCGACACGAGCCCGGATAGGACTACGGCAGCTACTACCACTGTAAGTACGGTATGCAGTAGAGTGGAAGTGGAATGGACGTTGGTGTAGACAGGTTTCTGCTGCAATGATGTCCACTTGCCGTTCTCTGTATATTTAGAAAAATAGTCCATCCACGTCAAATGAATTTGACTTTGCATTCCGATCGCACAATTGGCAAACGAGAAGCCTGGGATAGGGCATGTGAAGGCGAGTGCGACTGGCCCTAACATCTACTATGTACAAACATACCTTGTACAGCAGGGAGGAAGAAAAAAATACCCAAGAAAAAAAATATGGCACAGCCAAGCAGCATGCAGTGTAAGAAACGACAAACAGTAACAGGAATTGTAAATCAAAATCGCCGCTGGACAGAATACAGAGTGAAACGACTGCGACGGTAGCTTGTATAATTACAGTAATCTGTAGATGCTGTCTCGGCGATTTGCAACTGCACGTCCTTTCCCACGATGAAATAAGCCCGAACAAATACCGGTACGGTGATGCAACGACCCGGACATTACAAAGGGCGGCACGAAAGGACAGGCCACCAACTCATCAGTCTCCAGTACAGTAACGTATGGGAACAATGTAAGCACGCGGCTATGTAGAACTGTGCATCTAGACTCTACACACATTTTCATTGGGGCATCACAGGCCAAAGTACTGTACCACATGCCGACTACTGCCTGTGACTTTCTTCAATAAGAGTTTGCAGTTGAGTAATACTTGCACTGCAATCCGAAGAGCAACCCCCCACGCCATCGACGGATCCTGTGACAATTGCATATGTACGGAGCAGTACGGCGAGTGCAGCTCGGTTGGCAAATGCAACGCTGTGAGAAGCAATCAGGACTAGAGAAGGAATCAAGGAAGACGGAAGAAGCAGGTGAATGCTGACTACGATGTACGAGGGCCTGGCCAACGGCGCATTCTACTAAATAGGCCGACCGAGTGGCGGTATAGGCTCGTATACAGCATGTTGAAATGGAAAATAGCATAGGCAGAGAACAATCGGGCCTGGGCAGTCGATACAATAAGCCCGTGGGAGTCGGATTCGGATTCGTACTGCCGTGGTGTGTCGTCCTCGTTTCCTCTTTTTCTCTTTTTCTCTTCTTCTCTCCATTTGCAATCGCTCTCGCTTGGCAGGCAGCCTCAGGCTTAATTAAGTTGGACTCGGGCTCTGCCACTGTCGCTTCAGTGGCCGTGATATCGAACCCTGCATACATAGTAGAGTGTGTACTATGTATGTACGGAGTAGCTGATTCGGGGCAGAAATATGCTGCTCCGTAGCACTAGTAGGCAAGTGGAAGTGATACGCCCCCTTGAAGATTTAGTAGCGAGATGGCGTAATGCTGTGGCTAAAAGGGACATGACCGGGCCATGTGGAGGATAGTGGAAAAAGGAGCCATCGAATGCGAAGTGCACAAATTGGCGGGCGCCGGCATCCGGATAAGACTGGCTCGCTGGCTGTCTCAAAGAGCTACTCAGTAATACTGGGGTGCTGGGGCACGAACTAATACATACTCCGTATTCTGTACACACTGGGGACGCATCTGCTCCGTAGTGGATGCGTGCTAGCCCAAAGGCCGAGTGCGAGTGTGTGTACACCAAGTGCGCACCAGAACGGAGCCCCTCGGCAGTGTGGAATTGTGAAAATTTTGCAGTCCGACAACGGTGTCCTCTGCTCCTGCAGGGATTCGAATTTCTCCATTGCGACTGGATCGCAAGGCAATCCAAATAAGGGAAAATATCCATCGAGCATGTTGGGAGGAGAAGAATGGGAAAACGGGAAAATACAAGGAAATAAAAAAAAATGAAGCACAGAAATGAAGCAGAAAAAGGGAAAGGGCCGATGGATCGATCTCGATCTCAATTGCTGTGGAACTGGGCGGTGAGATTGGAATCGGCTTTCGAGCGATGAGAACCGGTGAGACGATTCTGGATTTGAGCGATGTGGACAATGTCGACGATGTGGATGGCGGGCGACTGGGCAAGATGTGAGAAGCGGACAACACAATGGGTGTCCGCCCGAAATAGGAACTCTAAGCGCCGGTCCTTGGCGGGATAATGTGCGGCAGGTCGGAGGTCGCCGGCCACCAATTGTGTCCATGAAATGTATCGGGCACAATGCAAACGAGATGAAGCTGTTTCCGTCCAAAATTATCCATCTTCCGAGATGTCGGTTGTCGATTGTCGACCGTCGAGTTGACGGACCGAAACGCCGGCAAACTAAAGTCGTGGCAGGTCGTCACAGGTGTTGTTGGACGCCGGCGCGACGGGTAAAGCTGTCATCGGGTGGATAACGTTCTCGTGTTCCGATTGAATGTTGATATTGCCGTTCTCCAACTCGGTTCTCCAACCCAATCTCCAACCCGTTAAAGTTTGCCATTGCTGACTAGTGTAGTCGACGACACGTCATGGCAGAGTCATGGCAGCGCCATCGCAGCGCTATCCGAGCAGCACCTTTGATTGGTGTCGTGTGTCTCCTTGCTGTCGCCTGGTATCGCATCTACTGTCGCCGGCCAAGTGGCATGTTGCCGATGCAGTGTGGTGGTTTCGATGTGCTGCGCGTGTCTGCAAACCCGGGCCCGATCGGTGCCGTTGTCGTCGTCGGCATCGCTACGACGACCACGACTTGGTGTGGTGAGCAGTTGTGGTTGTCTGTGGCCGTTGTGCAGCTTCTGGGCCGTCACTGACAGGGATTTTCAAAAGGGGCCGTGTCATGTGGCAGCTTGTGGTATCGGCGAGCCAGTTATCGTCACGGCCGGATGCCGATGCTGGTAGTAGCCGGGTCTGAATGTTTCGGCTGTCCTGCGCTGATGTCGGTTGCCAGAATGCTGTGATGCTTATCCGATTTTGTGCGGTCGTGGCCGTATGTCGTTCAGGTGTATGTTCCCGACATCTGTGAGCTGTCCTGCCTTCTGTTGCTACTACTGTTCTTGTTGTTGTGTGATGCCATTGGAGCTTCGTGTGTCCGCCGTAGAGTGTCGAACTATCCAGAGTAGACGAGCAAAGAGTAAAACAAAAGAAATAAAAGAGCCATGAGAGCAAAAGCATAGGAAGTCCCCGAACAGAACAGAGAGAGCACATGAAGAACTATATATATGAGAAGCAAAGTGCGCAAAATGCCTCTTTCCCCTCATCAGCTCTGCATGCGCCTGACCTGCTCTCCGCTTGGCTGGTTCACCTTGTTCCGTCTCTTTCTCTATGAGGGAAAATCAAAACACGACACAGTTTGTTGGGAGAGTTGGAAGAGAAAACAGCTCATATATAATCCGAGGGAAGGGGACAGAAAAGTAGAGCGATAGAGAGACAGAGATATAGAGAGGGATATATCTTTATGGCTCGTTTTTTTTAATTTTGGAACATGCGATTTGCTCCGTAACATAAAAATAAATATGTTGCACGGAATACCAACCACGCAGGCTTTTGCATTACGCTTTTGGCTGTGTATTTGTAAACGAATTGCATATTTGAGCCATTTAGAAGCCAGGGAATTGAAATCTTGCTGGTCTCCGCGTTGCGTTGTAAACGTTTTCGTGGTGTTTTTCTACAAGTTTGCAAAGGCTCTTCACTGAAAGTTTGCGTGCTCCTCACAAGCTCCTCAAAAATAATAGAGAAAATAGAGATAATATAGAGGTAGTAGAGATAGTAGGCCATTCTCTGTCTCTCCTGTCACGGTATATTTTCGTGATATGGGGCCAGGCACGAGAAGAGCGAGAAGCACGGGAAAACAGATGAGGTGTAAGACACTGTGCTCCTCCGGGGGACGATAACGATAGGCTGCTGCAATGGGCTATTTGCCATGAGGCCAGCGAGTGAAGAGCTCCATCTGTGCGTTCTTTTTGTAAACCACATGGATTTCCCGTTGAATCTACTTATCTGACTCTTGTATACTGTATGCACATACTGTAGTACAGCAGTTATGCTACAAGCCACAGACATGTTCTTGATATTTCGCTCTTAAGCGGTGGTTTATTACGCAGGCCGATGTCTGCAATCTCTGCATCTGCAGGCTCTGCACGCTGTACTCTGTATTGCATTTTCTTCAACTTTTCTATGTTTCTTTTACGTGATGGTAATCTCGTCTGGCGATGATTTGATTTCTCGCTCTTCTCAGTGGCAGTCGGACACCCACGTGCCAGGTCCATACACTTTGATGACTATTTCTTTATGTCTGCGCAGTCGCGGCGAGCAGGCGCAACTTGTCGTTTTCTCGCAACAATTAGTGATCTCAAATTAGATAAGCATTGGAACCGTCATGGCTTTGTGCTTGTGTTCCCCGAGATCGGTGCTGCACAGATCGGCTGCCTTTCCGAAATGTCGATGTTATGGTTGTGCGCTACATAGCAAAGATCATCTCGGCCACCAACGAGAAGCAAGTACTTTCTTGGTCTTAGTAAGTCTTCCGCTCTGGCCGGGCTAGAGAGGTGTTCTGAGTTTTACCAACAGATATGTCTGTTGCATCGATACAAGTAGATCAGGCATGGAAAGAGAGACGGACCAACAAAAGGACCACCCAAAGCTTCTAGCTTCGTAGCCGTTGGCCGTTTCAGAAAGCTTAAATGTGCTACTTGAAGGTGATCTTGATGGTGTCGTCAGTCCCATTGTTTGCCTCCTCCAGAGTGCACTTCAACAACACAATGACGACATGATGACCAGGCCTTTGAGGGTTTCATTGGCCCAAAGAACAAAGAAGCCACCAATACAGCTACAGCTACAGACAGCTTCTAACCCCACTTGCAGCAATACAAGATAGCAGTCTGATAGCTAAACGAAATCCTTCTCATTTATCCAGGTTTTGTGCATGAGTGCAGAGTAGGCATATGGCATGAATAAGCTGCACAAAACACTACATTCGTGACTACAGGTCATGGCGCACTGCTTATGCAACTTCTTCAGCAACTCGGCCTACAACGTCTACGCACTCCGTAATATATCTGCAGTTGAATATTATGCATGCTCATGGCCGCAGGTCGGACGCATGCAAGCTAAATTAGCACGTTGCTGAGGTTGCTTGCCCCGTGTCTAGCCTATCGGTGTCGGGCGTAGTGTCATTAGAGTTGGGGTTGCGCTGTTGTCACTGTGTGATGCAATGGCACAGCCTCACTGCCATCGTCATCTTGTCATATCTACTATGTATTTCCTGCTTCTTGGCTCACATTGCTTGATCTGTGTCCCCGATAGTCTTGTCACGGCACACACTTCAGCGCATTTGGCTTTGGCCCATTTAGTGCTTAAACAGACATCGTAGACGAAAGATCGCAATCACGAAAACATGCGGAATATGCAGGCCAGAGTAATATCTCGCAGGGCCCCATATCGGACACCCAATCTCGATGTTGTGCCATTGGGTGCGCATGGGTCAGGAGGTGGCTCTAGCTCCGGTCGTGCCCCAGCGTGCAGCATCAGCTAGTATGGTTTGGGCCGCGCCGTACAATAGCGCCTTCCCTCAACGGACGGGCGTGGTGAGAAACATATAAAATGTAGAATACCAGACATGAGATGCCGACTCTGTGCTGGAAATGAAAAGGGAAAGAGCGACCTGTGTGTCGCCGTTTTGCCGGAAAGGAGATAATGAAGAGGGAAATTTTGGGCGCAAAGATGTGGGCGCGAAAACATAGAGTATTTGGTAGAAAGAAAGATAGTAAGAAAGGGAGGGAACTACCGAGCTCCATCTAATAACCAAAACCAGGGTTCTTCCAGGGCGCATACCCCGTCGCATTTTCACAGGAAAAGAGCGGTCTTCCTCTTCCTGCAAGGCGGCCAGCAGGCAATCTCAACAGAAGGCAGGATGCAGGCCATCCCAGGCCAGGCCAGATACTGTTTGATTACTGTAATTAAAGGCGGTTTGGCTAACTGTTTTTATGACGCCATCATGTGTCGTTCGTTTACACTATTGCCTCCCTTTCTACGTTTGATTTGCTGTGGGTTTATAAGTCAAGCGGAGATCGAGTTTTACATAGTATTACACCGTACATCCATGTTGGCTATCAGGACTGTCTACCACTGCCAACCACTGCTTATGATAAGACGGCGTGATACAGCAGCACTGTTCTTGTTGCAACCGTGTAAACGCAATAAGCAATAAAGAACAACAAGCAATAAACAATATAGTGCGAAACTGCCATGCTGTCTCACTGTCGGGCGGTCGCGCCTTCCTGCATCTGTGCCTGTATCATGCGCCTGCTTTGTTTGGCCGCTCTGCGGTCCGCCGCCCGTGGTTGGCCCTCGATTGCTCTTTCCTTTTCAAACACATCGTTCCTGCAATTTCAAAACAGGCCAACTCGACACGGAACAGATTGGAAGGTGCGATCTTGGCAGATCTCTTTTCTCAGGGCTGGCTGCTACGACATTAATTTATAAATTATCCTAAATTAGACACTGAGTAAATTAACATGATACCTCGCAAAGTCACCAAGGAACAACGAGGATAACGAGGATAACGGCCACGCTGTAGAGTTTATCTTGGTCCAAACAGGAAAGGATGGGATGGAAATTAGGAATTAGGTGCTTGTCGCGCACCAGGGTGCTTGCTGCCTTCCCGTTCAGTCGTATTTCTTCTTCTACTTTCCCCCTCTTTGCATATCTGGGATTGATCTTCTCTTCTTCCTCTCGTTCGCTCTTTCCTTTTCCTCCCTCTTTCCTCTTCTTCTTCTTTCTTCCTTCTTTCCTCTCTTTTCCCTCTTCTCTTCCTCCCTCACCACCATCGCCATCTCTTTGTAAGACGTCTCGTCCTCTCCCCTCGCACAATCGTAAGTCTCATGGACCCCTATTTTTCTGGTCTCTCCACATAGCCTCGCTCCCCGTGCCGGCGCATCCCTTTATCGCCGTTTAAACCTCGAGTCTGTTGGCTAACAAAGTACAGCTTCACCGCCACATCTCATCTTCACCACCCCCCCTCACAACCGCCAAAATGCCCGGTGTTCGTACGTATTTCAATCCCAATATTCACTGCAATTAAGCATGGGAACGACAGGCTTTGATATTGTAGTGCGATCGCATAGAAAAAGACGGGTCCCAAGAACCGTTGGCGAATCGCGCATCCCCTTAATGTCGCCACTCACTAACACGGCTCAGCTCCCGATGCCCTCAACAACCTGAAGGCCAAGTTCAAGTCTATCTTCAAGAAGAAGACCAAGGCCGCCCCTGCCGCTGCCGCTCCTGCTGCCGAGGCTGCTCCTGCTGCCGCTGCCGCTCCTGCTGCCGCTCCCGCCGAGGCTCCCGCTGCTGAGGCCCCTGCTGTTGAGGCCCCTGCTGCTGAGGCAGCTCCCGCCGCCGCTGTCGAGGCTCCCGTCGCCGAGGCCCCTGCTGCTGAGGCAGCTCCTGCTGCCGCTCCCATTGAGGCTCCCGCTGCTGAGGCCCCTGCTGCTGAGGCCCCTGCCGCTGAGGCTCCTGCTGTCGCTGAGGCTCCTGCCGCCGAGCCAGCTCCCGCTGTTGAGGCTGCACCTGCTGCCGCTGAGCCCGTCGCCGAGGCCCCCGCTGCTGAGGCTGCTCCCGCCCCTGCTGCTGAGCCCGTCGTTGAGGCTGCCGCCCCTGCCCCCGTCGAGGAGGTCAAGGCCGCTGAGCCTGCTGCTGCTCCTGCTGAGGCTGCTCCCGTCGAGGCTGCTAAGCCCGCTGAGGAGGTCAAGCCTGCCGCTGGTAAGTCAAATTTACGGAGACTGTTAGCCTTTCTATTCATGCTTCACACTAACAAGACAGCCGCATAAATTGCAAAACTCGTTTCGATACCCTCAAGTCCGTTTTAGACAGGCGGGCTTAGATACGACGGTGTCTGGTCTTCGCAGACTACAGCACCGGCCCGTGTATCCTGTCTTGTTTTCTTTCTAGTATCACGTCATGTCTTGCATGCTGCATGTTTGGGAGGAGGTAATACTTTTTGCATATATAATTCACATTCTTGCTTTGTCGTGACAATCCCTTCGGACGTCGTGGCGCACGGGGTTGGGAATGCAGTTGGTAATGTCTGGGTCACAAGACAGCTCAAGAGGACAGGTGCGGGGTCTCGCTTCTCTAACGGCTGTTGGAGATTGGCGATCCCCGGCCTGGTCTCACCTGGCTATTTTCTTCTTTTCTTTTCCTTCATGATATCCATTTTTGCTATTTTTCATTTTCAGATACAGCCAATACCACTAGATACCCAGACAACGAGCAGGCTTTGGACAATTGACTATTCACACTTGGCACTTCACACATGACACTACGCCGAGATTCAGTATAGCGCATTGGACTTAGTTGCTGTGATGTTGATGCGGGGCTCTCTCGATCATTAGAAATATTTTATTTGATTATTTTGATTATATGTTATGTAGTAGCTCACTTTGCCCAAGGCGCTTTGGTAACTGCGTTCTGAGAGTCTATGCTGCCGGCGTCGGGCCGGGCAAAGGGTGCTCTTGTTGGTGGCATTGCGGTCCCTGGGTATTGTGCTCCAGGCCGAACCATGCGCGTCACTCCCGGTGCAGACATGCCCGGTCCACCAGTTGATGCTGCAGGGACGCGAGAGTACGGGATGCCTGGTCCTGGGACAGCACCGGGCGTAGCACCAGGCATACGTGTTGCTTGTGCCCAAGGAGCTGACGTCGAAGGCATGCCTGTCGGTGGTGGGAGTGATGCAGAAGCATTTGCGGCTGGTGGTGCTGCTGCTGACCCCTGGAGCGCCGCAGCAGTGGCAGCTTCTGCCAGAGGCTGGTTGACCATGTGCACTGTCTGCGCGGGCGCATCGGCCTCGGGGTCCTCGTCCCACGAAAACAGCGAGCCAAAGGGGAAATGCTGCACGACGGGGAACTTGGAGAGCACCTCTGCATTGAACATCTTGATCATGCCTTTGTTGATTTTGCCCCAGCCGTCCTTGATGCCGGACACGTCATACAGGATCGGGCTGTGCTCCCAGAAAGGGCCCTTTTTCACATCGTTGATAAAGCCGACTGCCGAAAAGTACAGGTTGCGCTGCCGCTGGACCTCGACTGTGGCAGGCTTGGCAATGTCGCTGGGTTTCGGCGCGCGGGGCGCTGAGCCTTCGAGAGGCGTCGCTTCGGTCGTGGCCGTGCTGCCCGTGGCCGGGTCTGTCACGACACCGCTGATCGGGCGTGTCAGCTGGGCCGATCCGAAAATGTAGGGCAAGAAGAAGTGGTCGTCGAGACCCCAGACGCCGTGCGATCCAGCCGGCTCCAGCGTGTATGTCAGAATCAGCTTGCGTACGACATCGAGGTAGGGCTCGATGACACCGAGGACAATGCTGCGCTCGACAGCCTCGCCGTCGAGGCCCAGGTCGCCGTCACAAAACACGCCAAGCTTCCACAGACAGCCGAGGAAGGCCAAGAAGCTTAGCTCGTGGCCTGTTCCAAAGTCGAGTCGTTGTGCACTGCCAAAGGCGCCCAAGAAGTATTCCTTGACCTCGTCCAGAGCTGTGGCTGGGGTATCTTTGTCGCTCTCGCTCTCGCTCTCCGCTCTCTTGACAGCATCATCCTTCCCATCTTTCAGGGAGACGTATTCACTGAGGAGACCACTCTCGACGCGCTCGTTGACGAATTTGTGCCATGTGCGGAAGCTGGCGTTGCCGAAGCGGCGCGGGCCAGGATCGGGCGGTGCCTCGTCGACAAAGCTCGCGAGACGGGCAAGCAGGCTTCTCAGGCGCTGCACCGAGGGCGGGTAGCTCGCAACTGTCTTGCTGTCGGACGGCAGGGTAAAGATCGTGGTCGTCGACGCTGTGGGCAAGGTGCCACGGGGCGCCGTCGTGCGCGGGCACATGGCGTGGTTGAGCTGGAGGGTGAATAGGCCGATATCGCGGTAGGCCTTGGACACGAGGAACCGCGCGACATCGGGGCCTTCGTGGATGCGCTTGATGGGGCGAATGTAGGAGGATGACGGAGAGGAGGAGGAGGAGGGCTGTATGACCTCAAGATGAGGAAGGCTGCCCAGTCGTGGCTGTGGCGTGCTTGCGGCTGGGGAGGGATCTGTGGCGCGCGAGAGTGCTGGAGGTGCTGCCGGCAGCTTTGCGTCGCTTGTGTCTGGATTTGTAGCCATTGTGCGTGGTTGACTGTTTGTCTGCCTATCTACTTCGCCAGCCTTTGTGCAGAGCGCGGTGATGATGTCAAGAGGTGAGGGCACGTTTGCTGTGAAACGCGCAGCGCTTGCCTTACCAGCACTGACCCCACCTTTATGACGCCGCTTCCCGCACTTTGTTAGTGCAGCATTAGCTAGGCGTTGGGGCTGGGGGGGGGGGCAGTAAGACTTCGTCATAGACCTTCAGAGCTCGGTAAATAAAAAAGAAAACGCAGCTGCTGGATTTATTTGATATTTTTTAAACATTTTTGTAACTTGTTTGTGTGTACTGTTGTGATTCTCTTCAATAAGAATAAGAATAATTGATATAAAATAAGCTCTATGCATACGACAATCCATGACGTAATAATTAAAAGCTTTAAACACTGTTAATAAAGATAGATGACTTTACTATAGTTTTTGCTGATAAAGGAATTAACATTTGGTTTTGTTTTTCATACGTCTACTTATAGATAAATGTGTATATTGGCTAGATATAACAGAAGGGGCGGGTAATTCGCACGACATGGTCGATTTAAAAGGCCAGGGCTCCTCACAAGAAATATAGATACTGTCAACGCGAACAGCAGGCAGACGGCTTCACGATGGGACTCTGTCGGCTGCTGAATTTTGTGCTCTGTCCCATCATCTGCAGGGCAGGATCTGGAGAGACAAGATCTCGGCCTGCCAGCCTCCTTGTCCTGCCGATCGCAGAGTAAGCATCTTCATTGTCACACCATCGACCTCTTTATCACAAGCCACAAGCGTGAGACGACCCATTGATAGGTATGGCACCTTTTTGTATTCAGTGAAACAGCCCTGCCATGTGCTTATACTCTGTATTTGTCTACCGACTGTCTTCCTCCTTTATGTCTTTACACTAGCCGTACACCTTTTGTCCCGCCCAGCTGGTGACCGATACTCCCCGCGGTGAGCAGACAACCCGGGGGAGCAGATATATCTCGTGCTCTGGTCCATCACCACCTCGTTTATTTCCATCCTGTATAACACTAGACGAGCGCTGGATGTGGTAGGTGGCACTGCATATAGCCAACATCTTTGGGTACTCTATAGACATATCTTGTCACGGGTTATATTTGCTTGCGGCTGATGAGCCCGGTCAGTCATGGGTCCTGTCCTTTCCGACAGGCAGTGGTTACCTGGGCAGGCCATGAAATCCGCATCGCGAGCTTCAGGTTGTATAGACAGCTTCACGACATGTCGAGTGATGCAAGCTTTCTGGCAAGATGTTGGTCTGCCGGCAGAAACAACCTCTGTCACCGTCCTTTGGTCGCCGGTAAAGCATCTTTGTTGCCAGTGACAGCTCGGCAGTTCACTCTCCTGCGTTCACACACAGAGACGCAGAGTTGCAGTGGCAGGCTGGAACTGTTGGTAGGGCACAGTCACAGTCGCTGGGACGTAGCTTCGAATGGTGTAAACAAAAGATGCTTTCGCAAGACGGGCGTCTGTTTGCATGTTGCCTGTCGGTATGTATAAGGTGTCCTCGCCCTCACCTTCACACACCATGCCTTGTAGACACATCTTGCCACATTTACCCTACGGGCCTGCTTTACTTCTTTCTTATACTGTCCGTAACATCACACATCATGTCCTCATCGTCGTCTTCCGCCGGCCAGAGGCAGCGCCAAAATGCCCATGATGTAGCAACAAACAGGCACAACCAGTACGGGCTTAATCACGGCTACTCGGTCAACCCAGATCCCAATGACCCTTACGGGTGGCAAGCTTACGAAGCCGAGCGTGCAAAGCAGAAGAAAAGGCTTGCAAGCATGCGTGCCGCCGCCGCAGCCTCGCAACTCCATACGCAGCACATGCAGCAGGAGGCGGCTCACAGGATTTCTGCTGGGCATTCTCACAGTTCCGATTCTAGCTCAAACTCCAGCTCACACTCGAGCTCATCTGCCGATACATCCTTGTCGTCTTGCACGGTGACGTCTTGCTCTGCATCGACGTGCTCGTCTTCGCCCGCTGTAAAAGAGCTCAAGAAAAAGGAGAAAGCAGAGAGGAAGAAGGAAAAGGAGGAAAGAGAGAAACTGCAGGAGCAAAAGGAAAAGAAAAGGAAGGCAAAATGCAGTGGTTCGGCTTGCCGTCTCAAGTCCCTCAGCGTCAGTCGGTCTGCACCGCACTGGTGTGACGGCAAGAAATGGGGAGGCAAGATCCTGGGCTTCACCCGAGACCCGGGTGATGTAAGTGCTTTCTTCAGATCTCTCGAGGTCATATTTCCATGTTGTAACGCGCTCGCAATGCTGACAGACTAGAAAAACCCAAACAACTGGGGTCTCTACTTCCACCCAAAACTGTCCAGATCCGAGGTCATCAAGATTTGCCGTCGTCGTTGCCCTGCTCCCAAGAAGCACCATAGAACCGTCGAGACCAGTGTTGTCGTCACCGGGTGCTGCCATGGGCCTAGCTGTCACCAGTGCCAGCAGGCCATGTTGGTCCCAACCCCAACCCAAGTCCCAGTCGTCCCGGTTCCTGTTCCAGTTCCCGGCACGGGCGATGCCGGTGTAGACTATGGCTATGGTGGCGGCTACTGTTATGCGGGCCCTGGAGCTGGTGGAATGCCTGTCGACGTGGGCCCAGGTCGGTCTGCTCCGCCGCATGCTGGCTATTACAGCCACCCGGCCGGCAACGTCGAGCACTGGCGTGTACACACGCCAGAGAGCCCCAAAAAGGCCAAGAGCAAGTCTGGAAGCGACAAGAGCAACAGCGACAAGGGCAGCAAGAAAAAGTACCCATTCTATGTACCGCCAGCCCAGCCCGACAACACGGGCTTTGACAACCGCTTCTTGTATGCTGGCACGGAGTATGGCAATGATGGTGGTGTTGGCGGAGGTGTCCGGGCTGGCGGGAACTATGCTAAAAATGGACCGGTTCCCGTTCCAGGAGCCAGCTTCTTGGCTTCCATCAATCCTCATATCAGTGATAATGTCGAGGATGCTATTGGTCCATCTGCAGAGGACAATCAAGATGGCGCTGCACAAGGCACATCAGAAGACGCCCCAGATGGTTCCACCAAAAGTAGCAAGGGCAAGGGCCAAATGCCCATTCCAAGCTGCTGGGCTGAATCAGCCAGCTCATCGACGGTCTCTTCTGGCGCGGCCGGGCCTAACTATGAGACCGGCCGCGAGTCACGGCTCGACCGGTTCCGCTGCGGCCGAGATGACTGCGGCAGGATTCGAGAGGGATCATGGGAGCGCGTATCACCGCAAGTGCAGCGTGAGCGTGAGTGGCAGCGACTCCAAGACGAGGAGAGAGGCAGACTAGAGCGCGAGGCCGACGCCGACGCCGACGCTAATGCCGAGCAGGGCTATAGTGCCGACCTGAAATTGGCCGAGCCCAGCAGTAACAGGGGAAATATCGACAGCTGCGGCTACAGCCTGGCTGATTTCCAGGCCAATGTCATCTCGACACAGGCACCGGTCTCCGACTCGTCCGGCAACTCGCAGTCCGACTACCTCACCATGGTTGACTCATCCTACTTTGCTCACATGGACAGCCGTCCCAAGTGTCTGACAGCACCAGCGCCAGGATCAGTTTCGTCAATGTCCACTGCGAAGCCAGTCCCGGCCTCTGCCTCTTGCCCGGCCATCTTATCGCCGTACTCAATCAGCGGCGACACCGGTTATGAAACTGGCCACGAGGCCGACAGCCAGGCCAAAAGGCTGTCAAACGAGATGCAGGTCTATGACGACCCAGGCTACGCATCCATGTATAGCTCAGCCTGTGGTGGTGGATATGGTAGATATGACAACTGTGCCAATGGATGTGAAGCCTACCATGGATATGAGGACGGCGCGGTTTGGGGAGGACTGGAATCGTCGACGACCCTGCTGTCAAGCTCAGCCTCGGGGTCGGCCGAGGAAAGAACGAGCGAGAAGGGAGATGAAAATGGAAAGAGCAAAAAACCTAAAAAGGACAAGAAGGGCAAGGATAGCAAGAATGGCAGGAGCGAGACGACGTCGTCATCGTCTACGGGAGGAAGGTCACGTGCCAGCGGGCGTTCCAGTAAATCAAGTAAAAGCGGCGGTGGGCTACTTGCAAATATTGTTGGGATGGTAGTCTATGAATGAAATCGTTGTATTTTCATATAAAAATACTATACAACACACAAAAATTTGCCTCAATTCGCCTTAGACAAGTCTAGTAGTCAAAAGCAATCGCATTTCAGCCTCATCGTCTCAGGCCGGTTGACTCACTAAAACGTGGCAGTGCACTAACAAAATTAAATTACTATGACGGCAGGCGGCAGAGTGGCGGGGTCCTTATCGATAAGCGGCGCATCAAGGAAGCTTGTCACGCTGAACCAGCAACCAAAACCTACTATTTAAATATCACAACGCCCCCGTAGCTTGGAAGGAGTTGAAACCAAGCAGCTTTATCTATCCACCGACTCGCACAAAAAAAATGGCAGAATACAAACACGATTTAGTGCGGAAACCGCTGTACCTCTACGGCTTGCCCGACGATGTCATCAGCACACTCGTTCCGACGAAGATCACTTCGACGACGTCGATGGCAGTGTCAGTGACGGCTGGTACTGGTCAGGACGGAGATGACAACACGAGCGATGCTTCCAGTTCGGCTGGCACGGTATCGAGCTCGGGGACGACAGACCGGGCATGCGCACTCTGCCAAATGGAGTTCGCAACCGGCCTTGACAAACGCGGCCACCTCAAGTCCGATCTGCACAGCTACAACCTCAAGCAAAAGATCCGCGGGCTGCCGTCTGTAAACGAAAACGAGTTTGAAAAGTTGGCGGACGCAATGGATGAGAGTCTGTCCGGGTCGGACTCGTCGGACTCGTCGGACAACGAAGCCCAAGTGAAGCCATCAACAGGCCGGAGGACGGGTGGTCTTGCCTCCCTTCTGCAGAAGCAGGCCGTGATATCCAGTGCAAGAAAGGCGACCGCGGCGAGGAAGGATGGCGGCGACGACGGCAATGACGACCTTATCGACGGCAAGCCGCGAACCACAAAACAGAAGCGCGAAATCGCTGAGACTAAGGCATCCCTACAACCGTATGTCTGGTTCAGCTCGCCAACGCTCCCGGCAAACAACTACTTTGGTGTCTACCGCGTCATGCTCACACCAGAGGAGCTCAATGGCACAACCGAAGAAGAAAAGGACGACGATGCTGCGTGGTCGGCACGCATGGCAACGGCCATCTCCACACGCCAGCTCCCTCCCTTGAGCGGTGCTGTAGCTGCCGCTGTAGCCTCAAAGCCTCCTGCCTCAACGTCTGGAAATGCTACGCCATCCGCAGTATCAATACCAGCGGGCTACGATGGACGGCACATCTTCCTCTGCATGATTGGCGGTGGCCATTTCGCCGCCATGATTGTCGCACTGCCTGCGCGCCGCAACAAGACGGCCAATGTATCCATGAACCGCGAGGCAACCGTGCTCGCTCACAAGACGTTCCATCGCTACACGACTCGGCGGAAGCAAGGTGGCAGCCAGTCGGCGAACGACAACTCCAAGGGCACTGCGCACTCTGCTGGTTCCAGTCTGCGTCGCTACAACGAGCAGGCCCTCATCGAGGATGTACGCGGTCTACTGCGCGACTGGAAGCCGCTGCTCGATACCGCAGACCTACTGTTTGTGCGCGCCAATGGCAACACAAACCAGCGCACGATTTTTGGCCCGTACGAAGACCAGGTGCTGCGCCTGCACGACCCGCGACTGCGCAGCTTTCCCTTCAACACACGCCGCGCGACGCAAAACGAGATTATGCGCGCCTTTATTGAGCTGACCCGTCTCAAGGTGCGTGAGATTGTGCCCCGAGGCGGCAGCGAGGCAGGAGACGAGCCTGAACTGGACGGGGCGGCACTCGCAGAACGGCAAAAGCAGAAGGAGGAGGCTGCCCGGCGAAAGGTGATTGAGGCAAAGCAAAAGGAAGAAGAAGAGACGGCGCTGCTGCATACCTCGCAGCTGCAGGGTCTTGGCCGGCGATCCAAGGTGCCTGCTCTCCTCTCCTATCTGAAGAATAACGATCTGTCGGCGGCGACGTATCGCTTCTACCCGCCCGATGCCGCACAGAACCACCATGCACCCACTCTGCTGCACTTTGCTGCATCACAAAACACACCCGCCTTGGTCACGGCCCTGCTGGTGCGGGCTGGTGCCGACCCGACTGTGCTCAACGGCGACGGTAAGACGGCCTTTGAGCTGGCAGGCGATCGGCCGACACGCAATGCGTTCCGCGTGGCCCGCAGTGAGATGCCTGCATCGGCGGGTATCGACTGGGAGGCGGCACGGGTGCCACCGCCCCTGTCACGGGCTGAAGCCGAGCAGCGTGAGGCTCGGGAGAAGGAAGAAGCGGATCGGAAAGAAGAAGAGCGCCGGCGCACCGAAGTGGAACGCCTGAAGAAGGAGACGACTGCGAGCAATGCCAGCGTTGGTGGTGCCGGCCGCAAGATGAACAAGGTGCCAGTGAAGACAGCACAGGAGATGCGCGAAGAAGAGATGCGCGGCATGACACCACAGCAGAGAATGGCCGTCGAGCGCGAGCGGCGAGCACGGGCAGCAGAGGCCCGTATGCGGCAGGCCCAAGGATAGTTGGCGGGCATTAGTTTTCTACCATACACTACATATTACTACTATAGATGCCTCTGGAATAATAATTGAAACATGGTTATTATCGGCAAACCATGCCATCAAGACATGCACAGCCTCATAGCTCTGTGGTCTCTGCTATCTTTATGATTCTTGATAGAGATGCATCCGAAGAGGCATCCAATGAGACACCAGGCACGAGGGATCCCCTAAGTAAAGCAGAATGGCTGCTAGTCCCAGGCCAGAAGACAACCTGAGCCTAGTCGTCTTCGTCCTGCTTCTTCGTCCTGCTTGGACTGGCTACTTGGTTTTCTAGGTCCGACATCCAGATAGACCAGAGGCCAGACTCTGGTAGCCTCCACTGCTGCGTTATTTTCCTGCTCGTATTCCGTCGAAACAAGCGGCCATAGCAATAGCAGGTAGTGCTCGAGAGCCCCAGGTATCATGACCAAGGCCGTCTGGGCCCGGCTAGCCAGGCCCATCTTTGTCATGATACAGGAGCACGGAGTAGATGAGCACAGTGACCCATATCCCCTATTCAGCCAAACAGTGTTGTCCCCTACACGACACATGAATGGCACTGCACCAACGATATTCTCTCTTCTGTGACAGCTGGTCTCCGTGTATACGAGAGATCGGTCTCCAGTGTGTGCATTACAAGATGTACATTGTGATTAAGATGTTTCCGAGGCGCGGCGCAGAGAGATCCCTGCTGATACATACCGACGTCTCTGCCAAGGACAGTGTGCATAATGGACAGCACTGAGTTGGTATTGGGCATCATTCTCGTCACAGCGCCTGTCCTGCACCTTGGTCCTCGCCTCTGTAATAGAGTAGGCATATCCATCGACACAAACACGACACTAGACACTGCCGCCATACTTGCCTACTATGTTTATGTACTTTTACAACTATATTCTGTACATCAACACACCATGCCATCGCCAGTACTTCCACGGCGCCCATATTTTATAACGAACAAGGTGTGGTGATAGAGAACAGAGAATGCAATCACTGCACCATAGACCCTACTGGCGTGTCTGTTGGTGTGTCTGTTGGTCTTTCTGTCTCTGGGTGTGTGTCTATGGTGACTGAAGTTGCGGAACACCCAGCAAGACTTAGTACTATGTACTGCAGACGTCAATGAATATCACAAAACGGCTGTTATTACCAGATAGTTTGCTTTTGTAATCGTTGTGCAGAGAGCTGGGAGCAGTGCCGTAGCACGTTTTGTTTTCTACATTGGAAATCAAAACAAGAAGAAGAAAAAAAAGAATAAAGGAAAACTAAGCAAAGACTAAGGACTCCAAAAGAACTAAAATGTCAGTGCAGATACGAAGCCCTCACCGAAATCACCTGTCGATGGTTTGTGTTGACTGCCAATATTTGCAGAAATCCCAGTACCCCCAACATATTTCACTTGTAGCGTTCGCCAACAAAGAAGTTGCAGTAGAGGCATATGGTGGTCCACTGTGGTTCCAAAATCCCATATGGAGATTTTGACATTCACTGTGATTTCGATTCAAGCGGACGGAAGCCCGGTTGTCTGGATCTGTCCTAAAACTGCTGCCACGTCCGTGAGAGTCTATGACGGTGCCATGATTTTGGCAAGAACGGGATGTTAAAATCTACTCTGTGAAAGTTAAATAAAATAATAATAAAACCGAGAATTATGGATATATGGAGGACTACAAGAAACAGATCATGAGCATGTGTATTACAACATGACCATCGATAAATAAGTTGAGAAAGGGAAAGAAAGAAAAGAGCCAGAAGGCCCTTGGAAGACAACGGCTAGTTACGAACAAAGAAAATATCAGACTACCGTAGACTACAAAAAACAAGAGTATGCCCTCGGGTTTAGGCATGAGACATTTCGAAACTACCAAACTATCGCATAGAAGGCGAGGGCCGTCATAGTTCGTCAATGGGCAGTTCTCTATGTGGGATAGTCAGGATAGTCAGATACGAATGCCACAATGGAAGCTGGCTAGCTGGATAAAACATGCTTTTGTGAAATTAGAGATGACTAGAAGAAACTAAAAGGTCAAGCGAAACAAGCTGAAGGTTGGAGCTGAAAGCCGAAACAAACGGCTTGGTGGCAAACTGGATGCCGAGGATCGAGTGGAAAGGTTTTCTTGCAAAGAAGAAGGAATACGAGAAGACAAGAAGACAAACCGACAGAAATAATTGAATAAAAACCGGACTCGCCGGTACGAAACAGAAGCAAAGCCGGCGATCTCTGTCAGTTGCTTTACGGATTCTGCTACTATGTATGTGATAGTATTTTCAGCTCGGGAATGGGAAATTTAGCTGCAAGCGAGATGCTATTGAGAAAAGATCGCCAGTCTCTAAGGAGGCAAAGAAGCACATTATGTAGCTAAACTCTAATTGCTGAAAGAATGCTGAAGGGATTTATGCCGGAACGATTCTAGAGTCTACCGACCACGAGGTGAACGGCCGTCACTCTCCTGTTTACTTCGGAGTATGATTGCGATGTGCAGCTCCAGACCACTGGCCCCGATTTGCCGAATCACTTGTTGTTGTTGTGTACTATGTAATCGGCAGCAAGAGGATTGCTTGAGATGAATCGGCGAAATACCATGTACAAAAGAGCAGAGAGGAGATTATGTTGGTGCAATTTCGATTCACGCCACCATATCAAAGAGCCCGGCCGGACTCTGTACTAGAACTGATGGGGCAAGTCTTCCACAACAGCCGGGGAGGGACAGAGTGAAGAGAACGAGGCGAGAGCACGACAAGGCCGACGCGTCGAAGCTGGGCAGACCGGCAGGGCGAGATACCCGATATAGCAAGGCACTATTGGCGAGTCCGGAGCACGGAGTGCATGCGGCTCTAGCCTGCTTCTGCCCTCTGTAGAATATAGGGAACATGCACTCAAATCAAGGCAGGGAATAGGAGAGTTGTATCATTGAAAGTGAAATACATACAATATACTCTGTGAACATACTGAACAAACGGTCATAAAACAAGATCTACCCCATAAATAGGAAGCTGTGCCAGCAGAGACAAGTGTTGGAAGACTGAGCAGTCTACACAGGAGCACCATCAGAAGACCAAGAGATTGAACTTGGCGTCTGCTCCATTGAAGTTATATTGTTATGCATCGAGACGGCTACTCTTATTGTCGTAGTCGGTGCAAAGTGACAGCCGTTGACCGAACCCGAATCACAACAGTCGACGGGTGAGGCTCGTATCGTATATAGATAGACGTAACATCAACTTTGCCATTTGCACATGTCTGTCGAAAGCCCTCCAGAGCGCGATGTATGGAGTTACGTCTTATTCCTCGCTTCAGCTTAAATACAGTCAAAGCTTAGTCGCCGAGCACTGTTGTATTTAGATCCCAAGAAATTACACAGCTTCAAAGAGTGCCCTCAAGTTGATCACGTTGAGCATGTATGGGGTATTCCTATCACAAAAGGAAACGGTCAGTTCATAGCGCCGCTGTAGGTGGACACACTATGTAGTAGTTTGAGGTGCTGCAACGGTAGACATTGAAATGGGTACACTGGGTATGTTTACTAAGTATATAGGTTAGGCTTGCGCAATATAGGTTGCATCGGAGGAATAATCTGATCCCCTGAAGAGCACAGCTTGTCCCTGAGTTGACTAATGCCCAGTACTATGCACAGAGTAAGGCGAACGCAGAGTGCACCGTGCCATTCGTTTACTTTGGGTATCTGGGTAGGCCGGTGACGGCACAACTGGTCTGGTAGTGGCGGGGATTCCTACTGTTCATGGCACCACATGCGTAGTATCGGGTATCTTGTGTGTAATTACTGCAATGTCGTATACATCCGTCGTGTCTTCATACACAGTAGTAGACATCGGATGGTGGCGTACTATGTAGATGGTCAGTGTTGAGTGGCAGATGGACGATAAAGGTAATAGTGAGAAAAGTGAGAAGCAACCTTGGTATGTTTCATGATTCTTAAAAATAGCTTTGGTAGTGCAATATGTGGACCATCACCAGAGACTAGAGAGGAAGGAGGTAGAGATTCAAAAGTCTCTCAAGGCCGACTGGTGCCGCGGGTTAGGGTTTTTGCTCAGCTCAATTGGTTCTCCCTTTTACTTCCCCTGCTGTTTGTTTCATGTGAGCGGCGCAGACCTCCCACAGCTTAAAGTAAGGACGACTACTACATCAGTAAGATCAATGTAAGCCAATGGCTCGTCAGCAGGTCTCTTGGAGTGTTGCGATCTATCCTGGATGGTGATCCTAGATACAGTCCTAGAATGTACATGGTAGATAAAAATAAGTTTATGCTTCTACGGTGTATAACGACGGCGATGGCAGTGGCACAGACATTGGGCATGGAATCAACCCTTACAGGCGATCAAAGATGGCAGGTAACGGTGCAGCATGCAGTGCAGCATGCAGAATGCACCGCTTTAGATTGCCTACTTTCAATGTCAGAGATGGCTGTGTTGGTGAGTGCGTCTTGTTGCTAGCCCGCACTCTTCTAGACAGTGCTTTTGATAAGCAACGAGAATCGGCCAAGAGCGATGAACGTTAGAAATACTTCAATGCATGTCCAGTACACAAAAATATGTTTATGTTTTTGTCTGGCTTTCATCGCATAAACCAGAATGATTCACGCTTTGATCCGATATGTTGAAACAACTCTCGTATGCTTGGACATTCATCTCTTCTCTACTATGTACAGCAGCAACAGTCAATGCTTGGCCACTACCAAGACATACTGTATCATCCTTGACCATGCACGCACAGACGACTATAAGATTAGTTCCATGACCGCGCTGTCGACAACTGAGCTACTACACAGTACATAGTCGCGAGAGCAAGGACGGACCAAAGGCACCGTACCTGCGCCGCTGCCGCACGCCGAACTCCAGGTACAAATCGCCAAAGAAGCCAGCAAACCTCAGAGAGTGGTTGAAGTTTCGGTGAGGTCAAAGTAGTCTCAACATAGTTCACGTGACGGAGCGTGAATGTTATTGTGCAGGGAAGGAGCGAGCCGCAGGCAATGCATATTGCCGGCGACTTACTCCCGGATGCCGCTTTCGGGTTTCTTTGTCAGCCGGGCAACAATCGCGTCCAACCGACGGGCCATTGCATCAAAGAATCATGGTATCAAAGCTACAGAGCGCACCCCTCCAACTAGTTGCAAGCGGCTCTTTTGGCTTGCACTATTGCTATCTTATCATTCTTTGATCAATAGCCTCGTTTTACCTTTGTATCCATGGCTATTTTTAACCATTTTAACCTTCGCTTCCCCCAGACTGGACCGCGCGACAGGGCGAGGGTAGCTTGGATGGATTAGAGTTGTGGAAGACGGAGGGAGAAAAGAGACGAGTTGGTAAAGAAAAAGGAAAAACTTCGGAGCATTTACACCTTGCACGCCTTGCGAACCTTGTCTCCCGCCGCCTCTTCGCGTGAGTTCTATTTTTGCACCAGTTTAATCACCAAGGACCATGGGACAAGAAACTGTCGAGTCTACTATGTATGTATTTTGCGAGTAACATTGACAGAAATCAACAGAAAAGAGACACACAAGAGAGCGACAAATGGATAGCGGACAATTCTTGAAACATGAAACAATTACTCTCCATCCAAATCGGTATGGCATGGGTAGGATTGGTAGAGAAACCGGCTTAGTCTCTGGTTTTAGTCTGCCATAGTCTACCATAGTCTACCATATTTGGGCGACAAGTCGAAACGACGAAACAGCGCCATGCCGTTTAGGTGTTTTGGTGAGAAGCGCCGATTAGACTTTTCAGGGTGGTGGCGGCGGTGCTGTTCTACGGAGTAGGTGATCGGCAGGGCGAGTCGCTGGGACTGTCTATTTTCTTCCTTTATCTCTTGGAGTTGCACATACACAAATAAGCTTGATATTTACGCCGAGGGGGGGTCAGAGGGCGCCGAGACTCAGCTCGATCTGTTCTCAAACAGCTAATGCAGGCAGCACATCCAGGAAACTTTCAATCTGGTGGCTTTCCAAGACGATGTGCTGGTGACAAACCCGTACATCCACGGCTGTGCGGATATCGGAGGAACGATGTCATGGCTCCGACTTTGCTTTTCTCTCTTCTTACGGTCAGAACACAAATCACACAATGGCACTTTACATAGTAGTGGAGGACACGCTGGAGCGCTGGCCAGGGGAAATACGAGTTGTTGGTAATCTACATAGTATGCCCCTGAGTGCTGTTTCTTTTGGTATTTCGCAGCTACATAGGTACGGATACTACACAGCAAATGCTGAACTGACTCTGACTCTGGAGACGACAAGGATACTATCAAGGATGTGCCCGGCCATATTGAAAAACGGCGTGACATCGGGTGATGTAAGTGTGGGTACAACTCTAATAGTTAGAGTAGTCTTGCCATACAGTAGCAGTGTTATGTTGTTAGTGTGCGACTCAGTCAGTGCGCCTCGCTTCGGCTGCCCCTTTTCATGTTCGTGCCTTTTAGCTCTCTCTGCGCAGAGCTCTTAGCAATCAAAGAGTAATCAGAAAGTGTTCAGAGAGTGGTCCAGAGAGGTCAGACTGTGACTGAATACGAGATGGGGAACGTTGTTTTCTTCTTTTGCATATCACACATTTCCCAACTGAGCACGGCTCATCTCTCGTGCATCGAACTACTGGTTCTTTGAAGCTACTCTCGACAAAATTGCAGCATGGCTCCCCACACTTCGGCACCTCAATCCGGGCCATTCTCTGTTTTCGATGTATTGGGCTATTTGCCAATGTGATTAGATGCCATTTGATGTTCTTGTCCTTGTCTTGGACTTTTGGTTTTCTTGATTCGGACAAAGCCCGCTCATCACAGAAGAGGGCCCATGTGCCCACGACAGGCAAGCGAACTCTGCAGAGGTAGTCCACTGCGTCTTGTTGCTCTTTGCTTCTTTTGGTCAGACGGACAGACGTTTAGACGGCCAGAAAAGTCTCGACCACCACGATGTATGCAAATCCCTTCCTGTGTTGGAAAAGAGCCATCTCGGCAGGAAGGCCAAGAGATGGGAGATGAGATGGGTGGAAGATGACAGCTGAGATGGCGAGACTGTTGAGAACGATGTACAGTGTATTACTACGTAGAAGCCCGTCGAAGAATCAAGCAGGAAACCAGAAGAAATAGGAAGAGCAGAACGGCGATACCATTACAAAGTCGGGTTGTCGTCTTCACTGCGTGTCTTAGTCGTGTCTTTCCCTACTGCTTGACTGACAGCTATGAGAGACATTCCTGTAGATTTCAAAGACAATCAACGCAGACATCTGATGAAGTATACGTACGGAGCAGTTACTCCAATATCTGCTCGACATTCTCGACCTTGCGCAAGTACGGAGTACTTTCAGCTGAGCAGAAATACCGTTGTCCGTTATTGGGACAAGGTTCATCACACTGCATGAAGCCGTCCACTTTTTATCTTGGAGTCTTCAGCCGGGCCTCCGGGATATCAATAATGAAATACATAATAAGAAGAGAGAAGGGAAAGGTACTATGTAATATGAAAAAAATGCACCCCGCCGAAAAGCATGCTCTAGCCAAACAATGCCAGGATTTCCAGTCTTTCTGCAGCTATGTATGTATGTAGTTCTCTCTTCTGCTTGTAGATATCGGCAGGTAATTCCTCTTCACAGGGCAAACATGTTATGACCATTCTTGGTTCTAGCTACTGTTTTCTGACGCCGCCATCTTCCAAGAGATCGCATCGTGGCATCATCCTACAGATCATTATCAACTCCATCGACACCTGCTCACACTTGGACGTAATAAACGAGGCGTGTTTCAGGATTTCTATTCTCAGCCATCTTTCTTTCCTCGAATGAGTGTTTATCTGCGACTGTTGTCAGTTCTATTTCAATCTAGTGGCTTTCCAAGACGATGTATGTACATTTTAGCTAAAAACTGCTCGAATTTTGAGTTTGTACCTGCATTAGCGTGCCAGACAGCAGGCTGCAGAGAACAGAGAAAAGAGAACAGACAGAGCGATTGTGGCTGAGTCTGCTGGCAGGGGACAATTCAGCGCCATCCTGTTTCAGAGGGTTGCTTTCCGGACGAGATCCTTCCATCAGTAGATCCGACAAGAGTCTGAGTTTTTCCCGATCTTCTCTCCCTGCCCGCACCCCATTATCCATCCCTTGCCGGCTCACTAGTCATGTCGAGCTGTTACTATGTAGTAGAGATATGAGATGGGTTGCAAATACTTTACTCGCACATTATACGTGGTAGAGATCAATAGCATCATCGAGCCACACTTTGAGCTGGCTGTTTCAACCTCAGCCCAATGGCCAGCCCGATGGCTGATGTGGTCTTTAATGGCACTCGAAAACTGCTTGTGAAACAGTCGTCTTCTCGTATACTGAAATAGCAAGATTAGAGTCTCCGTCGTCGGCTTCGTTGTCAGTCTGTCGTGCCGCCATGTCATCTAGAGCTGGGAGCTGGTATCTGTTTCGACCCTTTCAAGTTTGTCGGTGTTTAGATGATTATGCATAAGCCGGCATCTTGTTTTGTGACGTGTGGTTGCATTGTTGTGTTATTCGTACATGGTTCATTCGTGCTGTCGGGCTGCCATAGCACTCTGCATTGCCAGGTCAGGCCTCTCGACAAATCGAGCTTATGTCCCTCAGTTTGTACCACCAGACTACTATGTAGGCAAAAGTGACAAATAAAGCAGCTCTACTGTGATGGGCGGTTGCTCTACCATGTACCCAGGCCCCTGTGCGGAAGTTTTTCAGGTGTGCTTTTCTCCTTCTTTTTCTCCTACTCATGATGGTTTATTCCTATTTTTATCATCCCTGACTGAGTCTGCGGGCTTTTGCAAAATACCGGGGACCAGGTCAGTCGACAAGGTCTCCCATGTCCTTTCTCCGTTCTTGAGTGACCGTGCCATTCAAAATGCTCTCAAGCTCAAAATATCTACACAGCAAAAAGAACGGTGTTTATTTACACGTACGGAGTACACGGTCCGTTTAAAGTACAATTAGCTCGTCCCACAATATGGAGCGTCCGATAAATAGGCTCAAGCGCACTCTGTGTGGAGTAACTGCAGTACGGAGTACATACTATGTACAGGCCAGGAGCAATCAGACGAAAAGAAATAAGAATAAGAAATAGCGTGGAGTACCACTATGCTGTAAAACGGAGCTCGAGTTCAGACGAAGTTTAACGGTATTCCAAGATGAAGTGGATACCATTATTTGCAGAGCGCTGTCATGTGCATTCGATAGCCGGTTTTCAAAACGGCTGCTTGCCTTGATTTTGGCCTTTATGCGGTCTACAAGGTATACGCATTATAGATATGCTTATGCCAGGTCTTGATTCAGGCCTTGCATGTATGTATTAAACACTGGCCAAGAAGGCCTGGCCTGGGCCTCGTGAATTCATGATGACAAGTTTATTTCGGGTGCTGCAGCCGCTCGGCGGCCATTGACGGGCGCTTGCATGGCGATGCAGCAAATGGCCGCCAAACGATAGGCAGAGAAGGCTCGTCGCCAAGATGAGGGCAGAGACAACTCCTCTCCCCTGCGCATACCAGCTACCGAGCTATCACGATTATAGCTTCGTTCGTAAATAGAAACTATTGGATCCGTTGGATTAATATCAACTCAATATAAAAATAGCTTCGATAAACAAGCTCCCGTGCCCGGGTCGCAGCCGCTCCGACCTACACGACGTGAGGCCTGCAGATGAACACAGTCACATTCACTTTACTTTCATTATTGCTGTGATCCGTCCAGCTTATTAGAGCAGTCAGATGATCAACCTCATCTCGCTCACCATTCTTTGCTTGCTATTTTCGTCAATATTCACAGCGTCGAGACCCGTGAGGTGGACTGCTCAGGCTGGATAAATAAAGGCGGAAATGAGCCATGGGGGATGCGAGTGCTATATCTCTGAAAATAAAATAGAAGTAGGCAATAGACTGCTAATATCAACGAGATTTGTATGGCTCAATAAAATACACAAAATCTCCGCGAAAGTAGTGCTCGCCCAATGTGGTCAGGGAAAGGCTCGGACGCACCCTGATTGGCCTCTGTGGGGTCTCGTGGGTCTTGAAAGGGTCTGATCACTGCCAGTCTGGGAGGATGTATATTTCAGTAGATATTACGCCTATGGGTACTTGATAGGAGCTTTTAGTAGCCACATGGTGAGAGAATTGCATATTAGTAGTACATAGTAGGAGTCGGTGCTGTTGGAAATACGGAGGAAACGGAAAGAGCATATGGTCACTTTCCCATCGCAGAAGTATATGTAACAGCCACAAAGAGAAGCACCGGTTAGGAAGGAGGAAACAATATTTAGTCAGTCGATGGATAAAATAAAAGCTAAGCAAAAATAAACAACAACAATAACCCAAAACCGGAAAGAGCGAGAGAGTCTAACAAAAAAGTCAAGAACTGGCTGGGATAAGAAAGAGCAATGGGCGGTGTTTCCTGAATGACTCCATGTGGAAGGGGTCCGGGAGCCGCGCGCTTTCTGCCTCTTTCGACCACAGCGCTAACGTCTCTTCTGCCTCTTTCTCTGCCTCTCTCTTTCTACATGTACTATGTACTCCGTTTGCCATCAGTATCAACCGTTTTCATCAACGTCTTTAATAGACGTCTTTAAACGTCTTGTACCCTTCGCATGGCTTCGATGTCTTTGCTTCTATTTCTAGCTCTCCTAACCGCCTTCTAGCGCCCGCGCGAGCCCTAAAGAGACAAGGACCTGCAAGATACATTCAGATTTGGTGCATCAATAGGCCCAGGTCCAAGACAATCTTGGATCATTCAGTTCAGATCGTTTTGGGGGGCCGTGGCAGGTCCCGAGGCGCCGGAGAATTTGAGACAGCGTTAAGTGCCAGGTGAGACATGGGCGACAGCGCGGCACGACATGCCATTCGACTTGGGTCGAAATCAGTGGGCGTTGATGGTAGCTGATAATAAATAGTATTGCAAGAGGTTGAACACACTGGTGCACAAGGCAAAACGGAGCAAGTCGATACTCATAGCAATTGTAGAGGCGGCGAGTGAGTGCGAGCTGGACGGAGCTGGCGAGTGATACTCCGATTTCAGTGCCAACCGGACAATACGGACCAGGACAAATTAACAACGATACGCCAGGCTACAGGCTGCTCCAAACCCAACAGTTCTTCCCGGGCCTGCATTGGTGCGGCTTAATGTCTTGCTGCCCCTCTCCCCTGCATCCTTCTACGTAGTTTTCCATGCTCAGTACTTCACCAACCGGCCCTTGGCGATCGATCACTGACAGGAGCAGTCAGCAGCGGTTTTCTTTTTGTTTACTGGTTGTTTGATTTGTTGCCATGCATCCGGCTGTCTTTGTGCTGCATGCAGAATTCGGAGAGCAGCCGGTGGTATTGTTTCTTTGTGTTCGGAGCCGTAATAGTTTGCTTGGTTGATTATTTATTTTCTGCAATCACGATTTTTATTTCGGATTATGTCGAATAGAATGGAAATGATTTAGTTTTTGTCTAGTATATTTTCTATCTTTATTTGATTTTGACTTTGACTTTGATTTGTATAAATTATTATTTATATTATTGAAATTTGATTTTTGATTCAGTGTTGTAAATACATAAAAAAAAAAAAAGAACAGCATATTTCATTTTCATAAACATATTGTCTTATATTCACTCGGCTTTATCTTTGTAACCTCACCACTACCCATACCATTCATATCTGCATCCTTTGTATGGTCATCATTGACAGCACAGCCGATGCCAACAGCCGATATTGACACGCCAGAAGATGATGAAATCACGTCGAGGCAGTCAACAAAGAAACGGTATCGAGCAGCGACTTACACGCTTCCGTTTTGATAGACAGTATAGCTGTCCATCAAGATGATCTAGCTCCGTTCCTCAACCAGTACAAAAGACTCAACCATACTCTGACTTGCCCCAGCTTCGACCTCCTAGGCTACAAGCGACTTTGATAAATAAAAATAAAAATAAAAGATATTAACAACAAAACTACTATGTAAGAAGTATTTACAGAATACAGTGTACAAAATACAAAAGAGCCCACAGACCCCTGGTCATCTCTGTGGACCACCCCTGGTCTTCCATCCCAACTGGAGCCTCCTCGGCTCACCCCCCTCTGCAACCACACACCCACTTTTTCTCCTTTCCATGTCCACCACACTTTGACTTACACGCCCACACTACGGTGTACCTACTGTTGTTCTCTCTCGCCGTTCGTCAGGCCCTGTTGTTGGTTCAATCTAATGCATGCTGGGCCATGGCCCCGGCCATGATGCCTCCCCGAGTATCCTCTCGCTCTCCTGGCTGGCCTCATCTTCCTTGCCCTGCTACCCACACAGCCTTGACCCCCTACCCTCCTTGTCCTTGCTTGGCCTTGGACTTTGTCCTCTTGTCGTCTGCCTCTGCCTGTCCTGTCCCTCTCTCCTCCGGCATCGAGTATATATCTATCCAGCTCCCCGTGTCTGCATATCAGTCTTTTTCCTCTTGCTTCCTCTCTCTTCATCCCCTCTCGCAGCCTTCAAGTATCGTTGCTTGTTCTGATCCTTTCTTTTTTCATTCTTTTAATTATTACCTTCTTTTTTCCGCAAGTCAAAGTCATTCGCTTCTTTGCTTGTCTCCCATTCGGTCTACCAGTACCACCACACTCGCTCTACAAACATCGCTACCGTCTAATTTTATATTACACTTCTCGCCTTTGTTTTAATAATTCAACCTACATTCTTTCAATATGAAGTCCATCTCTATTCTCGCCCTGGCTGCTGGCGCCTCTGCCACTGCTGTATGTTTTCCTATTTTCTCTTACACCGTTCGGGATATATATTGTATTTATATATTACAAATATATATATATATATATATATATATATATACTCCAAAGTGACAACAGCTAACATGACAGAACCTCTTCTCCTTCAACCCGGAGAACTGCAAGGACAAGTGCACCAGCGCCCAGCGCAGCGGCTTCGACTTTGGTGAGGTCCCCTACGGCGGCTTCTCCAGCTACGGCGGCTTCTCCTGGAGCGGCTTCACCTGCGGCTCCCAGAACGGCAAGCGCTCGTCGCGCATCGATGCCCGCACCGGCAAGTCCTCCAGCAACTACGCCGGCGGTGTCTGCCACACCGATGCCAGCAAGTCGCCCTCCTTCTCCTGCAAGGACTCCAAGAGCGTCAGCTCCTTCTCCGTGACCGAGTTCCACATCACCACCGAGTTCGACTGCGATCTCGAGTTCCACTACGACATGGGCGACGGCTCGACCTGCAAGCAGACCAGCTCCTGCTCCAGCAAGGGCAGCGTCATCAAGAACGACAAGTGCGGCGGCGCCAAGGCCTGCACCATCGTCTACCCTTCGCAGACCAAGCACCCCAAGAGCACCACCTGCAGCGTCTCCGTCTCTACCGTGTCTTTCGGCTGCACCACCTCCTCCACCGCCACCACCGTCCTGACCACCCCCACCAGCCCCGCCACCAAGTCGTCGTCCGTTCCGGCCATTGTCTCGTCCGTCCCTTCGGCTCCCGCTTCGGTCCCTGCCAGCTCGGCCCCTGCCAGCTCGGCTCCCGTTTCCAGTGCTCCCGCCAGCTCCGCCCCCGCTAGCTCCGCCCCCGCTAGCTCCGCTCCTGTCAGCTCTGCTCCCGTTTCCAGCGCTCCCGCTAGCTCTGCTCCCGTGAGCTCTGCACCTGTCTCTAGCGCCCCTGCTTCTGTCTCTAGCGAGGTTCCCTGCGAGTCTGAGAGCTCCTCGGTCCCTGTCAGCTCTGCCCCGGCCTCGTCTGCCCCTGCCAGCTCTGCCCCGGCCTCGTCTGCCCCGGCCAGCTCTGCCCCGGCCTCGTCTGCCCCGGCCAGCTCTGCTCCTGCCAGCTCCGCTCCCGCTAGCTCCGCTCCCGTCAGCTCTGCTCCCGTCAGCTCTGCTCCCGTCAGCTCTGCTCCCGTCAGCTCTGCCCCTGCCAGCTCCGCTCCCGTCAGCTCTGCCCCTGCCAGCTCCGCTCCCGTCTCCAGCGCCCCTGCTTCTGTCTCTAGCGAGGTCCCCTGCGAGTCTGAGAGCTCCTCCATCCCTATCTCGGTCCCCGTCTCGGCCCCTACTGGTTCTGCCTCCGTCTCGGTTCCCGCTGGCTCTGCCTCGGTCTCTGTCCCCGTCTCGGCCCCTACTGGCTCTGCTTCGGTCTCTGTCCCCGCTGGCTCTGCCTCGGTCTCGGTTCCCGCTGGCTCTGCTTCGGTCTCCGTCCCCGTCTCGGCCCCTACTGGCTCTGCCTCCGTCTCGGTTCCCGTCTCCAGCGCTGTTGTGAGCGTCTCGTCGTCGGCGGCTTCCCTGACCACCTCGACCGTCTTTGCCACCACCACCTCGACCGTCGTTGACTGCGCTGCCACCGTCACCGACTGCCCCGCTCACTCTACCCACCTGACCACCATCACTGTCGCTGTCTCGACCACCATCTGCCCCGTCACTGCTACCGAGACTGGCGCCACCACCCCTGCTGGCACCGCTTCCGTCCCTGCCGGTACCGCCTCCACTCCCGCTGGCACCACCTCTGGCGTCGCCCCCGTCTCGTCGGTCGCTTCCCTGACTACCTCGACCATCTTTGCCACCACCACCTCGACCGTCATTGACTGCGCTGCCACCGTCACCGACTGCCCCGCTCACTCTACCCACCTGACCACCATCACTGTCGCTGTCTCGACCACCATCTGCCCCGTCACTGCCACTGAGACCGGTACTGCCTCCGTCCCTGCTGGCACCGCTCCCGCTGGCACCGCCTCGGCTCCCGCTGGTACCCCTACTGCCCCTGCCGGTACTGCCTCCGTCCCTGCTGGCACCGCTCCCTCTGGCACTGCCTCGGCTCCCGCTGGTACCCCCACTGCCCCTGCCGGTACTGCCTCCGTCCCTGCTGGCACCGCTCCCGCTGGCACCGCCTCCGCCCCTGCTGGCACCGCCTCTGCTCCTGCTGGCACCGCTTCCGTACCCGTTGTTGTCGGTGGCTCCACCACCGTCAAGACTGCCAGCGCCCAGGTTCCCACTGGTGCCACCACCGCTGCCCCCTACCCCAGCAAGGGCTCCGGCTCCAGCTCTGGTGCTGCCTCCCCCTCGGGTGCTTCCACTGCCTCTGGCACTGGCGCTGCCCCCAAGGCTACCACCTCGGGCTTTGTCACTGTCAGCGCTGGTGGCCGCGTCGAGGCCTTCGCTATGGCCGGTGCTGCCGTCATGGCCGTCATGGCTCTTCTGTAAGCAACAGAAACTTGACAGCCATTTCTTTTCCCTCTTTATAATGTCGATCTAGGCATATATCCCATGTACAATTAATACCACTTGTCACATTAAAATTTCCTTGCACTACCCGTCAGTCTTTCACAATCTTATTTTCTTTTTTGTCTTTATTTCCTTGTTGTATTATTCCCGTTATTACTTTTGCACTTCTGCTCTTTTTTATTTTCCTTCTTGCATACGTTCAGGCACACTCGCCAGTGACATCTCTTATGGCCTGCAAGGCTATCGAGCATCTCAGTCATGACATGTCTCGATCCCTTGCAGTGTCGTAAAGTACTGCACAAAATTTCCTTTCTTACGATCCTTTTATGAACGGCATTTATACATCAGGTGATCTTTGGCTCCTATATCTACACTATTACTCATACTTTTCATCTTCACCACCTTCTCTTATATGTCTTCTTAATGTTTCTGTGAGCCTTTCCGTCTTTTGTTTTCACATCTTGGGTTTTTATCTTTTGCTGGTTATTATTTTCAGGAGCTCAAATTTCGGGACGTTGGAATATGGGACGAAAGGCACAAACGGACTGGACCAACATTGGAACGACATATCTTGAACTCCCCTACCACACACTACACACGAGCTCGCGGCGCCTTCTCCAAAAGGAGCACCGCGAGCACTTTACTTTCACGACGCTCCTTATGCACAGCATTACTACTCAGAAACCCTGGCGGCATCTACTTTGCTTCCGATGATAATAGTTAATATATAGTCAAGATCACCCTTTTTTGAAAGGAAAACAATTTAAAAAAAGTTAAAAAAACAATCCGAAGTGACCAGAACTCGTGAGATAACAAGATAACAAGAATTATCCGTAAACGCAGATGTAGTTGTAGAATATAGTTGGACAACACTTTATGGTTGAGTCTGTCTGGTGTAAGTGCATGTGGATCACGTGACTATGTCGCATTTTTATGTGGACTGAGTATGTGAGAATTTGCCGGCTGCGAAAAGTGACCACCTAATTTGTAACGACGTCATTCTCTGACAACGGTGTGCTTTCTCATAATTTAAAGGTTTTGAATCTGCCTCACTAGTATCATCATCTTCGGACTAACAACCAGACACACGCCGCTCAAACCAAGAATGGTGCCAATGCGGCCGTTTATCGGCTTGAGGCTGATTATATGTCGGATGTACACGAGAGCTGCGTTGACGGCGGCTCGCCCAAGGAGCACCAGAGTACCCGGAGCTACCGCGCCGCGATCGTTCTCGGCCTGCTCGTTCAGACGCATGGCTGACGTGGACTCCGTCTCCAAGACTGTCGAGGAGACTGCATCATCACCATCATCAGTACCACCAACACCATCACCGTCCCCATCACAAGCACAATCCTCTGAGCAAGCTCCGTCAAGGATAGAAAAGCAAGACTCAAAACTGTCGTCCCTAGAGGCACCGTTTCCAGAGTTTCCAGATTTCTTTCCACGCACGGAGTACCAGCCACCCTTGGGCACAACTAAGAGCTACTTTATCGGACATCACCGCACAGCCCTGGTGCAGATGAGAGCGAAGCTCGCGTCTGTGGGCTTGGTGATTGAGTGTCGTGATATCAGAGTTCCACTGTCGTCATCCAACCCTTTGCTCGAGGCCACTTTGATGAACTCGCGGGTAGGTGGTTCTCGAACGGCGCAAAAGTACAAGCGGGAAAAGGCCGAGAAGGCCGAGAAGGCCAAGAAGGAGGCGGAGGATGCGGTTGATACAGACGAAGTTGAGCCTGCAGAGGCCGAAGTTGTCGTAAAGAAAAAGACACTCGAAGACTTTGAGAGAGATGGCGGCACTACGCTGCCCGGCTTGTCGGGCCATCTCCCACCCGTCGCCAAGCAGAACCCGCTGCTTTCTGTCGGTGACACGGACAACCGGCGCATGCGCATTATTGTCTATACCAAGCGCGATTTGATACAGCGCCGGGGCGCAAAGTTCGCACCGACCGATGCCGACTTGGAACGCCTGGCCGCCATGGATGCCGGCACTGCAGACGCCGTCATCTTTCTGGGCAACCACGCCGTGGACAAGGAGACGCCGAACTGGAAGAAGAAGAGCAGCGCCGAGCTGCGGACCCTGATGAAGGCGCTGCGCCAGGCGGCGCGTACCCACGGCGAGCGGTCGCTGACGCCGCTGTATGCGCTGGTTGTCGGCATGCCCAACTCGGGCAAGTCGACACTGCTCAACCGCCTGCGCGCCGAGGGCATGACTGACGCCAATTCGCGGTCCAATGTGGCGCGGACGGGCTCCGAGGCAGGCGTCACGCGCAAGATCGGCACGCCCGTGCGCGTGCTGGAGGATACGAGCAAGGTCGTCGGTACGCCGCGGCGGGATGGTTCTGGCTCCGAGATAGAAGACGAGTGGACCGGCAGCAGCAATGGCGAGAATGCGGGTCTGCTCGTGTTCGACACGCCCGGTGTGTTTATGCCATATGTGCCCGAGGCCGAGACCATGGTGAAGCTGGCGCTGGTGTCGACGGTGCGCGAGAACATGGTCATGCCGACGGCGCTCGCAGACTACCTGCTCTACCAGCTCAACAAGCGCAACCCCAAGCTGTACATGGAGCCCTACAGGATGAGCGAGCCGACCAACGACGCGAATGTGCTGCTGGACGCTGTCGCGCGGCGCACGGGCAAGCTCGGCCCCGGCGGCATCCCCGACCACAAAGCAGCAGCATCGCATGTGGTATCGGCGTTCCGCCAGGGAAAGCTGGGCAATTTTTGTCTGGACGATTTGTCGGCAGAAGCGGTGGAGGAAGCCGCTAGGATGGGGCAGGAAGGACCACCGCTGTCGCTAAACCAGGCCAAGAAGCGCGAGAAGGCGCTGAAGAAGCACCTGCAGGCAGAGCGGCGTGGTCAACGGCGCGGTGCCGGGCTGACAGAATTCTAGTCTGGCCGCAAGGGCCTGTATGATGGTTGATTTTGTACAACATTCTAATCGAACGTCACTATATTTGTTATTTGCAGTAATCAGTATCAATGGGTATAATCGGTGCAACAAAATGATATTGCCGTAAAGACTTATAAGCTGATAATAAAGTGCACAGCCGTAGCTTGCGGGTCGAGCATGAGGAATAAACAATTACAAGGAAAAGGGAAAACAGGTATCGGATCCAACTCCAAAAGGATAATTGACAACGGCAAACGAAAAACGAAAAACAAATGTAGCTAATAATACAATGAACGTGCTTGTTCATGAATGGATGATATTTAACAGGACAAAAGCAGATATTGAACAGCAAGAAAAGGGCAATGGCGTATGCCTATGAAGCGACCACCTCAAACTGGAGATGAAGTGGCAAACATCCTGAGAAAAGATAAACAATAACAAAACAAAAAGGAATATAAAGAAGACCAACAAAGTCAAAAAGGGATCCAACGAGGATTAGTAGAAGTAAGCAAAAAACGCCGGCCACCAGCCAGAGGTGGCATAACAGTTGGCTCCAACCCAGAATCCGTAAAACTCCGTAAGCAAAAACGCTTCTCCTTCGCCTCACAGGCCTTCTTCATCCCACAGGCGGACGCTGGACAAGACACTTAGTTGCCATACTCGTTCTGCCAGTGGATGATGTTGCGCGTGAGGATATCCATCATCTCCATCAGAGGCAGTGCCTTAAAGTCCTTTTGCGGTGCTTGAGAGTCGGCGCTGCCACCCACACTGGTGATGGCATTGGCCCCTGACGGCGTCGATGGCGTGTTGCTGCCGTTGGCTCCATTGGCAGCCTTGGACCCCTGGCTTCGTTCAGGCGTCGACTCGGATCCGAGGTATTCGCTACTTGCAATCTCGATCTGTGTCTTGCTGATGAAGTCCGACATGGCCGACACGCGGCGTCTCATTTCCGTAAGCGAGACACGACTGTTAGCACCGCCCTTGGCCCGCGATCCGGCCTTACTGTTGCTGTGCCCAGAACCATTGGTACCGGACTTGCTGTACCCGTTCTCGGGCACGTCTCGTGATCGCGACCGCGTCATAGAGTTTTGCTCGTCGCGCAGGTCTCGCTCCTTGGTGTACTGGTTGCGGCCCTTTTTCTTGTGCGTTGGACGGCCACCTTTGGACTTGGAGAGCGCCATGGCCGGTGCAGATGTCGGAGGGGGTGTTTCAGGCGACGGCTGTGATGGCCGTGGGGGCGCAGATCGAGGGGCAGAGGTCGAAGTTGGTGTCGAGACTGGCGGTGGTGCGCTGGTGGGTGTATTCGTGGATTTGTTGTCTGTGGATGATGCTGCCGGTGGTGCTACCGTTGATGCAGCAGTTGGGGCAGATGTGGTGCGAATGGCTGCGGGGGATGGGCGGACGGCCATTGGCACCTCGTCAGATGGGTCCGAGTCGTCGGCTCTACGGCGCTCGGCGCGGCCATTCCGCTTGTTGGCAGCTTCGGCGCGTTGCCGTTCCTTCTCTTCGCGTTCTGTGCGTCCACGCTGGTGCTGCGTGCGTGTGGATGCTGTGCTTCTGGATGTCTTTTGTGATGATCTGTTCCGCGTTGCTACTGCGTCGTCTGAGTCGTCTGCAGCAGTTGACATGTCGGGGGCAGGGGAGAGAGACCGCGAGCTCGTTCGTTGGCGCTTCAATTGGTCCTTCCTAGGGCGAGTTAGTATCGATTGAGTCGGCGATGATTGACAATTGGCTGTTGACTTACTCCTCACTGTCGCTGCGGCTGCGCTTCGTCCGTCTGAGAGCAGGGTCCAGCTCTTCACCGTTTTCTCCTCTGCTTGCTTCAATGGCGATGCGCAGCTGTTCCTCGTCGTAGGCAGCATCCCTGCTATTCATTGTGGACCGCCGTTTGCTAGCCAGCGACGCGGCCGAATGACGAGAGCTCTTTGACTCTCTGCCATCTTCCTTGCCGTCGGCTCCGTCCTTGCTATCCTTACTAAGGGCTCTGCGGCGTGGGGACCGTTCGCCGTCTTTTGCAAACGATTCGGTGCGCGAGCGGCGGTGGTTGAGTGCGAGGTAAATTGAGCATTTGTGCCTGTGAGGTATCGTTAGCAATTGACGCGTTCTTAGAGTTGCTGATTAGCAATTCTTGGGATAGTAGCCGTCTTACCCCGTGGTGCTGATGATGATCTTGTGAAGGTCCTTTCTGCACTCCTCGCAGTAGTATTCTTCTGGTAGGGTGCTGTCGTTTACAAGGCCAACGCAGGCGCCATGCTGCCAGACCTTGCAGATGTCGCACTGGACGAAGAAGCCTGCGAGGTCGTCTGTCACGACAGATGGGAAGATGGCTTCAATGTCGTAGCCATCGCGGGAGGCCTGCTTGAGGTCCTCAAAGGCGGGCGGGCCTGGGTAGTCCTCGTTGCCGCAGATGCAGCGGACGGCCTCGTCGTCCTCCTGGATGTCGTCGTCGTTGAGCATTTCGATTTCGCTGACGACTACCGAGGAGAGATCTTGGTCGTCGTCCTTAATGACATTTGCAGCAGCGCGTCGGCTGCGAGTAGGCGGAGGGGGCGTGTCGTCGGTAACGGCAAAGTCGTCGGGCGGCTCAGAGGCAGGCGACGCGGTAGACGCAGATTTCTGGGGAGAGCCTGTCTTGTGGAAGGGCCTGTGGGTGCGATCGATGCGACCAGAGACGCTGGATGTGGTTGAGGATGGTCGTGACTGCGGTTGATTTGTGCGGGCGCGAGAAGAACGACGGGGGTCGGGGCCTGCCATTACTCGCGACGGCTGGAGGAGAGGGAGGGAGGATTGTTGAGAAGGACGAGAGGGAGTAGAAGGCGAGTCGTCACGGTCTACAAAAGGAAGCGTCGACAGAGTAGCGAGACAATCAAGGATCACGAAAGTGAAAAGCAAGCGAAAGAGGCCGAGCGACTGGAAAACATGACTCGAGGGGGGCCGACAGCTATGCGATGGAGTGGATGAGGATACTGGCGCGAATTGGAGAGGAGTTGAGAGAGGAGGAGTTGAGGATGGTGATGTTGTTAGTGGGAGAGAGCGGGAGGGCAAGAGAGAAAGAGAATGAGTGCACAAGAGAAACAGGCAAGAGGCGACGTAGACGAAGAGACGAAGAGGGCAGGTGGAGAGTGGTAGGAAACGAGAGAGAGGAAGGAAACACAGCAATAGCCGGCTACAAAGGGCAGGGACCAACGACAGCGGCGACGGAGGAGCAACACGCTAGATGGGTGGCAGAATCTACTTTTTTGCCGGCGAGCACAGAGTTACAGCAGTCAAGAGCAGCCAGCAGACGGCGCTTCGGGGCAGGGGCGAGCGATTGAGGATCCACTCAGTCGCGAAGCACTCAGGAAGCCAGAATAGGAAGGAAGGGAACTGGAAGTACCAAGTTGCAGTCACATACGCCAAAGTATACTTTATAGTTGATGTAGCACTGCAGCGCTCCTGTAAGCATCACTTGTACTCTGTTGACATCTGGTGCGGGGAGAGTATCGGTATCGTGCTATTGCGTGTTATCGTCTTGTCCGCTTTTCTGCTCTTCTGCTTTCTGCTTCTTTTCTGCTTCTTATTTTTCATCTATCATCCATTTTCAGTACATCGTTGTGCACAGTCTTGCATCAATCTGATCGCACTGTTTACACTGTATATCCTTCCCATCGCAGCTTCTACTTTTGTTACTTCCTTCCCGTTGTAACATTATAGCTGCTGTTGCTCATGCATCGCTGCTCCTCTCGTGATCCGTAGCCTAAACTCGCCGGTCGCCCCTTCCACAATTGGTCTGCTCTTTCCATCTTCTCTACTTCCTGCCTCCCTCCCCGCCGTGTCCGGACGACAAGAGACAGGCCGACTCGAGCAAAATTAGAGCCCTTAAATCACAGCCAATAGAAAGCCTCTATTTAACACAAGCCATTATTGCCTCTTGTCTGCTCTCTTGTGTGCTTCCCGTTCTGCCATTCCCGCACAGTCTATATCATAATACACACGGCCTTTTCTAATAAAAGCGAATTAAATTGAACTTCTTTTTCACCCGAGTTCCACAGTTTCACATAGTCTCACATTACTGTGGCTAACAGCCCTGACCGCCTGCTTATGTAATTTTCGGCCTGTCACTGTAGTCTGTACTGACGGCGGTGCCTGATCTGCTCTATCAAAATGCGTGTTTGCCTTTTGCAGGGCGTTTATTAGCATTAGCAATCAACCCGGCCAATCTGGAGGGAAGTCCTTGCTCCTGTGCAACCCCATTGGAAGGACATCTTGTACTCGCAAACCAACCCGTCTTCTCTAAACAGCTGTCCTTTTACTCTCCAGTCATCCAGTCAATCGGTCCTCCAGTCCTGCAGTCTTGCATCCATTTCGTTATCGTTCCGACGCCTGCTCTCGCCTTGGGCTCAGTCCCCTCCCGACGACACCCCCTCCCGAAATCAGAGATAAACTCTCGAGATCCCTACCGCGAAGCACAAGGTTGGTGACTGACGACAAGACTTGACAGCATGCTGTGTTGTCTTCCCTATCCGTCTCTCGTACTAGTCCCTGCGGCCTCGTTATCAGGCCGTCTTGTCGCCTGACTGCATCTTTCACCCCCTCCCCTCCTCTTCGGCTCCGGATGCGCTGGCAGGGGTTTCAAGTCATACTCGTTGGGTTGTCCGTATCTTGTGCTATCTGCCAGGTGTCTACTCTGCGTTCGAGCCCTTTCAAAAACCTGTCGTCACTGTCTGTTCTGTGTCGTTTTGCCGCTATCACTCCGCGCCGTGACATCTCATCTACTACACAGCCTGCCATCCCATATCTGCCCTGTTTACCACTTCCATGCATCACACATCTACAATGGCCTTGCAAATAGCATCCACGCTGCCTGCCACGCTCTAATCTAACTTGTTCTCTTTCTTAGGCTGTTTAGGGTTCATCAACGTATAGTTCTGCCGCCTTTGACCGCCGAGGTCTTCATCCTACCCCCCACCCAACCACCACGATCCACGATCCACGGCCCACGATCCACGGCCCACGATTAACAAGCATTTCTCGCGTGCAACACACTGCCGCCACGAAAAGACAGTTGCGCGGACTTTGCAGACAGTGGAAATAGAGTGCACATGTGCTAGCCGTGGGCAGAGGAAGAGAGACCGTGAGCTGGAGGCGATGTGATGGGTATGTTCCCCTCTCTTTGCATCGAGCCAGACTTTTCTGCTTGCCCTTTGGCATTCTGCCATGTCATCTTGTCATATTGTGCTGTTGACTGACTGCAATGCAGAATCCGGCCACAAAATGTCTCCCGAAACCGCATCGCCCGTCTTTCCGGACCGACTCATCCATCCATTACCAAAACGACGGCTCCGAGAACGACTCTCTCCCGACGTGGCCGGCACAATCAAATATCCCCCAAGCCAAACAACCGGCAGTTCGTTGTTCTACTACCCGTTCAACCTGAAAGATGACACCACATTATCAACTGAACGGTCCGCTGCTGCTGGCAAGGCCGGTGAGGTCAAATCAAGCGAGCCAACTATAAGTACATCTACATCTACCTCAAGCCCGACCGCATCCGCCCAGATCATGCAAACAAAAGTATCACCAGCTACAGGCGTTGCTACCGGGCAGACAATGCGCCTCCCGTCCCACACTCGCCGACCAAGTGTCGAGCCCGAATCGCCCAGTGCTGCACGAGTAGCTCGTCTAGCCAGCCGCATGGCTCGGCCCGGCCAGAACGGACGCATGACATCGATCATTGGACACCAGCCTCTTTTGTCGACGGCGTCCACTACAGAGACCTATGAGTGCTTTGAAAACACAAACAACAAGAAAAAGAGAAAGATACCAACTGCTGGCGACACGCCTCTCAGTGGAAGCTACACCTCGATTGACCTGCACTCTGCCACGTCAGCGTCTCCTGCGGCCAACTCGATTGATGACAGCGGTGTTAGCAGTCCGTTTTCGGCCAACTACTCTGGCACAGCAAGCTTCGCATCAGTTTCCCCCGGAATCTCCGGTCCTGGCCGGGGACGCTACGGCCGGGCCCGTGGCGGCAGAAGCCCTCTACACGCCATTACGGATGCAAGCACCAATTGGGCCGGCCGCTATGGAAAGCTGTGGTCCCCGTGGCCTATGCCCTCGGGTATGCCGCAGCAATACGGTGATGAAGGCATTGACGAGATTGCATCGACTCCAACACAAGGTCAAGGCAACAACGGCATCATCTCCAGTGCCATTGCCAAAGCCGGGAAGCGAGTATCACACGACCAAGAGAACGACGACCACGATCAGATTCAAGACAACGAACATGATCGGGACTACGAGGATCAGCTTTCAGCACTATCGACGCCGGCCTCGGCACAATTCACCTTCACCTGCTCATCGCAAGTCCCCGGCAATCTCATGTGGCCTGGGTCTGACCCCAAGATGCCGCCCGGCTCTTCGTATATTCCCGGCCGCATCCGAGGAGGGGGGCAGGGGTCGCCGGGGTCTGGTGCTGCTGGCACGAACTGCGGCAGCTCGACAGACTCATCGTTTGTGAGGCGTGAAAAGTACGATGCCAAGAAGCGGCGCGCCAACAAGATCAAGCAGGAGATCAAGGCCCAGATCCGCGACCGCCGCCGGGCGCAGATGGAGCGTAACGCGGCCAATGCAGCCAATGCGAACCCCCAGCAGACAGACGACTTTTACGTCTGCCCCTTTTGCGACTACGAGATCATTACGGGCAGAAAGTCCAAGCTGATTATAGCCTTTGAGCTCAAGGAGCGGAAGAAGCGACTGGAGGCGGAGCGGCGGCAGCGCGAGCGGGCCAAGGACCGGTCCCGTAACAAGGGCCGCCGCGGCCGCAAAGCGACTGTGTCCAACGCCGATGCCAATGGCGGCGGTAATGCCAATTCTACTGCCCGTCAAGAGGCTGCCGACGAGCTGGAGGACGAGGTGTATGACGACGACGGCGCTGGGGAAGCAGACGACGTGGTCCCCGAGTTGCGGTCCGGGATCGGCGATGCACATGCACATGCCCAGCGCAGCCGCGGGACCGACAGCAGCGACGGCGAGGTTAGTCGAGCACAGGACGATGGCGGCTAAATTTGGGCCTGTTATTTGGGAGTAGATGTGGACAAACTGCAGCCGGTGCAGGGGCAGGTGTGTGTCTCTGCGCCGGTGATTGTCTACTTCTCTCGATACTGTTGTTATCAATTTCTTCTTTATATCTCTTCTTTTTTTTTCTTTGTCTTTTCTTATTTCTTTATGTTCTTGCATCTACCCACACCCACCATTCTTGCTATTTTTAACGACCTGTTACCTTTGCCCCCCCATTGCATATCCTCACTCCTTCACATAGCATCTCCAGCCTGTTCATAGCATTCATTCATGATCATGACCCATTGCCCGATGTTTGTTTTGATTTGCTTTGCATCTATTTTCATAGATATATTGTAATATTGGCATTTCTGATGTTTACTTGTTATAGATATGCTTTGATGACCTTCGCATCACCAACCAGACACTCTTCTCTCCAAGTTATATAGCTTCAGCCATTCACACATACGACCGCATTCGGTGATTTGATAGCTTAGTAGTAGTTGTCTATGAAACATGTACTTCTATTTTTGAGTTTCTGTGTTTGGCGTCAAAGTGCTTAGGGTGTTTCACCGTCGTCTTCTGAGTAATATGACGTAGTCTGTCTCGTCCCAGACACGCTTTGACGCTATACCTTAAACGGAAGTCTTGGGTTGATTATGTGATCACACTTTGGACTGGCACGGCACATTTCACAGAATAAGCATCAATACCGTGTAATACGGTGTAAATATAGCGCAGAACAAGCTTCTGATACAAGGCCAGCTGGAAGTGGGAGAGGCTGCATGTCGCGGGGCTCTGAAACGCGGCCAGGGCACAAATGATGAGCTGGCAGCGAGGGAGTGGTAGTTGTCAGTCAAGGCAGCGAGAGACACACCTGGCCATATGGACCACATCTAGTAATATTACGTCCGGATGGCCAGTAAATCATTAACAGCGGCGGTCTATCACATAGCACCAAGTCGACTCGGATCTCTGGCGATGCGCATTCCAGCGGCGCAATAGCCCCGTTTATACATTGATTAGTCAACATATATTAGTCATCTTCACTTCCTCGCTTGCTAGTCCTGCAAACCAGTCAATACATTTTGCAAGAAAAGTAATCAAATCAGCCAAATCATCCAAACCATCGCCGGAATCTTCTGATAGCCATCGCTGCAAATCCCCATTTCCTACCGTGCCCCGACACCACTCGCGATCGAGTCTTGTGCCCGTCATCGCTGCCCCAAAACGAGGCGCAGCAGCTGAGCTTCAGGTATGTAGTTAGGTATCTTAGTTTGTAGTTTTGTAGTGGGTTAGATTGTTTTTCAACAGTTTTCTCGACTAAATTACAGGGCAGTAATCGCTAGCGGCACCCTGGCCCCCACTATCTCTCCTACTAAGACCAGTGAAAATACCACTTCCTTGGTTTTCAACTCGCGGTCTTTAATCAAATGACGTTTTTTAACTGTTTTATTATTTGTATATTGAGAATCATTCTGGCAAGTTGTTGTGGTTCGCGCTTTCCCTCTGCTGTGCTTCCACCCGTTCGTCCCTTCTATCTTGAGTTGTTCGAAATCGAATACGGCAGCTGCCGAGTCGCTCTTACCTGTCGTTATTAGTGAAAACCTTGCCGCAGCGTGCTGTTTTCTCAGTTATTGCGCGTCGCTCCTGCCGCTCCACTTCTCCGTACATGCACTTCTACTCCGTCCTGCGCATGATTACCTCATTACCCATACCCGTAGTTCTGGGCACGTCGTAAGACTCGTCCTCTGCTCTTTCCCACTCTGACCTCATCGCATTTCTTCCATTCCAAGTCGACCATCTCAACATTCTCCCCTTTCTCCTTTCCCTCCTTTTCCTCCTTTTCTCTTTGCGTCTGTCAACCTCTACACTGTCTCAGACACCACTCGCCCAGCCTAACCGCGATGCCGCTATGCACTGACGCCGCGCCAACAAGCGCGGTCTAGCAAGAAAGAACAAAAGAGCATCACTTTACGCAAAATCAAAACCGAAAATCGAACCCCCCGATAACGATAGCCACCGGGCCACGCTACGCTACACACTCTAGGCGGAGAAGCCGGAAACCCGCTCACAAAATTGACAAGCACTCAAAGAAAGGATAGTCCAAGTTGCAGAGAGCAAAGAATACATACCCGCGACAGCAGGCAGCACCAGAGGACAAGCACGCCCTGGTAACCAACCCCTAGACACCTAAAGCGACGTCAAAGAGTACGGGGATCTCGCGATAATCGATCCAACGACGACGGCGACGACAGCAACAACAAAGACGACGACGACAACCCCGAGAGCGACGCCGCCAGAGTGCCAAAGACGCGGTTTCAACTTGGACACGAGCAAAACGGGAGAATAGCGAGCTCAAAGACCGACACGGCCGGCCGGCCAACCCGCCACCATGTTCGGCTCGCGCAAGAAGGCCAGGAAGCCTTACACGGTACGTAAATGTCGATAATCCTTGGTTGCCTGTATCTTAAATCTGTACTGTTTTTGTGTGGAGTGTCAAGTGCTTGTTCCCTTGTCCCCATGCATCCCGGATATTGTCCTACGCAGCAACGTTTTCTGTTGTCCCATGTCTGCCTCGATCTAGGATCACAGCTACCATGGCTCCTCTGCAAGCAGTCTAGTCTTCGCTTTGCTCTGATTTGTTTGCTTAAGAGCCGATGGCGATCGCAACAGAACCGGCAGTCAGGCTAGAAACCAGCGAGACAGCTCCATTCCAGTCCGGCGTGCACCGCCATTGTTGCCCTCATGCTTGCATCCCACTATTTAAGTCTGGCTGGCCTCGGTACTTTTGCAGCACCTCTCCTCGACGACGCAAGCATCCCGCCACCGCTATCAAGCGTCGCATCTAGCTCGGCCAGTGGAGGTGTCGCTTCTACACAGCTGCCCATCCAGCGAACCAAGGCCCGGCCAGAACAAGAAAAGACCATAAACGGGGCTGCTTCAGCTGAATATCACGTCCCACGTCCATTGGCGCCCGACATTCTCCAGCTCAATGGGCCTGACTGATCACCATTTATTGTTGCCCAAGTGTCGATTGTGCGCTTAGTCTGCGCTGTCTCAGTCTCGGGCCTGCCCTTGTCATCTCCTGCCAGCTAGCTGCCCTTCCGCAGACTACCTCACCCAATTGTTCTATTTTTATGATTTATCCTCATTATCATCCTCCCTGTCGTCCTTTCTTTTGTCATTCTTCTTGCTGTCTCTTTTCGGATCTCTTTCTTCGTTTTTCTCTTCTTTTTTTTTCTTCTCTGTTCCTTTTCCTTTTTACTTCAGTTTTCTTCTTCCTCCTTAATCTCTGACGTCACCCATGGACTGCTGCTAACAATGGCCCAGCCGCTTACCGCAGCCACCGTCAACCCCAGCGCGGCCACCGCTGCCGTCTCGGCCTACAACCTCTCGTCTGCTGCAGCCGCCGCCGCTCTACGCGCCCTGCCTGCCGCACCTACCGATGTCTCCGCCGTCCAGACAAAGCGCACTCAGCGCCGCAGCGCTTCTCTTTCCTCTGAAGGCTCACGCCGTCCCCTCAGCCCGGTACCGTCAATAAGACGTGCCATCGGCCTTGGCAGAAGCAAGGACAGCGAACAACGAAATGGCCGGGTAGCGTCGCCGCTTGGCGTCCCTACCCTCCGTCGGCGAGGTAGTGCGTCGTCGATGCGGTCCGTGTCGTCCATGTCTGAGCGAACTTTCAGATCCCCCAGCCCACACCAATCCAGAGGCTATGCCAACCCCAGCGTTGCATCCTCACCGGGCAGCAGCATTTCTGGCAGCCGCAAAGCTCCCGTCAATGCTGCTGCTGCCGCCGCTGCAGTGGCCACGGGCACCAGCGGCACAAACAGCAGGAGCCGGTCACAGCCGCCACCGCCCCCTGTTCCAGCCATCCCACAGCATGTCATCGACAACCACTCCTCCAGACCGACCGAGCAGGCCAACACAAAAATTAAAAAGTCACGGAGAGTCACAACTCTGGGTATTGCCGAGCAGCCTCTGAAGCTGGCTTCTCAAAACCAACACGCTCGGGGCAGCGACCGCTCATCATGGTTTGGGCCTGGCGCAGTCGGCAACGTCAATGATATTCGCACATCTGACCTGCCCATGGATATCAATGCCTATGCACGTGCATCGGACGACCAGCGCCCAATGTCGCCTACCGAACGTCCGGAGAGCCGCAGCTCGCTTCACAATTTCTCTTACCCCAGTCGACAGCGCCTCAGCTCGCCGCCGGCCAGCCCGACACACTCCAGAAATACTAGCCTGACAGAGTCTGTTGGTGCACCAGGGGCTGCTGCCGTCGCTGCAACCGCCACTGCTACCGCCACCCCACTGCGGAAAACACCTTCCATTGTGCGGTCAGTCTCCAACGAGAGAATACCCAAGTCGCATGCATCTTCAAAATCAGCAGGAGCGACAGCAACTCGCCGGTCAGCTTCCACAAGCCGGGTTCCCGGTCATTCACATGCTTCGTCTCTCTCAGACCAAGAGCTGGTCTATGATCCCAACTCTCGTCGCATGATCCCCCGCGCTCAGCTCGTGATGCTTGAGGAATCCATATTTGAAGGCCCCGCGCGCCCTCGGCAGCAGCAGGTGCAAGTGCAAGCCCAGCCTCGACAGCAGCCTCAGCAGCCTCGCACACAGCGGAAGAAGAAGCAAAAGCCTGCTGTTATAGCTGTCGTGTCTCCTCCACCGAAACAAGTGGCCGTGTCTACCGCCGTGGAATCACGAGCTGCCCCGGAAGTGCCGGCAAGTGACAAGATTGACGATGTTGTTCAGCCTGTCCCGGCTCTCTCAACATCGGCATCCACCCCATCTTCCTCGGTGTCATCCTTGCCTGCTCTTGCTCAGTCACAGGCAGCCTTACCGGCTATCCAAAGCCAGATACCCCCAGTCGAATCAGCGGAGCATGGCAGCGCATTTGCATCAGACGATAACAGACCTGTGCTCATGAAGCGGCCGTCCATTGTCCATGAGGATCCTGAGCTGGAAGAGGAGGAAGACCGGAACATCAACAGCACAACCCCAGGTGACCCTGAAATGACCCGTTCCCGCAGCCCTCTTCGGACCACACACTTCTCGCCTATTGTCACAGATAACCTCACTGTTCGCCGTCACTCCCCTCCACCTCGGTCCATCTCACCGCGCAAGTCGGCTATGAAACAGACAAGCTCGCCACGAGACACCTCACCATCCGACACTGCATCCGATGCCGCCCCTACCCTGTACCAGCCACCGCCGCCCTCCACCAACGCTGAAAGCCTTCGGCGCAAAAAGGCAAACCGTGTCAGCTTCGACGATAAGGCAACTGTACTTACAGGCCCGTCAACTTTGCCCATCCAGTCGGGATCGCCGACCTCCTCTCTCCCAGGTGCTGCTGAGGCGCCTCTCAACAGCCAATCGGCACACCAGCCTCCTACACGGAGCCGCTCCTGGTTTACCAACATGGGACGCAACAAGAAGAAACCCGCAAGCGATGCCAGCGCTGAAGATGACGATGTCATCATGAAGCCGCGCCCAGCACTGCCATCGTTTGGCAGTGTTCGTGATAAGCCATTTACTTCTTCGCACCAGGTAGAGCGTGCGCTCGTTAAGCCCGGCGATAACCAGACATCACCGCGGCTGTCATCGACGGCATCCTCACCTCCGCCACAATCTGCACTCAAGTCCAACCCACTCGAAACATTTGATGCTTCGAGTGACCATGCGATCGGATCAATCATCTTGTCAGCAGAGGGCCAGGCAGCAACATCTTTCACCCGTAATACGGCCAACACATCACGCTACCGTGAGCCCCTACCACCAGTTGTCACTTCTGTCGATGGAAGCGGCTATGTGTCCGACAGCGGTGCAAGCACAATGAGTGACGACGATGACGACTTGGCCTCGACTGTTGCTGGCGATATCCCAGTCAATAAGGAAGAGCACTCACGAATTCTTCGTTCCGTCGAGAAGCAGGATGCTACAATCCCAGTCCTGGGCACTGGCACATCTGCTGTCACAGACTTTGCTGAGGAGCGCAATGTCACGCTGGCACCGACTACTGATGCAGCATTGCCCTCGCCCAAGAAGACAGTGCCGGCCATCTCCATCTCGCACCCTAGCAATGAGAACCTCGTGGTAGTTCGGAGCACGGATAGTGACGAGGATGAGGATGATGCTGGCGGGGATATTTTCACTGATGCATCGGCAGCTGCGGAAACCAGCCCGGTCCGCAGTGTCTTTGACGTGCCAGGCACCTTCCCTGACACTGACTCTGACAGCACACACAAGAAGCCGCCAACTCACACAGAATTCAGTAACGCTGTACCTCCAGTCCGCCAGATCGCATTCGAGCCTATTACCCAAGACGAAGACACTTCATCCTCACCCCAGATGCCGGCCACTGTGTTTGCAACTCACATGCCGACACTGCATGAGGATGCGGCGCTAGGCAGTACTAAGTTTGACGACAACGATGAGGATGACGACAGCGAAGTTTTTAGCGATGCCTACGAGGATCTGTCGGATATTGAGGGTGATGGATTTTTGTCACTCAATGCTGTTGTCGACGGCCCCATTGTGCCGACTTTCCCAAAGGATCTGTTTGGCTCATCCATCCTGTCAGCCTCGCCGCCTCGCAAGAGCGACTCGGTTCCCCGTGCACCATCGCCTTTCCCGGAAGCCACACCCTTGACCGAGCCCATCACGGACGCTGCCGCCTCCGAAGTCATCGCGGGTACCTCGATCCCCATGTCAGCTCTCATGGCTAGCGCTGCAAGCAAGAATGCGGGCATGGGCAACATGGACCCCAACGACAAGGATGACTGGGACAAGGTCAAGGCGTTTTGGCGCTGTCTGTCTGCAGAGAAGCGCGCACAACTGGAAAGCGAAGCTAGAGAAGAGGCTGCCGCTGATGGCGATCTTGAAGAGGGATCGTCTGCCGCCACAAAGCCGAGGCGCAAGAAGTCTGTCGAGACTCGTCTTGCCGAGAAGAGAGCCATAGAGGAATCCAAGGCAGAGACTACGACTTTGCCTGCCGAGCAAAAGGCTGAAGCCGTGGCCGCAACTCGTATGCGCCGCTCAATGCGGGACAAAGCCCCTGCCAGCTTCGGTGACTTGGCGGAAGACAAAGAAACCAGCCTGGATGCGCCTACGTTGCGCCGCCGCGGATCAGACTCGAGCGACAGTAGCTTCAAGCGGACGCGCGGTACAGGCACCGGCTTCCGCAAGTCGCTGCGGGGAGCCGAGCCTAGAGCAACAACGGCCGACACTGACGCCATCACGCTGGCCAACACGGCTGCCAACGAAAATTTGACCAGTCGCGGTAGTCGTTTCTCTATGCGCTCCTTGTCGCCAACGGGATCGACGACGCTGCGCGGATCTACCGAGTCGTCTCCGCAGTTCAAGAGAACAATGCGTGGCGGCTCTGGTGGAGGCTTTACCGGAAGCGAGGCGAAGCGTATGTCGTCGCCTGGCGTGATGGCATCTGCAACCCTAAGAAAGGGCGCCGGCTCAGAGTCGGGTGGTGGATTCTTCTCATCGCTCGGCCGCAAGAGCGGCGGCAAGCTGCTCCAACGTAGCAAGAATTCTGGCGGTGGCGGAGGAAAGTCTTTTTCACGGACACGGTTTGGCGACTCGAGTTCCGATGATGACGATGATGTATTCAGGCCATCGGCGGCGAGACAGGGCAATTCTTCGCGCCGTACTGCTAGTGCTGGTGCATACACCTTCCGCAGCCGTTTTGTCGACTCGAGCGACGAGGATGAGGTCGTGACAGAGCGCCGAACTGCTCCCCGGCCTTTGAGCAGAGACCACACTGTGCCCAAGAGCCTGCGTGGCGGCGCTTCTACTGGCTTTTCCGGCGCCAGCACCAGCCACCGACCAGGAACCTCCTCGGCACCAAAGGCAGCCTCGCAGCCGGACAAGTCTACAGAGACGAAGCGGACAATGTCGCCTCAGCCTGTCAACAACAACAAGCCTTTGGGCAACCTGAGCAAGCCCTATCCGACTCTTGCACCCGGAAACAGCAATATTGGAACGACAACATTGCGCCGAACCCGGTCTGGCCGTGGCCAGATGATGCCTATGTCTCCCGGCTACTCTCCTACGACCACTGGCATGATTGGTGCTGGTGCTAGCACAGCCGTTGCTTCTACACCTACCCGCCACCGACGCTCTAGCAGTATTATGTCTGTTCTGCGCCGTAAGAAGCCAGACAGTGTGAGTTCGCCTGCTTCTCTTGGCGGCGTCGGCCGCGGCGAGCTGGTTGAGAGTGCTGCGCGCCGTGATACCCAGCTGGAGCGCAACACGCAGGAGTTGGCGGCCGTGCGCAGCTCGAGTGTGGGCAGCAGCCAGCGCCAGCGGTCGCTGAACCGGACCCTTCGCGGCGGCAACGGCAACGGCAGCACCCCTCGCATCATTCCGCTTGACGGCGATGATAGTGACGGCTTGGATGAGGATGGTAGCGGGGACGCCCCGCGCGCCAATGGTGTCGGCAATTTCGCTGGTGTCATCAATGCCGAAAAAGCCAACAGCAGCTGGCCTTTCCGCGGACCGGGGCCTCTTGCAGGCAATCCCGAGTTCCTGAATGACAGCGCCAGTAATGTCGGGGGCGGTTCTCTGCGGCAGAAGAAAAAGAAGTTCCCGGCGCTGCGGAGAATGTTCCGACTGGATGATTGAGTAAAGGTGTCTTGGTAACAATCTGCCTTCCATAGTGTTTTTTTTCTCTTTTATCTTTTCTTTTTCCTTTGTTTTTCTTTTTACTTCTTCTTTCTCTCTTTCCTTACTGTACTAATTTCTTTTGTTCTATTCACACAAATCTGTACTTTTTCTGTTTTTCATACACCAGGTGAAAAGGCGCGAGGACCCGAGAAAAGGAAATATCACGGGATGGGTTGTTTAGTATCTTGATCCACCTTCTTTTTGTTATTGTTGTCTGTTGGATAATATACGAGGAAAATAATAATATAATTTCATATTCATCATATTTGAAAGTGACGATTTGTATTATGCGTGTGGAAGTCAACACGGAAATTATCTAATAATAATTGAGTGAAAAGGTAAACTCTTTTAAACTGGTAAGCACGCTGTTAATCCTCATGACCGGACGCCAATATGCATGCCAAATAGCAAGTAGAGCAAAAAGGAGGACAAGCAAAAGATAGAAAACATAAGAGAACAAGACAAGTAAATAGCAGGGGAAAAAAGTGAAACAAGACATGAATTAATGCTGAATGGGTCATTATTCAAGCAACTCTGCTTGGGTTGCTCATGGTATCGGAGCCCCGTGCTCAGATGATGGAGTAGCCGCCATCGACGCGCAGGTCGGCGCCGGTCACGTACTTGGCAGCATCAGATAGCAAAAACACGACGGGGCCTGCAAGATCGGACGGGATGCCGAGCCGGCCCTGGGGAACACCGCTGGTCCATTGCTGGCGCAGTGCGGGCTGGTCGGCGAGGATAGCTGCCGTCAGCGGGGTTTCCATGTAGCCAGGGGACATGCAGTTGACACGGATGCCGGCAGGTGCCCACTCGACGGCCAGCGAGGCGGCCAGCTGGCGAACGGCGGCCTTGGACGCATTGTACGGGCTGTTTAGTCAGCATATAAATTCCAAGGGAAGGGCAAAGGACAAGAGATAGGAAAAAGACAAGGCTCACGCTTGGGGCTGGGGAACATTGACGACGGCGCCGCTCATGCTGCCGATGAGGACCATGCTGCCTGTACCCGAAGTTGCAATGCCCGTCTCGGCCTGCTGCTGGAGAGCGCGCGCGTGGAGGTGGCGAGCAACGGCGGTGGCAAAGAGGTACGTGCCGTCGACGTTGACGCCCCAGAGGGCACGCATGCGGGCAGGTGGGTAGTCGATAGCAGGGACGTTCTCGACGAAGCCGGCAGATGTGACCAGACCATTGATGATGATGTCGTCGGGCACCGTGTCGTCGCCAGCAGCAGAAGCCTGGGCCTCGAGCACCTCTTGGATGCAGCCATCGACAGACGACTCATCAGCAACGTTTGCGTAGTGGGCAGTGACACGGGGCACCCTGGTAGGTGGCTGTCAGTATAGAGTCGATTATACTAAGAAGAGCTCTAACAAAACTCTACAAAACTCACCGCTGGCCAGGGAACATCTCCTTGTAGGAGCTCACCATCAGCTCGGCCTGCTCTTGCGCGGCGTCCTTGTCGAGGTCGACCATTGCCAGGTCGGCACCGCTCGCGACGATGGCCTGGCCCATGACGAGGCCAAGGCCGCGAGCAGCGCCGGTGAGCACGACGAGCTTGCCAGATAGAGTGAAGGGCGGGATGGCAAATGTTGACGGGGTCTGGAGAGGAGTGGCTGAGTAGAAGCGACGGCCAGACGCTGTAGCGGTGGTGATCTTTAAAGCATGCGCTGCAAGCGAAGCGTGGGCAGGCACAGCCCGCGAAGCAAAGCGTGTGATGTACATTTTTTTTGGTCTGGGTGCTGGCTATCCCAAGACGAAGGAGAGCTGAAAATAAAGGAAGAAAGCGTCGAAATGTGTAGATGTCTAGAGGATTTAAACAAGAGGAGACAGGACACAGAGGCTGGTGCTTGGAAGGGGGGACAGAAGAAGAGAGGGAGAAGCACGAGATGCAGAGCGCTTAAATATGCCAGACAGGAATGGTGATGGAAGACGGTGACAAGAAAAGCCAAGAAGGTGGTGAGAATGCAGTGAAAAGGGATGTGACGAGGGGAAGAGAGGAGGGTGAGGAGGGGATGAGTATACGAGAGGCGAGAGGCAAGCGAGAGACAAGTGAGGAAAAGAGTAACGGGCAGGTGCGAGGGACACACATCTGAAAGGGGGATCTGAGCTTTATCCCCGCTCATTGCGCTCTGAACTCGAGCTCCGATGCTCGGTGTGTTGGGAGAACCAAGAGGGAAAGAACGACGGGCGTGGTGGTCGCGCGCTTTCCGTTTCGAACACACATCGTGGTGGTTTCTGTCTTTTGTGCTAATAATACTTACCTGACCAATACGGCAAGTACCCTAAACATTTTAAACTGTAAATGCGAGATTAGTCATGCGGTCGTTTTGGTCCCTTTACCTGCGTTATTGCGCTGTGTCCGATGACCAGATACTCTCGTCTCGTGGCCACCCACCTCTTCACATTTATTCCCCGATGCCTCTACGCTCTCCCTTTCACGACAGCCCAGTCGCATCTGCGGGGGCACGCCTGGGGCTGCAGCTGGAGCTGGGGCTCTAGAACATGGATCTAGAACAGTAAGGTGTGGGAGGTGAATTTATCGAGTATTATCGAGTATTAGTTAGTATTATTGGGGGTTTTTGGAGGTGTTAGAGAACATCTGCATCACTTACAACCAGGGTAGCTCCATAAAACGCGGTCATCAGGACAAAAAGTCCAGCCTGCCACATATATACGGTGTAGCCGCCATCGCAGCCGATTGGGCTGGAAACGTGCAAGTAGCCTAAACTATGGGAACACTGTAGAACTCAGAACGGGGTGGAAATGCGGAATTGCACATGCAGAGCTACAGAAATACAAAAGAGGTATACCGACACGGGGTGATGGGACGACATATCGTGATGTGTTGCGTGATTAGTCATTTTCCTCTCAGAACTGTGCAAGGATCGTTCCTTCCTTTGTGGCATCGAGGCTGACTGCCATATAGCAAGTCCCACAAGGCTGTCCAGCTTAGAGCGAGACTACATTTATTCGTGTTTGAATATGGGTATCGATTATTGTACATACTATGGTACAACATTATGGTTTGTTTTGTTTAAGCAGATTGGAGTTTGTGGTGGTTTTTGTTATTTACTATATTTACTATAATAATTATTAAGTCTTACGGATTATTATTTTATATAATACTAGAAACAACTGAGAAGAAAAAAAAAAAAAAACAAGGATAATATAGGAAGAGAAAGAGAATAAATCAAAAACAAAAACAACATAAAAGGAGCAAAAGAGATATTAGGAAAAAAAAAAAAGAATGAACACAATGGCCCCGACTCCTACTGGCTATGTGTACTAGATTCCCACTACCAAGCTATATTTTCCACTGTTTACTAGCTGTAGCGGTCTTGGTCTAATGGTTAGGATTCCACTCTTCCAAAGTGGAGGCCCGTGTTCGATTCACGGAGGTCGCACTGGTTTTCTTTTTTTGTATTTATTTATTTATTTACTTTTTCTTTCTTTTTGCTTCTGCTATTTGTTCATCATGGTTTGCACTGCTGTTAATTTTGCCAAGTCAGGTAATTTGCAGAGACTCCAAATAAAGTAAACAATGCTATATGCTATCCTACAGCCTAGGGCTAATATGCTTTCATCCAACGCCAGCTTCCAAAGCTCGAATATAAACCTGAATCTAAATCATCGCCAATGCCACGCCAATAAAAATCAATACTAGAAACCAAAACCAATTTTTCCAACCAAGGACGGACTTCACAATAAACTCGCAGCGGTGGAGACATGCTCTACCGCTTGTTGGGCTTCCGCTTGATGAACGGGTCCGGCTTCTTGGAAGGCTGATATGTTAGTAAATAGTCGGATAATCAGAATCGGAACCAAATATCAAGAACGTACTCTTGGCCGCTGGCCTTGCGGCGCACCACGCGGGCCTTGTGGTGCACCGGGAGGCGGCCCCCTTGAACCCTGCGGATGACCGCGTGGCCCCTGCGGTGCATTCGGAGGCGGCCCGCTGTTGTCGTTGATGCCGAGCACTTCCATGGCCGACGGGTCTGTTGGCCGTCTGGTTGGCAGCTTGGGGTGTGTCGGCTGTTTGTTAGTTATAAGCAAACTAGATGTTGTAGGAAAAGAAAACTCACTCGCTTGGGGGCCTGCTCGGAGCTGGGCGAGCTGCTGCCGTCGTGCGGCCGCTTCTTGGGAGGGCCGCCGGCCGTCGAGATAATGACCGGCCGCGATGTCGACGACGGCGCGAATGGCACGGCCTCGCCGCGCGCATTGATGCCGCCCATGCCGGCTGTCGATGCCGCAGACGGAGGCCGGCTGGGCCGGTCTACCAGGGTGTACTGTGTCGGCAGCAGAGGCGGAGCCGCCTTCTTACGTGACGGTTCCGGAGCGGAAGGAGGCTTATAGTCCATAGGTGATGACGCCGGCGGCGGTGAGTAGCCGTCGTCGTCGTCAATATGCATGGGCGAGGCGGGCTTTACTTGCTTCTCCGCCTTGGCCTCCTTTTTAACTTCTGCCTTGACCTCGTCTGCCTTACTACGGGGCACCTCTTCGATGCGCATTCTACTGCCTGCACTGCCGCCGCCGGGTGCAATGAGAGACGACCCCCCCGCCTTCAACAGAGCCAGCACATTGCCGCCCGTATACCGGCTGCGCTCCTTGGCGTCCTCAATCAGCGCCCGCCAGAACTCGCCCTGCCGCAGCGCGCGCGAGTCGCCCAGGATCCAGAGCGACGACCGCGCGCGCGTCAGGCCGACGTTCATACGCCGAATGTCCGTCATGAAGCCAATGCCGCCTGTCGGGCTGGCACGCACACACGAAAATATGATAATGTCACACTCGCGGCCCTGGAAGGCATCCGTCGTGTTGAAGTCCACCGTCTCCAGCACGCCCGGCCCGTACTGCTCGGCGAACCGCTGCCGCAGCGCAAACAGCTGTGCCTTGTACGGTGTGATGATGCCAATCTTGGCCTTGCTTGACGGGGATATGTCCAAGAACCGGCGGTACAGCTGCAATGCGACGCGCACCTCGTTCTCGTTGACGAGCGACTGCCCGCGCGCGCCGCGCGCCTGCTCGCCCGTCACGTCAAAGAACCGGTACGGCCCCAGCAGGGACGGCTTGTCTGCCGTGCCGTGCCACGGCTCCTTGCGCAGCGCCGCCATGTCGCTGCCGTCAAACAGCTTACCTTCGTAAAACTGCTGGCTCGGGAACAGGCTGATCTCCGGGTGCATGCGGTACTGCGTGTCCAGCAGGTGCACGTCCTTGGGCCGGTTGCGCTGCATCCGCACAAACAGGCTCTGGTCGTAGCCGTACTTGGCCGCCGACTGCGACAGCACCGTCGGCGGCAGCTGCTTGGGGTCGCCCACCAGAATGCACTTGCTGCAGCCGTACTTGAGCGGGATCAGCGCGCTCAGCTCCACGCACTGCGCCGCCTCGTCGATAATCACCGTCTCAAACTCAATGTTGAGGTTTTTGAACAGGTCGTGCCCACTGCCGCTCAGCGTCGCGCACAGCACGTGCGCCTCGTTCAGAATCTTTTGCTGGATCTGCCGCCGCTTGATCTCCGTCTCGCGCACATACGTGTTGCCGCTGTCCTTTTCGCGCTCAATCTCCGCGTTCACGCTGCGCTGCTCGATCCGCAGCGAGTCGTTCTCGCGCTGCAGCTCCATAATGTGCGCCTTGGTCTCTTCCGGCGTGCCGCGCGCCTCGTCAATGATCGGCCGGATCTCCGCCAGCCGCTGCTTGATCTGGCCCGCGCGCTGGTGGATCTGCTCGCGCTTGCTCACGCTGCCATCCGCGTTCGTCGTCACCGGCTTGCCGTCCTTGCCAATCGTCGTAATCGTCGACGAGTTTTGCTTGTTCAGCTCCGTCTTGACCAGCTCGTCCAGCGTCACATCCTTGACGCCCGCATTGATCGCATCCGACCGGCCCAGACGCAGCACGTTGATCTTGCGCGTCGCGCCCGTCGTCTCCTTGATGCCCGCCTTGAGACGCAGCACCAGCTCGTCTACGGCCGCGTTACTGGGGGCACACACAAGCAGCTTCTTCGATGTCGTGTCGTTGTTCGCGCCGCCGCCGCCGTGTGCTACATTGGGCCGGTTCAGTGCCACCGCGTTCATGTTGCTCTTGACCATACCCGTCAGCAGCGCGCCCACCATGGCCACAATCGTCTTGGTCTTGCCTGTGCCTGGTGGGCCCTGCACCAGCGTGAAGCCGTCGTTAGACTTGCCGTGCAGAATCGCCAGCGCTTGGCCGCGGTTCAGCTCATAGTTCTTCTGAATCTCCGACACCGCAGAGTCGCCAAACGTGAGCATCGGCGACGGCGTCGCCTTGAGCACCTCGTCCATCAGGTCGTAGTACTGCAGACTCTCCAGTGCCGCGTATTCGCGCTCAATCGTCGTCATGTTGGTTATCTTGACGCCGTGGAACTGCGCGCCCTTGACAATCATCGGCAAGATGGCGCCCGCGTTGATGTTGATGCGGTATGTAACCTCCAGCACGCCGCGCTTGTGCGCCGTCTTCCACACGCGCGCGAGACAGTGCAGGTCCGACCGGCCCTGCAGCGGGTCCTTGGACCGCGAGACCAGCACAATGTCGCCCTCGCCGAGCATGCGGTCATTGCTGTTCTGGTTGTCGCCGCCCATAGCCGGCTTGTTCATGACCGTGCTCACCTCGACAAACTGGTCAATTGATGCACGCAATCCTATTGTGATTTCAAACGGCTTGTTGGTGCACTCGTCCTTGGACGTCACAAACGACCGCCACGCCTCGCTGATCAGTAGAGGAAAAAATGTGCTCTTGTACACCGCCGGCGACAGGTATGAGTCTGCCACTGCAGCACACTGGCGCCGGTTGGGTGGGTCGTTGCCCTCGTGGAAGATATCCCACTCGAGAATTGCCTTGTGCAGCGTCGTCATGTCGGGCACAATACGCGCACGCATGTCCTTGGCCGACCGCAAATGCTTGACCTTCTTGATTGGCTGCTGTGGCGCCATCTGGAGGTTCCGGCGCCGGCGCCGCTCGGCTTCGTCGAGCTGCTGCCCACTCTTCTTGCTGAGCTCGTTCAGAGCCTCTGTGCCGTCGTCGTCGTCATCATCGTCGTCGTCGTCCTCCTCTTCACTGTCAACCATGATCTCGCTCTTGGTCGCACTGATCCGGAGAGCCCGTGCTTTGGCAATGGCTTCCGCCTTGTTCTTCTCCATCTCCGCCTTGTCGCGGGCACGGGACTCGCGGATCGCGGCGCGGTTGGCTATCAGCGCCTTTTGGTCGGGCTTGATTGGTGCCGGCTTTTTGATCTCCGACCGGCCTCCCAGTGTGGGGCCAGATGTCGCCTTGAGCTTGTCGAGCAGAGCCCGGTTCTTGTTAAGACCGGGTGTCAGCTGCGACGCAGCATCCTTGCTGCTAAGCGGCGTGCTGCCCATGCCCATGCCGGCGCGCGACCATGCCTCGAGCGATGTCTGCTTCTTCTTGGTGTCGGCAGCCTTGCTGGGCGTCGGCGCTCCGCTGCTGCTTCCTGACTTGGACCACGAGATGATCTCGACGCCCTCGTCCGTCTCATCGTCGGCTCCGTCGCCAATAGCGCGCATCAGCTCGGCGCGCTGCGTGTCATTTAGGTTCGTGTTCACCGTAAACTTGTTGCGGAATTGCGGGTGCGGCTTGTACGTGTTGCGGATGCTGTTGACAAACCGGTCAGAGAAGCTCATGTTGTACTCCTTGAGCCGTGTAAACAGCTTCACGAGAATCTGCACGATGATGTTGACCAGGTACGGGTCGCGTAGCTGGATCATTTCAAAGAGGCCCATTGAGTACTTCCGTGGCGCCTCGAGCACGCTCAGCATGCTCTTATCGTTGCTGGCTGTGGATGCACCGGGTGTAGACGAGGTCGGCTCGGGCGACGAGGCAAATGGCCGGCCCATTGTCGCCGAGTCGGTCGTAGTCGGTGCTGCAGCACTCTTGGTGCTTGCACTCGTGCTGGTGGTGGGATCGACCAGGGCCGAGGCAATGAGGCCGTCCTGTTCCATGAGGCTCTCTGCAAACTCCATGACATCACGGCAGTAGTTCTCCATCGTGGTCTTTTCAACACCCTCGCTCCATGCACGCGCGCGCAGGAAGGAGTGGTCAACAAACTGCCAGGCCATAGCCCACCAGCGCTTGACAGCCCGCTGCTCATCGGGCACCAGAGACCGAGACCGCAGCAGACCCGAGGATGCATCACACAAGCTGTTGAGAATGTCTCTGCTTGTGCGGAAGATGAGCCGCATCGGCGCGTATGGCGTGGTGGAGGGTGTCAGGCCCGACTGGCCATCGCCGCCCGTCAGATAGCTGACTGAGTCTGCATACGAGCTGAGAAAGGCAGTGGGGTAGTCGGAGACCATTGAAGCAATGGCTTCGGACCGCGTGTCGTTGTCGACCAGGGTCATGACGAGCTGCATGCCGGCCTCGCGGATCGAATCTTCGGCATGTACCAGCATTGCCGCCACGGCGTCCATGGCACGGCCGTGGGCATGGGCATCGTCCGAGGGCATGTTAGGCGACACAAGCTGGCGCAGATCAGAGCGGCTCAGCGTTTCGCTGATGCGCGTGACAGAGGACGCGATGGCCTCGGCAGCGTTGTCGAGCTCGCTGTTGAAGCGCAGTTTCGACTTGTCTTCGACAACGAGCTGCCGCTTCTTGGGCGCAAAGCGCTGGATGCCGCGCAGAGACAAGGTGGCAGAGAGCATCACACGCGCGAGATCAATGCGGCCGGGAGCCAAGGCACTGCGGAACCCGTCCCAGAGCTGGCTCGACCGGCGCTCGTTACCGCCAGGTGGCGGGGTCTGGTTTTGCTGCAGGACCATCCACTCGTCCTGGATGGCGCGCGTATCCAGAGCCAGGGCAGACTCGATGACGCCCACGGCGGCCTGCGATAGACCGATATTGTAGCGGTCGCCGGGGTGGAGATTGGCCGAGCGCACAACGTAGTCATGGTGCTTGACGGTGTTGTTTATGACGGTGTTGACAAAGAGGGTGCTCTCGCTCGTCAGGCGGTAGCGGGTGTCGAGATAGCCGTCGAGGGTCATCTGCAGTGCATTCAGGCCTGCTGCGATGCAGGTGGAGTGGCCCTCGCGCGTTGCAGTGATGGCTGGCACAGCATTGGCTGTGAGAAAGATGGTGAGGACGTAGTCGCACACGTCGGCACGCTGGTTGCGGCTTAGTGACCGCATAAGGGACCGCACAAATGCGACCAGCAGCGGCTGCGCACGGGACGGGGTGGCTGAAGAAACAGCATCTGGCACAAGCTGCATATGGGGGTCAAAGGACCGAGCCAGGAATGGGGCAAAGGCCGGGCTGACATAGACAAACTGGGGCATCTGTGGCGGATTCATCAGCGACAGGGCACCCCAAAAGGCCTTGCTGGACTTGTCCATGAGCGCACACATAGCCCGCAGCACGCGCGCGAGCACCTGCTCAGAGGAGCGCTCCGTATGCTTGACGGCCAGCTGATAGACGTCCATGCCAATTTGCATGGCGCGCAGGCTGTGCAGCACACGCTCCTCGCTCATTGCCTTGAGCAGCAGCAGAAAGCCGTCCCAGAACCGCTCAATGTCGGCGTCCTGCGCGTCAGGCCGGCTCACAGCCTCAATTGCGTCAGCCAGGTGGTCGTTGACGGCCCATTCAAACTGCTCCGGCGTGAGCGACTGCGGCGGGCAGCGCTCCCAGGCCGTGCGGGCAAATGTGCAGCGCAGCGTGTCGGCCTGGAACAGGAACACGGTCATGGACGGGATGACGGCCGTGGCGATCTTGAGGATCTTTTTTTCCTGTGTCTTTTGGAACACAAGGTTGAATATCCGGCGGTTGTCGGGCAGGCTGAGAAACTCGACGCAGCACAGGGCTTCATAGTAGGCCAGCACGGCGGGCGCGTCATAGGCAACCAGCTTAGTCGACGTCATGGGCCCGTGTTCTTCGAGGATGGCCACGGCGCGCTGCAGGCCGGTGGTGATGCGTTTTGTGTCAAACTCGTGCAGCCGCGACTCCATGATGTTGGCCGTGTTCTCGTCAAACTCCTTCAGCAGCCTGCTCTTCAGGGCCTTGCGCTCCATGTGCCACGCGCGGATGCAGCTGTCACACTTGACGAGGAACGTCTCGGTGCGCTTGATCCAGTCGTCCAGCCAGCGGTCGGCCTGCTCGGCGCTGATGCCGATGATCAGCGACGCCCATGATGCCAGCTGCAGCCGCTGGCGGCCGTCGTCAATGTGTTTTTGATGCCGTGCAAGCGTCTCGGGCGCGAGGTCTTTGGACAGATATGCCGGGTCGTCGTAGTCTTCGGGGTCTTCGTCGCTTGTGCGTGGGCAAAAGAGATGGACCTCGGCTGGGATGCGTTCCAGCTCCTGATGGGTCCTGATGATCTCCTCGTAAACCTCTTTTGAGGACTTCATGGTGATAATGGAGAGGTGGTTGTGATGGAGGGACGGGATGTGCTGTAGAGTGTCGTCGTCGATCACCTTCGAGAGAGGCGGAGGGAAGAACAGGGACTGCCTCCCGATGGGCACATGTTCAACGGGTCGCCGCAGTCGTATGGTGTGTAATAGGCTTGCAGGCCAAGGCGAGATGAAGCCCAGTCGAGATGCGAGCTTCGCCCTGGCTCGTTGTCGCTGTGGTTGTTATTGACGTCGTCGTCGTCGTCGTCGTCGTCGTCGTCGAGTTGATGAGGAAGCTCCAAGATGCTTTGTCGAGGAGAGCTGAAGAGCTAGGGGTTGGCTGCTGGAGTGGCAAATAATGGTAGTCGCCGGGTTGCCTCGAGCTTGTCTGAAATCCACAAGCTGTCAGTGCTTCAGCTTCAAAGACTAGACAAAAGGTAAAGACGACATAAACTTCTTTCTGTTTGCGTCCCACTCGTGGTTGCCCTCTCAGCCAGCCCTTACCTAATATGACCCATGTAGGTCCTCTAAGGAGTGCTGTGGTTGGGCAGGTACCCCCCCCCCCCCCCAAGTCCCCACAGGGCAGTTCCCCTTGGTCATTACAGACTACGGAGTACAGTAATACAAGCAAGGCAGGCACTCGAGACCATGGCCTTGCTACGCGACGCGCTTCAATTAACGAGACCCACTGTAATGAATCACAGCCTCGAGCCAACTCTTTACGGTGTAGAGGTCTATAACACTGTCATAAAGGAGAAACCTTTCACCCAAAATATTGATACATCACCGACTAAGCTGGGAATCAGATACAACAAATCTCTACAAATTAAACCCACAAATAAACCCAAATAAACCCAAGAGAAAGAAGACTTAATCCACCACTAAACGCCACCGTCACATGGAAATAGAAAAGATAAAAAAAGATAAAAACATGAAGAAAAAAAAGAACATCCATCTCGACTAGGCCTTCTCAGAGTGCCCATCGTTAAGCTGCAGCTCGAGCACAATCTGCATGCCCGCCACCTCGGGGTGTGTCATGCCGATCTTGACCGTGCCCTTGGACTCTTGTCCCGTCGGCGCCTGGCCGATGGGCGAGATCGGGCTGCCGGCCGTGTTGCTGGCCGCCGTTGCCGACGCATTGTCGCCGCCCGTGGGGCCTCTAAACCCGTAGTCGAGGCAGCGCACGTCGTTGCCTGCAATAATCTGCCGCAGCCGCCCGTTCTCCGCGTTGCGCACCTCCACGTAGTCCTCGTTGAACAGCAGCAGGTACTGCCCAAACATGGTCGCCGCGCGCGCCTTCTTCTGCTTGCCCGAGTACTCCATTATCAGCGTGCGCGACACCTCGCCGTGCTTGTCCGCGTACACGGCGCAGTCCTCGTACGCAAGCAAAAACTCTTGGTCGTTGAGCCGGAACATGCCGAGCGGCCGCTGGTCCCGGATGCGCGCCGCAATGTTGGTCGTCGACGGGATCGTGAGGTCGCGCGGGACCGACATAGTCTGCTTGCGGTCCAGCGTCAGCATCTCAATGCCCTTGGCCGTCGACACAGCCACATACGTCTGGAACAGGTTGAGCGAGTAGCACTCGATGGGCAGGTAGAACTCGTCAAAGTCGCGGAACGACTCGGTCGCGCCCGCATTTCCGGCGCCGCGTTTGCTGCCAAAGAACCGCGTCTTCTTCTCCGACGCCTTTTGGAATACGGGCTCCAGCACCTTGAATGTGTTGTGCATGCCCTCCTTCTTCTTGTAGAACATCAGTGTGCGGTCCTTCATGCGCGCGATCGCAAAGAACGACACGTCCTTGGCCAGCCGCTGGGGTGCGCGGCGGGGGCTTTCGCTCGTCGGTGCAGGGAAGTTGGACACTGGTGCAATGGCATCTAGCGGGTAGGAAATCAGTGCCTTGTCGGCAAGAACCAGGCACACGGAGAACTCTTCGAGTACTGCAATCTGCGTGACCTTGTTGATTTGGACGCTCTGAAGATGTTAGTATACTGTAAGCTGTCCCGAGTACAGTTGAAAAAAATTACACCAAAATAGATACTCACTTTAGACCACCCGCGAGGGTTGGTTGCATCTGAAATGAAGACGCCAAAGTCTGTGCCAATGGCAATGACAGGCCTGCCAAATGCCGTAAAGCCGGCCGAGCAGTTGACGGCTGCACGGCACACAGGCGCCGGACCACGACCGGGCCCAAACACCTTTTCAATCTCGCGAATCGACCGGTCGAGCGGCGTACCCTGGATGGACACGCTCGTATGTTTGCTGCCAGCCGTGAGTGTGTCGTATGCGAAGCTGCTGTCGGCAAGTACCCGCAGCCGGAAGGGCTCGGCATTCTGCTCCAGCAGCGCCCGTGCGTGCCGCGTCTTGGCTTCAATAATCTTGTTGCACCACTCGTCGCGGCCCTGCTGCGTTGTTGCGTACAGCGTGTACGTCTCGTGACCCAGGTGCTTGACCCGGAAGGGGTACAGAGTCTTGCCTTCCTCGCCCGGCGTGCCGGGGTTCAGGCGCGCCATCGACGTGGCTGAGTTGCTAGTAGCAGCATGCTCCAGATCGGGGCGCGTAGCGCCGTTGGAAACGACCTTGTTCAGCCGGATGTCGGGCGCCGAAGCAGTAGTTGTGCGTGCAAGGGGGGCGGCAAGACCCTTTTGCTTGGTGATCGGGTCATCGTGCATGCTCTCGAGCAGCAACAGCGGCATCGGAATGGGCTCCTTGGACACGTCGTACTTTTTGTCGGCACCCTCAGCCTTGGACGCAGACTTTGTCAGGATAAAGTAGTGGTCAAAGAGCAGAGCGTGCGTGTCCACCCACCGCACGCCCTTGGTGCCCATACGCTGCAGGTCGCCCTGCAGCAAGAGTTCACGACCGAGGTGGTCGAGGTTCAGGATCGTCTGGGAGCCGGGGCGGAACACCAGCTGGTTCTGCAGCTCCTGCAGCGATACCTTCTTGCCCATCTCGTCGACAAGACGGTCGCAGTCCTTGGTGACCATCTGGATCTCCTTGATGGCGCGCGCCAGGTTGGTCTTCTCCTCGCTCTCCTGCAGCGTGTTCTTGAGAACGACACTTAGCAGCAGAGAGTAGCGCTGCAGGCGTGTGATGGGCGCTTTGAGGAACGTATCCCAGCCCAGGCGGTTGGATCGCTTGTGATTACGCACTGCATCGAGGAACTTGAGGAAAACTATATTGCGGGATGCTTCTCTACGCACAGTGTAAGATGCGATAGGGTAGGCAGTTGAGTATGCAATGTACTCGTACTTGGCCTTGCGGATCCATTCACGAAAGATGTCGCTGAAGCCAGTGATCCATGGGCCCTGCTCGTTTTGGCGGTACTTGAGCTGCGCGAGCAGGTGGTCCTTGTTGGCGCGCTGCATGGAGTCGACCTTGCCAAAGACGGTATTGACAAACTTGTCGAGCCGGTTCGCAGGGATGATGGGCGGATTCCCATGGCGCAGCTGGTCCTTATACAGCACGCGCAAGATTTCGAGCTGGCTGTTGTATTCCTCCTCTGACGTGACAATCTCGTGGAGCACATTTTGCCGCTCAATCTCCTTTCTGTCCTTGCTCTCCATCATCTCCTTGGTGATCTTGTAGAACGTGACCCAGTCCTCCTTCTTGACCGACTCCTCTGACATGATGCCGTCAAGGTTGGCCTTTTTCAAAGTCCGTGTGCAATGGTACGAGTAGCATCTGCCGGGGATCTCAAGCGCATGCAAGCGCTGCGAGTAGCACCCAGAGCCCGTCAGCTGCCACAAGACACCGCTGATCTCGCCAGGACCAAACTTGACCCATTCCTCTTCGGGGATGAGGATGCCTGCGGCAAACATGGAGTCGGCAGCACTGGTGGCAAGGGTCTCGGCGTCGGCGACATTCATGTTGGGAACCTTGGCCGTGAAGAGTGACACAAGGCCCTCCTCGATAGTCTTGCGCTTGAGATCCGGCTCGCCGTCCGCCATCTCTCTCACCCAATGGCCAATGTTGCTGAGAGCCCATGGCTCTTGGCAGCGGCGGAAGTCGTTCGGTGTAAGCTTTGACGGCACAAACTTCTTGCGCCGGCCAGTCGGTAGAGTGATGACGTCGTACGCGACCGAAGAGGCTGCGCCGGAACCATCATAACTGTTGTCGTAGGGAATACCTTGCTGCCCAGTCAGCTGCCGCTGTGCCTTGCGCCGCTCCTCGGCAGCGTCGGTGCGCGAGCGGCCAGGGACGTGCACTACGGGGGTGGTGCTGTGCTGGAGCATGGATGTAGAGCGCTCCACATGAAGCTGGTTCTGGTACTGCTGGTGCTGCATCATAAGCTGCTGCTGCTGCTCCTGCAAAGACAAGTAGGCCGAGGAGCGCGACTCGGTGCTGTGCGAGTAGCCGTGCTGCTGGTATGACAGACGCGAAGCATTTGACGGCGTGGCTGTCAAATGGCTCGTGCTGCTGTGGATGCCCTCTGTAAGGCTAGGCGGGAGTGCGGGAAGTGGGCGGTTGGTAAGTCCGGGGTGGTAGAACATGTCGGGATACTCCTCCTTGGAGGGCGATTCGCTGCCGCTCAAGCCCGAGTGCACCGAGACATGCTCGTCGCCATCGTCAAAGCTAAGCCGGTGGAGTGCCGGGGGCTGCAGACCACCGGTATCGCCATAGTCCACTTCGGCTCGCGGGTACGGCACGTGGGTGTGGTTGGAATCGGCTTCGTAGGGGCGAGGCGTAAGGGACTGCGGGGGCAGGTCGGTAGGGCCTAGGGTTTCCGAACCAGTGCGGCCCGCACGATGCGCAACAACCGAGCCTACATCGCTGCCATAGGTGAGGTTTCCAGCATAGCCGCCACTGAACAGCCCGAGGTCCATACCAACGAACTCGGAGTCGCTACCGCTGGGCTCGCCGGGAAGCTGAGGCAGAGGCGCCGGTGTTTGTGTGGGAGGGATGGCAGTGAGAGAGTTGTGGCGATGCGGCGGCGGCGATGGCTGCTGCTGGGCATACTGGTTCTGGTTCGACAGGCTGCCGCTGTAGTTGTTTTGGCTTGCGGTGGTGGCGCTTCTGCCAGAAGTGGCCGAAGCTCCGCTGATACTGAAGCGCTGCTCATCGAGGTCGGCCTGCTGCATCTCATAGACGCCAAAGGCACCCTCTGGGTCGCTGTCGTTCTCCCACTGGTACGAGCCAGGAGCCGCAGCAGCGGCTGGGCCGTGGTCATAAGCGCTGGAGACAGCAGATGCAGTCGAAGGTGTTCTACCAATAACAGACGTCGCACCCGACCAGCCAGTCGTACTAGGGTGGGTGGAAGAAGCGCGCGAGGGCTGGTTGTAGAGGTCGTCCTCTGATACCTCTCCATCGCCTGGAGTAGGAGGATATTGCAGGGCACTTCCGTTCTGTGTAGCATGGCCACCGGCAGCGGCATTGCTGATACCCAGATCGGCTTCAATGTCGTGAATGAGGCTGTCTTGGGTTACACGGTCATGGCTGCCCGTCGCTGAAGGCGCGCTTCCCCAGGCTGAGTGTTCCCGCGGGCCGTCCATCGGCGGCCGGATGGGGAGTGGAGCGTTGGTGGGATGCCTCTGAAGCCCGGGACCGGGGGATGGCGAGTGCGAGTGTGCTGTGGTTGCAGAAGGTGCCGGGCCGGGGCCTGTAGAAACATTCGAGTTTGAGCGGTTCACGCGGCTGGCAAAGGTATTGGCATCGAGGCCTGATGGGTAGGTTGAGGTGGCTGCGGGGATCTGCGAGTAGCTGGAGTAAGGTGCCTGCGAGGTCATGGTGCTGGGGATGGCTCCAGGTGAGGGCATAGGGCTCACGCCATTTGCAGAGGGCGTAAAGTAGCTGTTGTTGTTTGTCGCGTAGCTAGAGAGGTACTGCTGCTGAGGGACGGGCTGGCCTTGGTCATACGAGTTGGGCTGGGGTGACGCAGCCGCAGCAGATGATGCAGAGCTGTAGTATGACCCGGGCTGGTACGATGAAGCCACTGGAGCGGCCTGTGTAGGAGCCGGGGGCGTGTACAGTGCAGGGTTGGTTGTGTGCTGCGCGTATGGAGCGGATGGCGGCGGAGCGTTGGCTGTGGGAACAGCTGGTGAGCTGTAGGAATGGGGTTGCTGGTAGCTCGAATAGCCCGAGTATGTCGAGGTTCTTTGCGGCACAGGCGGAGCAGACGGTTGGGCCGAAGCATATGCGGCCGGGTTGTAGGCGGCGGGAGTATAGGTCTGGGGCGAGGGCTGCTGCTGGGACTGAGGAGACTGTGCCTGGGTCTGGAAGGAGGGAAAAGAGGGCATTGTCGGAGAGGCGAGGCGGGTAGAGGGCTGGGGGTGGTATGGCAAACTTTGCGACTGGGAGCGAGGAAAGTTCTGAGGGTTGTACGACGTCGGGGACGCTTGAGTCTGGTACTGATGCTGGTAGCCGGCCATAGCGGTCGCGGGGTTTGCAGTGGAACCGGCGTAGGCAGAAGGTTTCACGGGAACGGGCGGAGCCGACGAGGCCGAGGAAGGGCCGTCGACGGGGCTTGCTAGGAAGAGCTCCTCGTCGACACGATTGGAGATGGCGGGATGGGCATGGTGTAGCTGGTGCGATAACGAGGGCTGTGTGTGGCGGCCCTGGTCAAAGTAGGAGGTGTCGTCGCCGTTGTTGAAACTGGGTCGGCGCACGGGATAGTGGCTCTGGTCATACTGCGGTTGCAGCGGTGCGCCGTATGACTGCTGCTGCTGCTGCTGCTGCTGCTGCTGGCTGCCTATTGGGTATTGAACGGGCGGGATGTGGCCGTAGCGGCTCTGGTCGTCGCCGCGAAACGACATGATTGCGGTGGGATGGGCGGGAGGCTGTCGGATGTCGAGGCCGAAATAGACGCGAGACTGAACGAGTCCAGCGAAGTTGAGCAAATGGTCGGACGGCAACGGGCGTCAAGAGTGGGCGAGGCTGCGAATGAGGAGGAGATGAAGAGGGGATACAGAAATATGCAGACTGTAAATGGGAGGAAGGGAAAGAATAGGAGCTCAAGAATAGAGAGAAAATAGAAAACCAATAGAGACAGATGGAGAATAGATACGTCTGAGAAACGGGGATATGGGATATAATGAGGAGACGGCGGCGGCGATGTGCTCCGTAGAAGGTGGGGAGGACGACAGATTGAGCAGTGAGTAGTCTGTGGCCTGTGGCCTGTCTGTGGTTGCGGTGGGAATGACAGCGAGGGCGGGTGGATTGCTGAAGAAGTTGAAGAGTAAGAAGGAGAGAAGACGAAAAGAAGAAAAGAAGCCGAGTTGTTGTCGCAGTTGCAGTTGAAATTGGGGTGGAGCTCGGTGCCGAGAGGCGAGAAGAGCACAGATATGAGTAGTCTAAATGTAGATTATATGGCGAAGAGAATGTGAGAACAGAGGAGATTGCTGAGAGTAAGGCGGCAGAGAGAGAGTTGACGAGTCGACCCGGCGCGGGCGTGAATGCGAATGAAAGCCTGGTTGTGAATGTGCGGGTAGCGGCTGAAGGGCGTCTTTGTGGTCGGGCTACGATGCAGACGAGACAAAGAGCGTGGACTCGCGATGGGAGAAAGCTGGGGAGAGGGGGGGGGCAGGCAAGGCAAAGAAGCAGGGCAAGGAGGACAAGGCGACGGAGAAAACGTCTGTAGTCTGCACGTCGAAAGCTAGCAGCTAGGGATTTGTCGACGGCTTTTGGGGAGGAGGCTCACTATTCGAGCGGCAGTGAGATTGGAGAGTGGGTTTCGTCTTTTGTCTGTTTGTACACCGTACATAAGATACATACTCCGTAGTAATACGGAGTAAATTGGCTGCAACGTAAAAGAGAACAGAGCGTTGTTTCTTATTCTTATTTCGTGCTGTCTAGGGTGACTTTGGTCGACTTTAGACCGGCCAGAGACCCTAGAATCGACCAGAGACCAGCTAGGGTCAACAAGGTTTAGCAGGGGTCAGACCTGGCGGGAGCAGTTCTTGTGTGTATCAACGGTTGGTATTGGCAGTTTCGTCGAGGTTCCGTATCTTGGAAGATGGGAGGAGTATGAAGAGCAAAGGCGAGGTAAGGAATGTGCGTGACGTAGAGCCGTCTTGACTAGAAGCAGAAATGAAGCAATTGAGAGGCGACGCAAAAAGAAGGGAGCGACAAGGAAATCGGCGCTAGAATACCACAAGGCTCCTCTTGAGACAGCTCTGGCATCTGCAGGTGCGCTGTCGTCGGGTTTCGTTGAGGCGAAATGCAAGGCGGCCTGTTGACCGTGACATACGGAGGTGTAAGAGTGCGCGATGTAGCAGTTGGTGATGTCGGATTTCAGATGTAATGAGTACTATGTAGTTAGGGTACCCCTTATTCTCAGTTCTTTCCTAACATTATTCACGACAGTCGCTCCTGCCCAGAAATACGGGAAAAAACCTGGCTCCTGCCGATTTTACAAGCAGTCTCCATGGATCGACGTCAGAGTCAGAGGAAAGCGCCCTGGCGCCTTAGGGTCGCTCCTGTACTCCGTAGTGTTAACCTGGAAAAATCAGAGTATCAACGACAAGTACATAGTAATACGGAGCGCACGGCCAAGCATGCCACGGACCAATCAACACAGTGCTCCGTGCTATTTTACTGTTTCTGTTTCGCTGATGCCCCCTCCTTGCTCCTTCCCCCACTCTGGACCGTCAAATGTCAATTGTCACAGAGCCTGAGGAGTACTGCTGGCGGTCGCTCTTGCCTTCTTTGTTTCCGACAGAATGCCCGTTGAGTCGGAGTTTCAATGCAAAGAAACACAGCCTGCACGTGCATTGATGACATAATCTATAATATCTGATCTCTAATGAATCCTCAAGTTGAAGAAGGCTCGTGAACGGCTGAAATGTGAGATTGCAAATGGCCGGTAATACGGCCTCCGTCATCTCGTATTCTCGGTATTGCTTGGTATAGTGTTTTTACTCGGCGCAAATGGCATTCTATTTCGCCAGCATGGGCGGTCAGCGAGACTGGGTATCCGAGAAACGATAAATATACATCAAAGATGCAAACTTTCACAAACATTGAAATGGTAACAAGAATCAAAAGAAAGGACGACCCAAGCCAAGCGGGCATGCGGCTCTATTATGCTTGAATACGTAGCAAATTGACAGGGCTGAACGGCTGGCCAGTGGTCTTTTTTGACTGTTGTTTATTCCGGAAGTTTTTAGTTGCAACAGCCGGCGGGCCCTGCCTTGTTGTTATTTGTTACAGTTGTTAGTGCATACTCGTACAGTTGATAGCTGTTATTACATAGTGGCCAGGCCAGCCATCGTTGCAATGCTGCAATACGGTGTGACCCGTCCATTCCGAGGCAAGGGTTTCAAAAGTGCAGGTCTATTAACTGGCCTCTATCGTCTGAAAGTGCCTTGACGAAAGCCTATCCTCGGCTGCTGAGACAAGGGCCGGCCAAACAAACCTTGTACACAGCCGCGCCGTCATCTTCTTTGCTCTTTGTAGAGCTACCCATCCCGCTGGTGTCTATCTGTATCGTCTACATAGATAACTTGTTGGTAATTCCTGCCTCTCTATATATCTACCACATCGGCACTTACTCCGTACAGAGTATGCTTTTATGATACATTACGGTTGGTGTGCTGCCGGACCACGAGCCGACAGTGGCCCGGCCTGATTTGTCAGCGGTCGACTCTTTTGGGCAGGCAAGTGGTAGAGTCGTTAGTAGTCCCAAAAGGGACAAACCCCGCCTTGGTCGCAATGACGACAGAGGCACAGAGACAGAGTACGCGGTTTTCATGCGGGGCTTGAGTGACGAGCTTCAGGCCTTTCTTTTGTTTATTCTAATTCATTCTTTTTCTCCCTTACCTTCTTTTTCTATTTTTCCCTACGCAATTCTGGGTTCTGCTAATACTCTGCAGAGCTCCGCCGATGGCGTCTTCGCTGGCAGTGCCGCCGCGCTTTTCTTGGTATGTTTGTACTTGAGCCGTTGCGAGCGCTCAAGTCCGCAGTTGCACCTTCCGCAGTCTCCTGGAACTCCATCCGAAACGCTTCTTGCTGTATAGCTGTGTACTATGTGAATCCGGAGATCATACAAGACGGTTCGGAAAGTGCGACTGGCTGCCGTAGCTGTAATATGTACGAATATGGACGATAAACAAATAAGGAAGGGGCGGATCGTAGAAGCTCAGAAGAGCTCTATAATTAGTAAAGAGCGCAGCGACCTCGGATCTCCGATATTGGCCCGTTGCTTGTCCTCCACGCCTTGACGTGCTTTGCGCTTTCACGCTTTCCACGCTGTTCCTTGGACTTCGTCCACTGTGCACGCTTCCCCATCCCCGCCTACCGCCTACTTCCGCCGCGCCATTGCCTATTTCCACTCGCCGTTCCCTCCTTCCTCATTCTCTCCTCCCTCCTCTCTCGTTCTTCTCTTTCCTCTTCTTCTTCTCCTTCTTCCCTCCCCCTCTTCCCTTCCGAATAACCTCAAGCTCAATTCAACAATCACCTCCCTCCACCCAATCAACCCCCCCAAATCAATCAAAATGGTCAAGGCTGGTAAGCTCTATTCTCTCTGTTCCAGTGTTCCCCGCTTCTGTGTCTGTGTCTGTTTCGGATGTTGGTCTGCGAGTGTCGAGGTCTGAAGAGTGAATCTTGAAAAGCAAAAAAAAAGAAGAAGAAAAAGAATCAGAACGAGAATAAGAGAAGAGAAATAATGCAACGAGCAAAAGATGACGGATACCCGAGCTTTATACAACCTGCAGGCAGCCTAAAAGAGCTCCAATGTGCTCACAAGGCTCAACTGAGCAAGTTTTAAGCTCCCGAGTGGCGCGTTGGGCCGGAGATCGATCGGAACCTTGATGGGTAGTCTGGGGTAGAGAGAAGGGTGGAAGGGAAAGAAAGAAGAAAGGGAGAAGAAGAAAAGACAACAGAAGAGGAAAAAGAGGAAACAAAAAAAGAAACGCTCTTCCTCCCTCCTCCTCCAACCATTGACTGGACCCATTGGCTGTCTCTGGCCATCAAGGTGATTCTGCATCTGCGTCTGCGCCTGCATCCTTGGTCACCCGCCTTGCTTGGACGTCTTGGGACTAGGTTCTCCAGCTCGACACCATGAGGTACAATGTGCCATTTGCCGTGTGCGCTCCAGAGACACTTGGATGTTGCACCGGATGGCAATGTATAGATGATATGATCCGACGGGATGGTACCCACGACGGAAGACACAACAGACAATAGACGCCGACAGACAACAGACACACACTATGCAACCACCCTACACACAACACACATACTAATAATCTAGTTGCTGTCGTCCGTGGTGACGCCAAGGTGTCCGGCACCGTCACTTTTGTCCAGGAGAGCGAGTCGGCTCCCACCACCATCACCTACGACCTCACTGGCAACGATGCCAACGCCGAGCGCGGCTTCCACATCCACACCTTTGGTGACAACACCAACGGCTGCACTTCTGCTGGCCCTCACTGTAGGTCGTCTCCAATGTTGCCCAGTCTACGCAAACATAACTAACAATCAGTCAACCCCCACGGCAAGACCCACGGTGCTCCTACCGACGAGGCCCGCCACGTTGGTGACCTGGGCAACATCAAGACCGACGCCCAGGGCAACGCCAAGGGCACCATCGAGGACAAGCTCGTCAAGCTGATTGGCCCCGAGAGCGTCATCGGCCGCACCGTTGTCGTCCACGGCGGCACCGACGATCTTGGCAAGGGCGCCAACGAGGAGTCCCTCAAGACTGGCAACGCTGGCCCTCGCCCGGCTTGCGGTGTCATCGGCATCTCCAACTAAGTCTTCTTTGCAGTAAAGACAGTTAAAGTGATGACAAAATAAAGTATAAGAGAAGGACAAGCGACGTCAGGGAATACTATCGAAGCGGACGACGGAACTGGCGACGGGGCTGGAGGCCATAGTACATAGTTTTGTGTCGTTGCGTTGCGCTGTTACCAAGGCAGCCAATATAGAGTTCTTCCCATCAGTTGCTAAATATATGTAGGCTGGTGGTTAGTGTGACGTGAAAAGAGCTGTCTGAAGAGCTGACTGAAGAGCTATCTGGAGAGCCGTCAAGACAGCTGTTAGTTATGCTTATGTAAGCATGTACCTCTTGCGTCACGGCTGTGATGCTTAAATACATGCAAGCAAGCTCTGGGTCTATTACGCAACAGACTTCGGCCCCATAAATAATTAACCTCTCAATTCCTCCAACGGTAGGTTGTTCTTTCCCATTCTGTGTGTTACACAGCTGCGGCTCTATTGTTTAAGCATTAATAGGGGGGAAGGGGCAGGCGCAGGCGAGGAATTGCAAGGAAAGAGAGGAAGGAGCAAAGGCCATAGCAACTCTGCTACTACTATGATGTATGTAGAAAAGAGAGGGGCCTGCTTGTGCTACCCCACAAAAACCCTTTTTCACCACAGAAGGGCTATTGTTAACTGGATGAGGAAGGCACGAGCGACCACGCACACCACTCTGGCCTCAATTGTTGAATTGTGTCCACATATGCCATATTATCAGAAGGAGCCAGAAGCTGTAAAACAGAGTACTACTATGTATGTAAATAATAGAGAAGCTCTCGCTACCGTGACAACATTAGCTAATCAACTACTCCATACTTTCAAACGTCACTTGCTGCAGCATCCGGGCCTCGAACCTTCCCCCTCTCCGCCTCTTCGCCTCTTCCACCTCCTTTTTGCACTACAACCTCTCTTCTGCCCTCCCATCCTTCTCTCATCCTTTTTGGCTTTGAAACCAGTCTATATTTTTTTTCCTCTTTCCTTCATTTCCTTGTCTTTATATTTCCTTTTCTTGTCGTGCTTCTTGGTTTTGGAGCTCCAACGGCCGTTCTCCAGAAACATCACCAATTTTTGTCCCTTGTAAGTCGTGTGCCCATTATGCACGCAGCAGAGGCCTGGCCTTGCACTGTCTGCACATGCTCGGTGTCGCGAGGCCAGCTTCTCTTCGTCAATGCTATGAGAGCCGGTGCAGTGAACAGCCACGCCTTGTGGCCAGCTTCAACGGCCCCGTCCGGATCTGTGGCGGTGAGGTGCATCGACAGCCTGGGCAGCTCGCCAGCCATTGGCCACGACACCAGCCCTGAAGCTCACTTGCAGCAAGCCAACTCTGCCAATAGTGCATCTGCAGCCTCAAGACTCGACACTCGAGACTCGACCTTGTTTCACAATACCCGAGACATGCGCCTACAATAGCCTCTTTGCTAACCTCGTTTTCTCCTCTAGATCTCTACACCCGCAGACCACCACCCGTCCCCTTAACTACTGCCCTCGATCCAACATGGCCAAGGTTTTTATTGCAAACGTCAAGTCCGTCTTGAGCGGCGACACCCTCATCCTCACGAGCCCCAACAACCCGACCCTCGAGCGCACCTTTTCTCTAGCCTACGTCAGCGCCCCCCGTCTGAGCAAAGACAACGAGGAGCCCTTTGCTTTCCAGTCGCGTGAGGCCCTGCGCACCTCTGTTATTGGCAAGCAGGTGCAGTGCACCGTCCTCTACACTGTCCCCAGCTCCAACCGCGACTATGGTACCGCGCTCGTCAAGGATGGCCCCAAGCTGCCCGACTCGCTCGTCGAGAACGGCTGGCTCAAGGTCCGCGAGGATGCCGGCAAGAAGGAGGACAATGAAGACATTATCTTGCAGATCGACACCCTTCGCGACCTCGAGAGTACTGCACGCTCCGAGGCCCGGGGTCTCTTCTCTGGCGCAAACGGCATCATCAACGTTCAGTACGACCTCGGCGGCCCCGATTTCCTGAAAGAGTGGAAGGGCAAGACCGTCGACGGCATCATCGAGCGTGTCTTCTCTGGCGACCGTCTGCTTGTGCGTCTGCTGCTGTCCGACAAGAAGCACGCCCAGGTCATCACCCTCATTGCCGGTATCCGCACACCTGCCACCGAGCGTACCAACCTGTCTACCGGCACTACCCAGCCCGCCGAGGAGTTTGGCAAGGAGGCACAGCAGTTTGTTGAGCAGCGGCTACAGCAGCGCCAGGCCAAGATCCACATTGTCGGTGTTAGTCCCCAGGGCCAGCTTGTCGCGTCCGTCATCCACCCCCGCGGCAACATTGCCGAGTTCCTGCTGCAGGACGGCTATGCTCGTTGCAACGACTTCCACTCTACCCTGCTCGGCGACGGCATGCCCGCTCTGCGCCAGGCAGAAAAGGCCGCCCAGGCCGGCAAGAAGCGTCTTCACAAGAACCACGTCGCCAAGGCCACCGAGGGCCACTCTGATGTCACCGTTGTCAAGGTTATCAGCGCCGACACCATTATTGTCCGCGGCAAGACCGGTCCTGAGAAGCGGTACGTCTTCCCTTGTTATACTCTTGTGAAAATTTATACTAAACAACACAGTGTCCAATTGAGCAGCATCCGTGGTCCTCGTACCAACGAGGCCACCGAGGCCGCATTCCGCGACGAGGCCAAGGAGTACCTGCGCAAAAAGCTGATTGGCAAGCACGTGCGCGTCACTATTGACGGCTCGCGCCCTGCCACTGACGATTTTGAGGCCCGCGACGTTGCCACTGTCACCCAGAACGGCAAGAACATCAACCTGACCGTGGTCCAGGACGGCTACGCATCGGTTATCCGCCACCGCAAGGACGACACCGACCGCGCCCCCAACTACGACGAGCTGCTGGCAGCACAGGAGGTCGCCAAGGAAGAGAAGAAGGGCATGTGGTCGGGCAAGGCACCCAAGGTCAAGCAGTTTATCGATGCTTCCGAAACCCTGCAGCGTGCCAAGATCCAGGCGGCCACTTTACAGCGCCAGAAGAAGGTTCCCGGTGTCGTTGATTTCTGCAAATCCGGCTCGCGCTTTACTGTTCTCGTGCCCCGCGAGGGAATCAAGATAACCCTGGTCCTGGCTGGTATCCGCGCTCCCCGTGCCCCCGGCCGGAACGCCCAGGAGAAGGGCGAGCCGTTTGGCGAGGAGGCTCTTGAGCTTGCCAACCGGAAATGCAACCAGCGCGACTGCGAGATTGACGTGTTTGACGTTGACAAGACGGGCGGTTTCATTGGTGAGCTGTTTATCAACCGCGAGAGCTTTGCCAAGACTCTCGTTGAGGAGGGCCTCGCGTCTGTGCACCAATACTCTGCCGAGAAGTCTGGCAACTCTGCCGAGCTGAACGCGGCCGAGAAGCGCGCCAAGGAGGCACACAAGGGTCTTTGGCACGACTGGGACCCGTCTCAGGACGAGGCTGCACAGGAGGAGAAGAGCGGCGCCGCCAACGGCTCGAGCTCGGCCGCTCCCAGCTCAGAGGGCGCCACTCTGGTCAAGCGTCCCCAGGATTATCGCGACATTGTTGTGACGCACATTGACGAGAACGGCCGCCTCAAGATCCAGGAGGTCGGTAAGGGCACTGCATCGCTGGAGACTCTGATGAGCGAGTTCCGCAAGTTCAACCTGGACAGCAAGAACAAGGTGTCGATTGGCAGCAACCCCAAGACGGGCGACTACGTCTCGGCACAGTTCTCTCTGGACAACCAGTGGTACCGTGCGCGCATCCGGTCCAACGACCGCACGGCCAAGGTCGCCGAGGTGGTGTACATTGATTACGGCAACTCGGAGAAGATCCCGTGGTCCAAGCTGCGCCCGCTGGACGCGCCTTTTGGCACGCAGCGTCTCAAGTCGCAGGTCACCGACGCCGTGCTGTCCTTTGTCCAGCTGCCCACGGGCTCCGACTACTTCAAGGACGCCGTCAACTTTATTGCCGAGTGCACCGAGGGCCGCCAGCTTGTGGGCAGCTTCGACTTTGTCGACACCAAGGAGGGCCTGAGCTACATTACCATCTTCGACCCCAAGGCCGGCAGCGCCGACCGCAATGACTCGCTCAACCGTGAGGTCCTGCTTAACGGCCACGGCCTGGTGCCGCGTAAGCTCAAGACTTGGGAGCGCAGCAGCGTCTTTGAGCCGACGCTCAAGGTCCTCCGCGATGCCGAGAAGGCCGCCAAGGAGGACAAGTACGGCATGTGGGAGTACGGTGACATCACCGAGGACTAGACGATTTGTGACTCGCCTCTTCTTTATTCTACCAAAATTTGTATAAAATCAGCGTTTACGACTTGACGGCCACCTCTTAAAAAAAGAAAACATGAAAATAAAACTCGATGAGATGAGGTCAAGATAAAATGGAATATATTTCCTGGTTAGGACGGTAATATATTAAAAGAAAAAGGAAGGGAAATAAAAGCAATCGTTTGGCAATGTTTAGCAGTCTGTGATTATGTCTGTTCTGTCTTTATTGATTATAGACTTCACTGCGGTAAAACTAATGTAGATCATCGCGAAGCCCATTGTCGATGCAGCATAAAACTACATGGTAATAGCAAACGATCATATAGTATTGGCCAGAAGAGTGCAACCGTGCCCTTTCTTCTGATATTCTCTTCACATATCCGAGACACATACTTTATATCAAGGCAACGCCGAATAATCCCCATCTCGCAGCTGGACATGCGGCTTCTGAGGTCCGGTTTCTACTGCTGCCGTCCCTACTCCCATGACGAGAGGGAATCAAGGCTATTGTCGAGGAGGCGGAACATGCACGCCTCGGTGGCAACCTTTTGTAGCTGGAGCAACTAGAGCAACTGGAGCCACAATGCCATGAATACCCAGCGCATGGACATGCTGTACATCTTGGAACGGCCTGGGCCCCGTGCATCGGCGTTCTTGTTGAAACGAGCAGAGGGCTGTGGCAACAACATCAAACTCGACGAGCTGGGAAGTCAAAAGCAAAGAGAGACTTGGTAGAGAATGTTGCTTGCGTGTAGAAGCAAGCTGTTTGATTCCTTTTTGATGCCTTGCCACGGGAAGTAAGCAAAGAAAGAGAATGGAGTATTTGTAAGAACAATTAAAAAACGAGAGCAAACAAACACAAAAAGGAAGCAAGAATGCGATATGAAGCAAACAAAACAAGAAGATGCCGGTAAGATTGATAAAGAAAAGAACAAGAAAAGAAGTAAACGCCAGTTGTTCCCGTGTGTTCATTGCTGGCTATGCTCCATGCAGCCCAGCATGTCGTCCCGAGCAGTAGAGTTGCAGTTGCAGTTGCAGTTGCAGTTGTGTCCGTGACCGTTACCGTGACCGTGGCCGTGGCTGATTGCATGAGACTCTGCTCCCGCGCCGCCGATCGCATGTCGTCGCGGGTGTGCTCTCAATGGGGTCGCCGTCCATCAATCGTGATTCGTGTCTGTGGCAGATCGAGTACCGCTTCGATGGCGCGCAGTTGCCCCTGCTCGAGCTGTCCGAGCTGTCCGAGCCGCCCGAGCTGCCCACTCAGCCCGCCCTCTTTCTCTAGTCCTCCATTTTTGCGTCCTTGTCGTCGCCGCGAATCCAGAGGACGTTGTTACACCTACGACGTTAGTTTCAGCTTTGGCACCGCAAACAAAAGATCCAACAAGTGACAAGAAAAGACCTACCGGATCAGCACCTGGCCCAGCTTGCCGGTGCTCTCGCCGTCAATGTACTCCTCCGTGTCCGACAGCTGCAGGTTCATGTAGCTGTCAATCGACACGAGCGAGCCTTTGTACTCGGTCTCGCCCCACTTGAGCCGCACGGCGACGGTCTTGCCGACAAGCTCCTGGAGCATTGGGCGCGGGTTAATGGGTGTGAAGCTCATCTTGGATTTGAGGTGGTGGCGTGGTGGGAGAGGTGGGAGAGGTGGGAGAAGTGGTCGAGATATCGAGATGCGTCGTGGATATCGTGACGTGCGACGCGAGGTTGGAGACTGATATTTTCGATATGAGGAAAGTGGGTCCAAGCGAGCTACCTACCCTGGCTACTTTATATTATGCGATAAGAGATAAGACGTATGCGACAGCCTGTCACGTGACACCTGACAGAGAGCTTCGCCAGCTGGCAGTACATTGTATGTAACTAGCCATAATAACGGGGTCTCGCCCCGCCGTCCATCAATACGCCGACAGGAGCGAGGCCTGGAGTTTGGAGTACTGGTACCCCTCCCCCGCCTGAAATCTAAAAATCTACCAGGCGACCTCAAATAGCGGCCATCGCTCTTTCCCAACAAAAGGCGCGCAGTGGAAGAGTGGGAAGGAGGCCCAAGATAGAAAAAAGGCCGCAAGATTGATAATGGATAGGCTATTGATCGGCTTTATGTAGCAGCTCGTTGCTCTGTTTCTCTCTATTTGTCTCTGATTGTCTCTGATTTGCATCACTCTATGCTCTGAACGTAGTATAATCATGCTTGCATATTCACGGCCTGCTGTTTTAGATCTGGCTGCTGCTTCACCATCGTATCAGAGCTGGCCAGGTGTAGCCGGATTTTACGGGGAGAAGGCTTGGAATACGAAGCATCTTCGGCTTTGGAATTGCTATCAAAAAGAGACCGTTCACATGGTAGAGATTCTTGAACTTTATACGAGTCGTGCATTGAATTCCGCGGCGAACGCGCGAGCTTACAAAGAAGCCGATGGCTACGGACATATTTCTAGCAATGATTATATAATTTGTGTAAGTGCTATTGGGGGGATAATACAAAGGAATAATAGGCTAAAAGAGAAAGAGCGGCGGAATGCCCTCACCGTAAGAGGACAATTGACAATTGACAAATAATGAGACTGCGTGACATAATCAGAGTATGTACCAAAGTCCTACGACCGAGCGTAGAAGGCACGGACGAGATGCGGCGGAGCAAATGGAATAGGAAAGAACGACGGACAAGATGGGGGGCGTGGGTGGAATACATGGAATGGGTGGATGACCTGTCGAGATTCTCGACGACGACTAACCTACTGGCTGTAAGTAGCGACTGCCTTCCGACTTGGGTCCGATCCCTCCACCGCTAACGGAAGTGTGTCCCGAGTGCTCTTTCCCGTCGCCTCTCGTGATTTTTTTTTTTTTTTGCTGGGTCGCACCTACCTTGCAAGGGCCGATTGGGATATAGAATGGGATAGGAAGGCGCGGGATGATCTCATGCTTAATCGCATACTACATCATCATGAAATCACACGACTGCGACAGAAAAAGGAAGAAAAAAGAAAAAAATAGACCAGTATCGGACATATACTATGTGCACTACCAAATAGCCATGAAGACAATTTAACCGTGGCGTGGAGAGACAGGCGAGATAGACAGCCAGACGGACAGGCAGGGAAGGAACGACACAAGAGAGGGGCAAAAGTGTATGACGCCCCTCCTTTTTGCTGTTTTACTGGGACACACCTTCCTGAGTACGGAGCATGTATGGGCAGCAGCAGTTGACTAGATCTGAGAGCAACAGCTCGCAACGCTCCAATGACGAATTTACCGAATTTATCGATTGTTTGACCAACTGACTAATAGCTCGTAGCACCAACCTGAATAGAAGTATATAGAATAAATAGAGAAATAATAGAGAAATGCTCATACGCAATGCAGTAGTCAAAGGCCGGCTACGCTTATAATACCCACGCATCAAGAGTCCCGTGAGAGCTTTTCTGTTCTCTCTGTTCCTTCCTCTTCTCTTCTCTCTCTCCTTCTCCTTTACCTACCAAACATCTACACATCCCAATCGCCTCTCTTCGGCTTCCTCCACACAAACCACCACAATTCCCTCCTCACACACCACAATGTCTAGCTCTCTCGACCAGCTCAAGGCCTCCGGCACCGTAAGTCGACCCCTCCCTCGTTGGTATCTACTCTATATGCCGCAGCTGGCAATAGCCGGTATCGTCATTCCCCTGTGACGTCGCCGCATCGCCAGCTCGCCTCGACACGGCTTCCCCAGACATCCGCCTCGCCTCTTGCATAGCCTTCCTGGCCTACGACGTGCCTAGCACCCTTGCATTGATGCTCTAGCTGCCGGCGGGCCAGTCCCTGCTGTTCTAGGCTGTCAAGGTCATCTAGATCGTCCACACCATAGAGCTCTTGCTAACTGCGTTGTTTACAGGTTGTCGTCTCCGACTCTGGTGACTTTGGTTGTAAGTCTCTCTCTCTCTCTCTCTCCCCACCGCTCCTATCTAACTTGCTACAGCCATCGCCAAGTACAAGCCCCAGGATGCCACCACCAACCCCTCGCTGATCCTGGCTGCCTCCAAGAAGGCCGAGTACGCCAAGCTGATTGACGATGCCGTTGCCATTGGCAAGAAGTTCACCGGCTCCGTCGACGAGCAGGTCGATGTCACCCTCGACAACCTGCTGGTCGAGTTTGGCCGCGAGATCCTGAACATTGTCCCCGGCCGCGTTTCCACCGAGGTCGATGCCAAGCTGTCCTTTGACACCAAGGCCTCCGTCGACAAGGCCCTGCACATCATTGACGTAAGTTTTTATCTCCCTCTTTCTATTATCATTTGACAGCAAACAGACCAAATACTAACAACCCCAGCTGTACAAGGCCCAGGGCATCTCCAAGGACCGCGTCCTGATCAAGATCGCCTCCACCTGGGAGGGTATCAAGGCCGCTGAGATCCTGCAGCGCGACCACGGCATCAACACCAACCTGACCCTCATGTTCTCGCTTACCCAGGCCATTGCCGCCGCCGAGGCTGGCGCTTTCCTGATCTCGCCCTTTGTCGGTCGCATTCTCGACTGGTTCAAGGCCAGCACCGGCAAGACCTACTCCAAGGAGGAGGACCCCGGTGTCCTGTCCGTCAAGTCCATCTTCAACTACTACAAGAAGTACGGCTACAAGACCATTGTCATGGGCGCCTCGTTCCGCAACACTGGCGAGATCACCGAGCTTGCCGGCTGTGACTACCTGACCATCTCCCCCAACCTGCTGGAGGACCTGCTCAACTCGACCGAGGCCGTGCCCCAGAAGCTGGATGCCTCTGCCGCCAGCGCCCTGGACATTGAGAAGAAGACCTACATCTCTGACGAGCCCACCTTCCGCTTCGACTTCAACGAGGACCAGATGGCCGTCGAGAAGCTGCGCGAGGGTATCAGCAAGTTCGCTGCTGATGCCGAGACTCTCAAGTCCATCCTGAAGGCGAAGCTGTCTGCTTAAATGTGCACTTGTGCATGTTGAGTAGCGCTGATCCGCGATAGATGATAATGAGAAAAATACATTTTATATGCAATATACAATATACAATAATCCCAAAATGGGCAGTTTGACAAATATACCAATCAAGTTTGCAGAGCATGGAAATGGAGAACGTGAAATGAATTAATAGGGATATAGGAATATACCGCAATAGGTATAATGACAGCATGAGATGCTATCCGCAGAAGTTGCAAATAGCTTCTACATAGTATATACAATAATAACATTAGGCCGCCTCGGCCTGGAAGGGATGACTGCCGCCTACATCTAGTCGGCAAACTTCTTCTTGGCAAACGCCGGACACTGCACCTGCTCGATGCTGTACTTGACCCGCCCCGTCTTGTCCGCCTCCACAATCAGCGCCGACAGCTTGCCACCGTACACCGCACCCGAGTCCAGGCCAAACGTGTAGCCCGTGTCTGTCGGTGCCGTCACACTGCCGCTCTTGGCGCCGTTGCCCCCAGCACTGAACAGACTCATAATGCCGCTCGGCACCGCCTCCGGCACAAGCAGGCCCGTGATAGCGTCGTGTCCGTAAATCACCGTCGTGCGGTTCGCCAGCGTCGGATTCGCGTGCTGCGCCTGGTTCCACGCCGCCGCCCAGTGCACGCGGTCGTGGCCGCCGCGGAAGTGGCCCTCGATAGGCAGCATCACAAGGTCGGCCGCGGACGGATTGCCGCCGGCAATGTTTTTCGGCGACCCAGGAGGGCTCGGGCGGTGCGGGTGGTGGGGGTCGGGACCGTACACGGCCATTTGCATCTTGTGGAACTCGGCATCGGCCCGGTGCTGGGGCACATTCACGTACTGGTTGGGCCGGATGCGGCCGCGCGACTCGGCGCGAAGCTTTATCTCGGCCACCAGACGGGCACGCTCCTGGCGGACCTCGTCGGCCGGGTGTACGAGACTGCGCATCACCATGACGGCATATGGGTCTTGCCGGTCCAGAGGCACTTCAGGAACAAGTCCAGCGTGGGCGACAACGACGTCGTTGAAGGGGAACTTGGCATTCTCCTCCTGCACCTTGGCCGAGACGGCCGACGGCAGAGGGCCAATCTTGCCCAAGTGCAAAATGACTGGCAGCTCAGACAGCCATGCGGCCTGTTCGGGACTCAGCAGTGCGGCCGTCTTGCGCTCGGGTGTGTCGCCATGCGGGAACGGGTTCTGCTCGAGCGGGTCGATATCAAGGTCGGCAACCATCTTTTCGTGGTCGATAATGTCCTCCTCGTTCTTCTCCTCCTTACGGATACCGAGGAGGGTAAGGATGCCCTTCTTCTTGGCGGCATCTTCTGCCTTGATATCTTCCTCGCGTTGCAGCATGGCCGCCGCGCGCTCCATCTTGCCTTCTGCCTGAATTTCAGAGAGCGACATGCGCTTCTTTATTTGCCCGCTTTGTCCGTTTTGTCCGCCTGAAGGTGAGGCTACCGACTGCCACGGTTTGGGCGAATATGCGTTTTGCGCATGGATCGAGTCATATGCTGCAAGAACACGGTCCTCGTGGTTACCGCGCACCGCACTCGCTCCAAGGTCCATGGCCAGCTGTACAACACCAGCACTGTCCGGGCCCTTATTGATGAGATCGCCGACAAGTACCAAGTGGTCATGGCCAATCTCAAAGTTGACCTTGTCTAGCAGCTCGTCTAGCGACTTGCGCTGGCCATGCACGTCGCCAACAAAAATGAAGCGACGGCGCCGCAGAGGCTTCTTTGCGAGAGATACCGCTTCTGCCGGTGCTTGCTTGTCGTCGATTTCGTTGTAGTCGTTGATAACAAGCTCAACGGGCAGCTCTTCGACAACCTTGGTGAGGCCCTGGACAGGCGGTCGTGCGGTTGTGCCGTACTCCATGGCGACCATGGGCCTTGCGCCCGGGTCGATAAATTTTTTACCACCCACCATGACAATCTTAGTGTCTTGTGGTACTTCGGAAGCATCTATTTTCTGTGGCGCATTTTCGTCTTCCTCTTCTGGTAGCGGTATTTGTATTGGTGGCTGTCCTTCTGTGCCGAGCTGCTGTTGTGTTGGTACGTTTGCATTGCCGTTGTTTGCGACTGGTGCGAGGTTTTCACTGGCCGCGGCTGCGGCTGCTGCCGAGTCCGCCCCCGCTTCCGGTGTTGACGCCATATTGTTACTTGGTGGCTTTTGTATTTGTGGTGGTGTGTGCGCAAGCTGGCCGTCGTTTGACGATGCGGCAATTGGCTGCTTTTGTATTGATGGGGGTGAGTAGACGTCTGATTGAGGGTTAGAGTGAGCATCTCCAGATGCAGGCGGAGGAGACGCGGGTGGGTGCGGCTGTGCTGCGACGGGCACCCCTTCCTTTTGCAATGCCGCCATGTTGTCTTCTGGGGAACTAGCGGGAACGTATTTGGGCTCTTGGGGTTGGGTTGCGTCATAGTCATACTGGGCCGAGGATCGCAAGTACACCATGATGGTCAGCAATACGGCAACGAACATTATCAACCTCCGACGGCGCGCCCGCCCGATAAACGGGAACAGCATCCGGGACATGGCTGGTGCTGGTGGTTGTGAAATCGATTTTGAAGGTTTCAATTTTAACCCAAGCTAAGCTTAACAAAAAAAGAAGCCCGCCGGTCTATTCGAGATTATAGACCGGCGTGTGACATTGACTCGGCACTGGCGGTGGCGTTGCCGTGCGGTTCGTGCAGTGACCAGGCCGTGGTGTAGCTGCCGTTGTGCCCTGCTCGGACGTCGGGAAGCTGCAGTGCTTGTGATGTGCGAATGGGCAAGTCGAGGAGAATAAGAGAAAATGAGTCGATTGGGGAGGGAAAAGATTGCAAGATGCGGTCGCAAAGTTTAAAAGAAAACTAAAAGAAAAAGCGACTTGGAGATGTGGCCGTGGGTGTAGCGGCGCGAGAACGGAGAATAAGGTCAAGTAATCCGGAATACGAAGAGTCTGGAGAGACTGGCTGCTGAAATAAAGAAGAGGAAACCCGAATGGTAAGGAGAAAAGAAGAAAAGACGGGATATCGAGAGTTGTCAAGAGGGGGGGTGTCGTTGGATAATCTTTATTAAAAGGAAGGCGCGGGTGCAGTTGTCGTGATAAGGAAGGAACGTCGAAGCTGGTCTCGTGCGCAGTTGCCCGTAATGGATTAGACGCGCAATTATAGAGAAGAAGTAAGCGGCGCTGTTGATTGTCGAGGAAGGAGCAGCCAGGAAGAATATGAGGAAGAGGCAACCAGCAATAAACAAGCTAGATGGGAAGAGAGTAAGGAGAGGGAGAGGCAAAGAAAAGAAGGAGCGACGAAGAAATGAAGAAAGATAAACGAACAAAAACCAGACCAAACAGGAAGGAACAACGGAAACGGGCAGTCACAACAAATGCCAAGGCGTTAGAAGGCCATGCTGCAGAGGCACCGAGTGGGAGGGCATGAATGCGATGTGTTGCAAGGGAAATAAAGGGAAAGAAAAGAGTAATACTAATACTCGAGCAAAGCGAGCAGGCAATAGAAAAGGAAAAATAAGATCGACTGGAGAATAGAACAAAATGCCAAGCTTACAAGGTCAGGATGGGTCGGGATGGGGTAAAATAGGAGACTTTGAGTATTTAGTATTATTCAGTATCTACTCTGTACATAGTAGTATCCCCCGGCCAGTCTCCGTTCCTGAAATATAATAAGAGACTACTCTATAACATTGAGAGAAGAGAGGTATGTCTAATAGGCGGCTTTGCGGTAGAGATAGACTCCGTGAAATGGCAAAGTGAATGCCGTCTGTCTATCAGGTCGTCTGGGTCGCGCCTTCCCCTTGTGGTGTTCCCGTATCGCTTGGTTCTCGCGCCTACTTGATGGCAGGCACGCGTCGCATAGAGAGTAGAGAGTATTAGAGCTTGCTGGCATTGGGCATTGCGATTCGACATAGTATCACGTCTCTACGGAGCACTGAGTAATGCTGTCTACGTCCAATATGACAGTCGTCCAAGGAACAAGAGTCTGTGTGAGACCAGCCGCGGCGCCAAGAGGCCCAGCATGACGGCAGTCGTTGTCTCGGTTTGCGAGGTAGTAGTAATGCTGCGCATCAATACAGTTAAACGGGCTCGGGCTGTCTGGGAGGTAAAAAGGTCGCATCTAAATGTACTCCGTAGAGTATACGGTGTAAATGATGAGGTACTTGTATTTGGTATTTGGTATCTGGCGGCCACCCACCGCACCTTCCCACATGGGAATCACGCTCCTTCCCTTTCCCATCTGTGTCGCGTGCCCATCGCGTGCCACCTATCTATCCGTCTCTGTGTGCACACTGTGCTCTGTACTTGTGTAGTATTATTGTACGCCTTGCGTGGAATAACTCTGTTTAGTGCTGTATCTTGCTATGGGCAAGTTGTGCGCTATTATGTCCACTTTTTAAGCCTCTTTAGGGGGAGACGAGCGTTATCGCCTTGTGGTTCCCTGTTTTTCTGCTTTGTGAATGGCAGAATAAAAGTCTGCGAGCCTTGGATGATACTAGTCGCACACGAGTCTTCTTACGTATTTGTTCTTTCTTTATATGATTGTCTCAGTAATGGCTTCTTCTATTATCTAAGGCTAGCCGCATGCTTACGGATGACGGCATACCGTTCGCGCCTTCCCGTCGGGTTGCTAGATCTTCTGGACATGCACGCATATTGGTTTAGGAAGGAACAACGCCACTTCCTTCCTCAGTATTACTGTAGACAATATAGACAGTGCGCAGTTTTCTATCAATCTACTGTACGAACAAGGAGAAGAGAAAGGAGCCAACGGACCGACAATCTCATAACCATGTGGATCACTTACGTATGTCTCCTCGCTCTCCTATCGTATCCTCTATCCTACAGAGTACGACAAAAGTTACGACTGGAGGGCAAAGGAAAGCACCTAACACCTAACCCACTCCGCGTGCTCCGGGACGGTCTGCACTGGTCTGCACTGGTCTACACTGTGGGAACTGGCCCCATTAGCGCCTTCTTCAGAGCGCTCTTTAACGCTCTCTAATGCAGGCTGCACGCGACCAATCCAGAAGCGGCCGGAAAGAGTAGGTGCGCGAGTCAGTCAGATAAGATGGAGGATATCGGCGCTGATTGATATCTGACGCATGAAGCTGTCAGATTGACTCCGGATATTCATTATTGATAAGCCCCTGTCTGACATGCCTAGGACAACGAGGGGCCATGCAGAAGCAAGGTCTATCTAATGGAGAGGTGAAGAACGAAGAGACGAGGAGATGAGATGGAGCAAGACAATACGGAGTAGAGAAATTTCTCTTTGCCATCCCCATTCCGTCTCGTCGTCTCATCAACTCTGTATCAAACTATCAACACTCTGTTTTTTTACAGAGTAGGCATAGTGCTAATCATGTAAGTGCTCGGATCTTGCATGTTATCCATCACTAAATGTCAGAGATACGGCAGTCCTTGCGCCAGACCGTCAACCAGCAGCGGGCAGACTGAACATTTATTCTTCCTTTTTCTTTCCTTACCTATTCTAGTATCCGTATTTTTATTGTCGTATAGCAGAGCATCGCTAAGAAGAGAACGCCAAGTGAGTGCTGTTTGCGGATGCCTCTGTCCCAGTTTTATGGCGTCGCTGTCGAGAGCCAAGACGGTTACTCGGAAGCAAAGGGCTTTCCTGTGCTCGGCTTGGCTTTACTCGGTACTAATACTCAATCAGCAGCTTTGGAGTGGCAGGGAATAAACTGACAGCAGTCATTATCCACTACAGAGTATTCCTGTGGCAGCACAGCAGTGTACATTGTACAACAGCAAACGCAGATAATCGGGAATTGTAATCGGGAATTGATAATTGATAATCGATGGCGATGACGTGCACACGGGATAGCAATACGTCTGCCAGCATGGCTGGCTGTCTAAGAGGCGCAAATACAATAAAGGGCCCCAATATGGCAAGGCTGGCCAGCTTGGATTGTAGGTTGAGGTAGAGATGTAGATTCAGACGACCGCGCGTGTGATCGCCATCTCCCGCCGTTCCATCGTGACCCGATGCAGCTTTGGCACAGCATACACGAAGACAGAATGGTATTTCAATTGCAAATATAGCAAATATATCAAATAAAGAAATACAGAAATACAGAAATACAGAAATACAGAAATACAGAAACGAAACAGATGCTTTTCCGCTCCCTGATATGCTCAGAAATCAAATCCCAAACGCCGCTTTGCTTTTTTCGTTTTTTTGGCGATCAAAGCAAAAGTAATGTCGTGTCGTATCCACAAGGGAGCTAATACAGTCAAGAGTCAAGAGTGTCATAGCGAGTTTTGCCCTGGGACTGCGCCTCTACGCCTTTCGGGCGGCCTGCTCTTGACGGAACCGCTCGTTCTCCAGCTCGCGCCAGTCCGGCGCCTCCTTCTCGTTGCCCGACGTCTCCTTGACGACACCCCCAAAGGCCGATCGGCCGGCGTACAGCTGGTAGCCCTCGTTGGAGTTGGACGGCTGTCTCGCGCCTTGGCTTTGGCCTTGGCCGTCGGCATTGTCAGACTCTTTGAGCAGCAGCTTGGCCGATGCGGGCTGGTTGCCGCGGAAGCGCTTGCGCATATCGATCATTCCACGCTTGCACTCGCCGAAGCCCTTCTTGAGCTGCCGGCAGGGCGCTGGGAGGGTTTCGGATAGGGGCGCGCGGAGGCAGTCGGCGGCCGAGTTGCGCTGGACCATGACGCAGTCCGACTCTTGCAGGCACGCGGCCAGAGCGGCGCCTTTTTTGGTTAGAAAAGACACGTGTATTCTTTTAGAGGAATACTGAAAACCTACGTATTTCTTTGCATGAGCTCGACATGGTTGTGTTGTGTAGCTTAATAGTGGCAGCAGTCCGATGAAGCCGTTCGCGAATCATCAGATGAATTGCAGGGCAAAAAGATTGGACGATTATCGCTACTTTGATTGGTCAGCAGGAACGCCACACGTGGCGCTCTGTTTCTCTAACGCCCCGCCTGCAGGAGCACCCAAACCGGGTCCGCTCGTCGCAAGACATGCTGTTGTTAGTGGGTCTGGGCAGCCTCCTTGACAATCACATGTGACATCACCGTCACGCTTGTGAACTAATAGGGAAAGTACGCTTCACAACTCCTTCAAACTGACTAATTGCTGTTGCTTCCTTCCTGTTTCATTGTCAACATTGCCTCGTCAACATCTCTCTCTCCTTCTCCTACTTGTCTATTCCCATACTCTCCTATCCTCGCTACCCCCCCTATCCCCTACACACAGGATGCACCACCGACGTCTCTAGCCCAGTGACCGCCATCGTCCGCTCTTACAATTGCACATTCCAGCGATCCGATCACACTCTACACCACAAAACTATGCGCGCCGTCACAGCGCGTCTCCCGTCCGCCTCCTCCTGAAGAACGACGCCAACCATTGCCATGCCGGTCCCTTTTCTTGGGCGGCTCAACGTGTGAGCCACATCCCTCGGGTATCTGGGTATCTGGGTATATGGGTATCTGAGTAGCCTTAATAGAAGCCATGCTAACAGCCCAGGACCGAGTACACGGCACTTGTCAGCTCCTTTTTCCTTGTCATTCTCGAGGCCATCATCCGCATCCTCACATTGGCACTGCGTGAGTCTTTCTTGGAAGCCTTCTCTACTTCTCTATCTATCTCCGTCCATCTGCTAACAGCACAGCCAATACCCTCCTCACGCTCTTTTACCGCGCCTCAAGGCGCCTCTTCAACAAATTCACAAGCCCAGCACAGAAACGAGCCGAAGAACGTAAGAAGTGTATGTCCGCCTTATCTACAACTGCTTCCCATCAAATACTAACCAACCAACAGCCGTCTCAACGTCCATTCGCGAAGCCTCCGACTTTGTCGAGCTCTGCCGCCTGTTCGGGTACACTGCCGAAGAGCACGTCTTCCAGACCAAGGATGGCTACCTCCTGGGCCTGCACCGCATCTCCCACCGCCCCGGCGAGGAGGACCAGAAAGTCAATTCCGGCCCCAACAGCATCAAGAAGCGCGTCGTCTACATGCACCACGGCCTGCTCATGAACAGCGAGGTCTGGGTCTGCAACACCGAAGCCCGTCGCAGCCTGCCTTTTGTTCTCGTTGACCGCGGCTTTGACGTCTGGTTCGGCAACAACCGCGGCAACAAGTACTCCAAAAAGTCCGTCAAGGCCTCGTCCAAGAAGATTGACTTTTGGAATTTTTCCATTGACGAGTTTGCCCTCTACGACATCCCCGACAGCATCGCCTACATCCTCGAGACTACCCACCAGCCCTCGCTGTCCTACATTGGCTTCTCGCAAGGCACCGCCCAGGCCTTTGCCGCGCTCGCTATCCACCCAAAGCTCAACGACCAGGTTAATGTCTTTATCGCCCTCGCTCCTGCCATGTCGCCGGCAGGCCTGTCCAACGGCATTGTCGATGCCCTTGTCAAAGCCTCGCCGCAGATCCTGTTTCTGCTCTTTGGCCGTCGCTCAATCCTCAGCTCCGCCACCATGTGGCAGTCCATCCTCTACCCGCCGCTGTTTGTGCGTGTCATCGACCTGGGCCTGTCCTTTTTGTTTGGCTGGCGCACCGAGAACATTTCCGCGTCCCAGAAACTCGCCGCCTACGCCCACCTGTACTCGTACACCAGCACCAAGTCCGTCGTCCACTGGTTCCAGATCATCCGCACCAAGTCCTTCCAGATGTACGACGACGACGTGCACCCGCTGCTGGCAACGCACTCCAAGCACACCAAGGTGGCCAAGTACCCAACGCGCAATATCAAGACGCCGGTTGTGCTTGTCTACGGCGGCAGCGACTCGCTCGTCGATATCAAGGTCATGATGCGCGAGCTGCCCTCGCAGACCGTAGCGACCGAGATCCCGCACTACGAGCACCTTGATTTTCTCTGGGCGCGCGACAACGACACCCTCGTCTTCCCCCATGTCTTTGACGCCCTCGACAGCTTTACGGGTGCCGAGCACACCAAGGAAGAGTACGCCCGCTTCCGCAGTGCCCGCCACACCAGCCTCAATGTATCCAACGCGCTGCGGTACCACGCTCCCCGCAACAGCGATGTCCCAGACAGCGATATTGCCAGTATGACGTCTACGTCGTCACCGCCGCTGCAGCCAGTAGGTCGGAGCACAGCTGTGTCCTTTCGGAGCCCTGTCGCGCAGACCATGGACGCTGACAGGCGGATAAGCGAGGCTATGAGTTTGGGTCGCTCCGATGACGATCTTGTCGACGACGACACGACTTGGAGCGCGCCTGCAACGCCCCCTTCAGCCCTGACTGCGCCGCCTGGCACGTCGGCCACGGAGCAGTTCCCTGCAGTATCTGATACATCCATGGACACGTCACCGGCATCGTCGACACGGGCCACGGTGCCATCTCTCCGCAAGGTGTCGTCACAGAAGCTGCGCAATGCCAGTAGTTTAAGCTTTGACACGCTGCGCATCGGCAAGGGCGGCAGCATCCGTGTCGGCAGCAGCAAGGCCGTCGGCGGTGTCACGACGGAAGCTGCCGAAGCCCTCCCCGCAACCAGCTCGGACGGTGTTGCCAAGAACCGGATACCTTCCAGAGGGTCTGACCGGTAGACTCTTACTGTATCTGTTTGTTGTTCTTTCTACTTTTTGGAATACCAGGATGGTGTTGTCGTTGCGTTTTTTTTTTTTTTTTTTTTTTACTTTCTTCCTATTGTTTATAAGCATACACCCAGCAAGGCAACATTAAGGCGGTGCATTTTTTATTGCATTTACAGCGTGCTTCTTTTGTATAAGAGGAAACATGATATTTAAATAAGTAATTGGACAAGCTTAGAAGTTCATAAATAAATCAAAAATGTTTCTTCCCGAGAATGACAATGGAGTTGGAGAGCACAATAATTATAATAGAACACTGAAAAAACTACTCAAGGCAAACAGCAGTGACATGAATTATCAAACCAAAAATGAACAAATATTGAAGAAACAGACTAAAAGGCGAAAAGACAAAAAGGCAAAAAAACGACCCCCCTGGGACTCGAACCCAGAATCTTTGCCATGAATGTGCATGATCTCGAATCGAAACTCGAGAAGCGACAACCGGAAAGCAACGCCTTACCATTAGGCCAAGGGGCCTTTGATAAAGAATGACAAGACGTCGTGGAGTACATGTACCAGAGGCGGATGTGAAGAAAAGAGGAAATAAAACCGAGTTTTCGGTGGAGTAATACAGCGTACTTACATAGTAATGTAGCCAGAACACAGAGGACATCCACAAGTGGGACACCAAAACACGAGCTACTCCATCTCGACAAGCACCTTGAGTGCGCTGTGCTTGCTCGCCGCGCCAAACGTATCGTACGCCTGCTCCATCTCGGAAAACTTGAACTTGTGCGTAATCAGCTGCACCGGGTCCAGCCGCTTCGCCTTGACTAGCTTCAGCAGCATCGGCATCGTCACCGTGTCCACGAGCCGCGTCGTGATGCTCACATTCTTGCTCCACAGCTCTTCCAAGTGAAGCTGCGCGCTCGTGCCGTGCACGCCCACATTCGCCAGCGTGCCACCCGGTGCCAGCAGCTTCTGGCACAGCTCAAAGCTCGCCGGCACCCCCACGGCCTCCAGCACCGAGTCGCACCCCACACCGTCGGTCAGCGCCATGACCCGCGCCACCGCGTCCTCGATGCCGCTGCTGTTGTTGACCGTCGCGTGCGCGCCCAGCGCCTTGGCTACCGTGAGCCGGTGCTCGTCCATGTCAATGGCGATAATCTGCGACGGCGAGTAGAGCTGCGCCGTGATCAGTGCGGCCAGGCCGACCGGGCCCGTGCCGACAATCGCCACCACCGAGCCGGGCGCCACCTTGGCATTGATGACGCCGCACTCAAAGCCTGTGGGGAAAATGTCGCTGAGCATCACCATGGCGGCCTCGTCGGCATCGGGCGGCAGGCTGTACAGGCTCGAGTCGGCGTGCGGAATGCGCACGAACTCGGCCTGCGTGCCGTCAATGGTGTTGCCCAGCACCCAGCCACCCGTGGTGCAGTGCGAGTACATGCCGCGGCGGCAGTAGTCGCAGGATGCGCACGAGCAGATGCACGAGATGAGCACGCGGTCGCCCTTGCGGAACTTGGTGACGGAGCTGCCGGCATCCTCGACGACGCCGACGCCTTCATGGCCCAGCACACGACCTGGGGTGCAGGTGGCCACATCGCCCTTGCGGATGTGCAGGTCTGTGCCGCAGATGGTGGTCTTGAGCACGCGGACGACGGCATCGGTGGGCGTCTGTACCGTTGGCTTGGGTTGATCCTTGAGCTGCACGCCGCCGGAGCCGGTGTAGACGAGGGCTTTCATTGTTGTGGTGCTGGGCGAGACTGTGTAGAAGCGGTGGGATGTGTATTGCGAGATTGGTGGATATGCCGATGGCCTGGCTTTTGGAAGAGCTGAACGTCCTGCAAGTCCTGGAATACGTGCAGCAATTGTGTAGCTTCTATGCGTAAATGGTCGCGAAAGAGCTCCTCTAATAGGCCGAGAAGCGAGTGTCTTGATGGTGCTCATTGTAAGAGATGTCGAGATTGCGAGCCTTGAGGCGGACTTATATCATCAAACGCGGCTCCGCGTCTCCGAAATGGCACAACGGCTGTCTGAGGGGTAGTTGTGCGAGTGATCAAAGAAAGTGACTGCAGAACAAGGAACATGCTGGAGATCACTTACATTTGAGAGGGGGAGATACTTATGAGCCAGTAGAAGAGTGCCTTTGTGTCTTCTCCTCTCCTCTCCTCTCCTCTTGTCCCTCCTCTCATGGACATATCTCGGATATGACGATACTTTTAGGCCTAGACCTTTAGATTTGTCCCCAGGACGAACCATTTGGCCATGGCCCTGACCCTCGATTGGCCAACAGAGTTCGCCAGCATCATGAACTTGTTGTATAGCTGCTTATAGGTTTAGTGTTAATGTCGGAGCATGTCATGGCCTGACTACCGTCTGAACTGTCTGGGCTGCAGTGGTCTGACGCTCATGAATCTGGTGTACTGGTGTAAGTATCGACCCACTTTTGGAAAAAGACACCCGTACCACACTGGATGGCAGCATTGTGTTCCGGCGCGAACGGATCGGGTCCAGTTGGTCGGGTGGCGTAGCTAGATTATTTGTGATATTCGATTGATGCTTTTGATAACGTGAGCCACGATCAGTAGATATGGCCCGTTCCTGTGTCAGCCGTCCACGCTAGAAGAGTCAAGGCCCTGTCATGAGTCGATGCGACACCCAGAATAATCCAATAATCCAATGTATTGACGAGAACTCCGACATGAGAGTTCTAAATCTCTTGACTATGGCATGTCACATACATGATGTCATGCTATCACATGTACCCTGTCTACGCCAGATGCGCATACTCCTTGTTGAAGGCACGCCCAATGACCATTCTCCGAACCTCACTGGTACCAGCACCGATCTCGTATAGTTTCGCGCTGGTAGTTAGTCAAATATACTCTCGGTACTTTAAAAAAAGAAGAAAACAAGGAGAACTCACTCTCGCAGAATGCGGCTGGCAGGCATCTCTTCGACGTAGCCCATGCCGCCCAGCAGCTGGATGCTGTCGAGCGCACACTCTGTTGCCCGCTCAGCAGCGTACAGGATAGCACCGGCACAGTCCTGAGTGCGGATGACGCCAGTCTCGTCAACTTCGCGGGCTGTGGCATAGGTGTAAGCCCGCGACGCCCGCATCTTGGTGTACATGTCTGCAAGACGGCCCTGCACCAGCTGGAAGTGGCCCACAGGTGTGCCAAACTGCTTGCGCTGGTGGACAAACGGAAGTGTAATGTCCAGTGCCGCCTGCATCAGGCCCAGCGGCCCAGCACTGAGCACGAGCCGCTCCAGGTCTAGTCCAGACATGAGCACGCGTGCACCGCCGTGGAGCGTGCCCAGTACCCGTTCGCGCGGCACAAAGACATTGTCAAACATGAGCTCGCCTGTCGGACTGCCACGCATGCCCATCTTGTCGAGCTTGCGCGCACACTCGAAACCGGGCGACGTCTTGGTCTCGACGATAAACGCCGTGATGCCTTTGGAGCCTGCGTCGGGCTTGGTCTTGGCATAGACAACCACCACATCGGCATTGGGGCCGTTGGTAATCCACATTTTGCTGCCATTGAGCACGTAGCCCTCCTTGCTGTTGACGGTCGCCTCTTTGGCCGTCGTGCGCATGCTGACGACATCGCTGCCAGCACCGCTTTCGGACATGGCTAGGGCACCAATCGACTCGCCGGCAATTAGGCCCGGAAGGAACTGCTTCTTCTGTTCCGGCGTGCCGTGCAGTTGCAGCTGGTTGACGCACAGCTGCGAGTGTGCCGCATAGCTGAGAGCCACAGACCCGCTTGCCCGCGAGAGCTCCTCCATCACGATGCAGTGCGCCTGGTAGCCCATGCCCAGACCACCGACATCTTCATCGGCCGTGATGCCCAGAAACCCGGCCTCGCCCAACTTGGGCCACAGCCCAGCTGGGAAATCATTGTTCTTGTCGGCCGCGGCGGAGATCTCTTCCGTGACTTCACGACGCGTAAACTCCTGCACACTCTCGCGCAGCTGTTCGAGGTCGTCAGGTGTTGGTGGCACAAAGCCTTTGGGATGTTTCGAGGATGCGAATCTCGCCTGGAGATGAAATGTCGAGCTTGCTTTCAGAGAGAGACGGATGGGCGGTATGGCAGTCCGCATCAACGGTCGCAGTGTTCGTAGACTCGCCATTATGAGTATGTAGTATGAACAGGGGGGTTGTGTAGGCCGTGGGGGGTCGAGTGGAGGTCAAAGGTGAAGGTGAAAGTGGAAGACGCGATGAATGCAGAACAAGTAGGCTACCACGAGAGTCGTAACAATGGCTGCAATGGAAGGCACGACGGACCAATGCCAAATGTGAGGTTTAAAAGGAAAGTGCCAGCGACAGGTGGGTTGTGCTTTCCTCGTGAATAGTGAAAGAGCAGAGACGGGTGGGGGAATAAGACAGGGAAGGAGCAAGACTTGTGCTTGTGATACGACTCCTCTCGGCTATGTAGCTAAGCTTGTTTACAAGGTGGAGGGGGTACGGGGAAGACACTTGGACCGGCTAAGCTCGGCATGCCACGGCAAGAAGCGCCTTTACCCCAGATAACACCGATAACCTGGGGCAAAACGTCACTATAAACGTAGTAATAAAGCCTAGCTGATAGAGCTAATAGGTGTAAGCCGGCAGGCGGTACCTTCCCTTCTCAGCTGTTTCAACGCGCAGGACGACACATGACTTCTTTCTCTTCACATTCTCAATCTCACGATTTCAATCTCATCTTCTCATCTTCAATCGGATCGATAATCCATTCCAAGAGATTGTGTCAATCAAATCTGCCATTCAAATGACCTTTTCTCGAAATGCCCGGGCTCTCCAGCTCACACCGCAGGTCTGCCGGGCATGTCTCCGGCCGGCCAATCCGTCCCGAAATACCTCGGCTTTTCCTACGATGGCAATACTATCACCAGCTGCCTCGAAAGCAGCCGGAAGCCAATTCTCTCTCTCTCAGCGGCGGCCAAATGCACAGACATTAGGCTTGCCCTTGTCCTCGCGCGGCATTGCCTCGTATGCCGGCGGCCCGCTGTCCGATGCCACGCTCTCGCGCATCCCGTCCAATGTCGACCAGTCGTCTGACGTGTACCAGGAAAACGTGGTGCTCATGAACGAAGCCATTGCGCGTCTGGACCGCCTCACCCGCAATGCACAAAAGGGCGGCTCGGAAAAGGCCCGCGCCAAGCACGTCTCGCGCGGCAAAATGCTGCCCCGAGACCGTGTCGCCGCACTCGTCGACCCAGGCACAAGCTTCATGGAGCTATCTCCACTAGCCGGCCAGGGCCTCTATGAAGATACTAACGGCAAAGGCCCCCTGGATCTGCCGGCCGGCGGCATCATCACGGGCGTCGGCGTCGTCGAGGGCGTCACCTGCATGATCGTCGCCAACGACAGCACAGTCAAGGGCGGCACGTACTACCCCATCACCATCAAGAAGCACCTGCGCGCACAGGAGATTGCCGCGCAGAACCGCCTGCCCTGCATCTACCTCGTCGACTCGGGTGGTGCCAACCTGCCGCACCAGGCCGACGTGTTCCCCGACCGCGACCACTTTGGCCGCATTTTCTATAACCAGGCCCGCATGTCGGCCCAGGGAATCCCGCAACTGGCCGTCGTCATGGGTCCCTGCACGGCCGGCGGTGCCTATGTGCCTGCCATGTCGGACGAGAGCATCATTGTACAGAACCAGGGCCACATCTTCCTTGCCGGCCCACCGCTCGTCAAGGCAGCGACGGGCGAGGTTGTGACGCACGAGGAGCTCGGCGGCGGCCTCATGCACTCGTCCGTGTCGGGTGTGACCGACTACCTAGCCGTCGACGACGCGCACGCTCTTGCTCTTGTGCGGCGCAGTGTGGCTAACCTCAACTACCCGACCGAGGCTGCGTCGCTGTCGGCCGATTCAGTGGACACGTTTGCCGAGCCCATCTACAATGCCGACGACCTGTTGGGCATTGCATCGACCAACCTGCGCCGGCCCATCTCGGCCCACGAGGTGATCGCCCGCATCGTCGACGGCTCTGCGTTTGCCGAGTTCAAGCGCGACTACGGCGGCACGCTGGTCACGGGCTTTGCGCGCATCTACGGCCAGCGCGTCGGCATTGTTGCCAACAACGGCGTGCTGCTGTCGACGGCGGCCGTCAAGGGCGCGCACTTTATCGAGCTTTGCGCCCAGCGCGGCATTCCGCTTGTGTTCTTGCAGAACATTTCCGGCTTCATGGTGGGCAAGGAGGCGGAGCGCGAGGGCATTGCCAAGCACGGCGCGAAGCTGGTGGCGGCGGTGTCGTGTGCGGACGTGCCGAAGCTGACAGTGGTTGTGGGCGGCAGCTACGGCGCGGGCAACTACGGCATGTGCGGGCGTGCATACAGCCCGCGGTTCCTGTGGATGTGGCCGAATGCGCGCATTGCCGTCATGGGTGCGGAGCAGCTGGCCACGGTCATGGAGACTGTGGGCCGGCCGGACCCGGAGCTGCGCGACCGCATCGAGCGAGAGAGCGATGCCGTCTTTTCGTCTGCACGTTTATGGGTGAGTCTTGTAACAATGACGGGAAAAAAAATAAGCAAAAGAAAAGTAACTAACTACAAAGGACGACGGCGTCATCCCGCCACAGCACACCCGGCGGTACCTGGGCCTGGGCCTGCGTGCAGCTATGGGCGGTCGCAACGAGGTGAAGCCAAACGCTACCAAGTTTGGTGTTTTTAGAATGTAGTGAGCCGGCCGTATTATGGTTATTATAATCTTGTTATGTATGCACTTTGGTTTTGTGGTACTCATTGAATTTCAAGTTTATGACAACTCTTGGATGATGTAATGATTGAATGATGCAGGTAGTTGTAAAAATGATGCAAGTAAAGGATCAAAATATTAACGAACATAGTTCGTAAAAAGAACAAATAGATAAATGGATAAATGGTACATGTAGTTCGCTGTCGCTATTCCAACGCCCGATATGTGATCCTTGCTCATGCGATGCTATGCTTAAAATGGAAGAAGAAAGAAAAGAAAAAGAAAGAAAGAAGAATCAAATAAAATCGTACAAATACAGTGAAGACATGAATGAGGAACCAAATGACAACGATAAGAAAAAAGAAAAGAAAGAAAAAGAAAAAGAGGAAGAAGGCGGAAAAGAAGAAAAGAAGAAAAGAAGAAAAGAAGAAAAGAAGAAAAGAAGAAAAGAAGAAAAGAAGAAAAGAACAGAAAAGAAAGAACAGAAAAAGAAAAAGAAGACAACAAAAACACTACTGCCGACCTGATCCCGCCTAGGAACCACGCCGTTGTGCGTCCTGGTTGCTGCCGCGCGACTCGTTCCACGAGTTGTAGTTGCCCTCGCCCAGACGCTCCTTCTCGCGATCTAGGATGACATTGAGCTGGCTGCGGGTGCGGGCAAAGGGGATGCGCGGTGTCTGTGTCGGGCGCGTCGGCGTGTAGAGAGCGCGTTGCGCCACGACCTGCGGGGTGCTGCCGGTGCTGTTACCAAAACTGCTACTAAAGCTGCTGCTTCTGTCACCCTTGAAAGAAGATGACAGTTCCGGGTCTTCCTCCCCCTCCTCCTCTTCATCCTGGTCGTCAAGGCCCGTCTTGGCGTAAAAGGAAAACGTGTCTGGCCCCTCGGGGTCCATGAACTGGCCCGCGACAGCGATCATGGAGGGCGCGGCAATGGTGGCCGACCGCATCGGGTCCAGCTTGGGCGACGGATGCGACTTGAATGGCCGCGGCCGCGAGCCGTAGCCGTAGCTGTCCTGTGAGATTGATCGGCCCATCAGAGGAGCAGCAAATGTTTGGGGAGTAGGTGTCATAGTCGAAGTCGTTGCCGGCGCAGCCGCTTTTATCTGACTCATAAACGTAGACGATGGTGCAGTGGTCCTGATTGGGCTTGTCAAGGGTGCTAGCGATGTGGTTGACCCTGCGCGGATGATCTGCTGTCGCGGCACCGCGCCTCTCTCGTAGGGCATCGTGGACTGCCTGATTAGACCGCTGCCAGGGCGGACCAGCGATCCAGAAGAAGGGCTGGGACGCCGTGCCACGGGGAAATTGCGAGATGATGTTGTTGGCATATCCAATATTGAAGACCCGACAGACGACTCTATGCTGCCGCTCGCCTGTGATTGTGACGACTCACGCCGGGCAGGTGGAAGAATCACACCGGACATGACACCAGGAGACGAACTTATTACAGCACCCGGCACAACACCAGATACATTACCGGCGGTCGCCGATGCGACTGTCGATCCAGATATGGAAGACACCACCGTGGACTCTGAAGCTTGAGGCATTGTTCTTTCCATCTGGCTACAGTACGATGGCCGGGCCGGCTGCTTTCCGGCAGCCTTGTCGGACAAGGGCGAGCTGCGGTATGTATGTGACTGAACAAAGCTCTGCTGGTATGCTTGTAGCGGCTGTTCATATGCTTGGCTCGATCTGCCAGACGATCGATCATTTGCCGGTGAAACTGATGCGGACATGTTGTCGATAGGGAGAAACTCGTCATCCAGATTGTCCTCTTCGGCTATTTTCGTCCTTTGGGACTGCCAGGACGGCTTGGAAGGCCCTCCTAATCGCGAGCTGGGCTCTGACACAACAGAGGACTGGAGCCCTTGCGTCATCTGCGATGAAACAGAGGCAGGTCGTCTCGAAACAAGCGGTCGTTTCTTGGAGCCGCCAGATGCACTGACGGCAAACTTTTTCTTGGCAGGCTTGACCTTCACCGTTTTCTTTGCGTCTTGTTTTGGCGTGACTGTTTTGCTGCTGCTGGCGGAAGTTGACTGCATTGGTGGTGTGCTAGCTTTTTGGCGGCTGGACTTGCTTTTGCTGTTGCTCTTGCTCTTGTCGGTACTGCTACTGCCGGTGCTGCTGGTAGTAGCATCGTCACTTGCACTGACTATGGGGCCGCTCTCTTCTTCGATGGCGCTGGTGCCGTTTTCAGCAGCGGTCTCAGCCACTTCATTCTCGGTAGGGTTCCCGGAAGGCAAGTCAAAGTGCGGTGTTGGGCGGGGGCCTGATTGCGACGGTCTTGGTTTTCTTAGGATGGACTGCGCCGGTGGTGGTCGAGAATAAGAGGCGGGCACCTGTCGCTGGGCTTGCGGTTCTGCTAAGCCCTCAACAGCCTCGTTGTCGTCACTCTTGGCGGCAGGCTCCGGCGTCGGTTCAAGTTGGGCGGCAGTTACAAAATTGGGGATCTGCCGTGGTGTTAGTTAACCGGCATCATTATACCATTTTGTAAACACAAAAGAAGTGAAAAAAGAGGATTGAAAAACTCACTGTCGGGCCATCGTATCGGCTAGCAGGTGTCCGCAGAGGAACGAATGTTGAGCCGCTGGATATTTCCTGGTACAGCCTCGCGACCGTTTTCCCGCTCAGGTCGCGGCGCTTGCTGCCCCAGACATGCCACCAAAAGTTCTCTAGTCGATTCGCAGTTGGATCGTAGAGCTTCTTGTGCGTGATTGTGTAGACAAGACATGTTAGATGTAAGAAGGGGTAGAAAAAAAGAAGAATGAAAATAGAAACATACCATGCCAATACTCCCGTAATTTCTCGGGTGGGATAACGTCGAAGCTTGCCACCTCGCGGTAGACCTCGGCCGTATTCTCAACAAATCCCGTAGGTAGGATTGGGAGTGCCTGCTCCATAGCTTCGCCGGCGTAGTCGGTGGTGCCGTTCTCAGGCATAGCTAGCTGCTTGCCCTTGCCCATACCGGATGCCATTTTGCCCTCGGGGTTGTGCATGTTGGGCTCGGTCTGGTGTGGTATATGTGACATGACAGCCATTCTAGGGGTTTCTAGCAAGCAACAGGCAATACTCCGTCTGCAAAAAGAAGTGGTTTGAGATCCTCTCAAAAGGCGGCAAAGGAGCTTTGCGGCAACATGCTAGTAGAGCCTCGTTAAGCAGTATAGTTGTAAAGGGGAGAAGAGCTGGTCCACGGCAAACGGAGCAAAGCGGTGTAAGAGGTGAATGCAATGTATGGCAAATAATGGAATGGCAATGAAAATGAAAATGAAAAATGACGGTCAAGGCCTGCTTTGTTGGTTATTGGTTCGGTTGGAGGCAGGGTTCCGTCACGACGTGTTCGCTGTCGAATCCGTCTGGGCGTAAAGTAAACGAAGGCTGTAAAGGCAAAGCGGGCAAAGCGGGCAATGTTGTTCAGCTCGTACTCATAAATTGGTTCGTGAGACGGTGAGGTCAGGTCAGATGAGCGTGGTCAGGGCCGCGGCGTCGGTAGTAAACTAATACGATATTAATAGGAGGTCCGAAAGGGGAAGTGTGTTGTCGGAGTAAAGTGCATGCAAGTTGTTGAGAGCAAACACAACTGCTGGACGACAGAAAATGCGAGATGTGAAGTGCAGATATAAGATGACAGAAAGCAAATCAAAAGTTCAAGTTTAGACTCAAATCAGCGACAGTCGAAAGAAGACAATGACGAGCAGAAGCGGAGAGTAAGACAAGACGAAGACGAAGGAGCTTCCTCAGAGCGAGCCTACATAGCTACTATGTAGAGCTTATGACAGACAGCAGTCCCACCGGCGCTCATATCATAATGGAGAAGTAAATATGGGGAAGTTCGAGGTAGTGAAAGGGGGGGAGGCTCGTTGGGCACAAGGGATTGGCGGCGGACAACAAGTCTAGTGACAGTGGCGACAGTGGTGGGTAATATTGCGATCCTAGAGGAGAAAGGAGAGCGGAGAGCGCGGCGAAACCACGAGGCCAGGGCACGGATGACGGCGCATGGGTGGTGGTGGTGAGGGCAGACAGAGCAAGACAGAGCAAGACAGGAGACAGCTTGCAGCGGCAAGCTAGGCCGGGAACAGGCGAAGCCGGTGAGGAATGTAGGCTAGAGCTTGTGGTGGGAGCTTGAAGTAATACTCTGTAATAGAGCTCAAAGTAGGAACAAGCCAAGACTCGTAAAGAAAGCAGCCACGATCGAGAAAGGAGCGAGGTACGTATGATATCTGGGCACGGGCACTGCTCGTCTGTGGGGTGCCAGCAGGGGTGAGGTAGAGAGAGAGAGCAGGAGAGCCGGATTCGTTGCATGTGCAACGGCCTGGGAGGCTGTGAGCCAGTAGTGGCACAGCTCAAGCTTGATATACATAGTAATGTCATTTTGTCCTGTCTTCCATTTCTTTCTTGTCTTTGTGTCGTCTTTTTCCTCTTCGTGGTCGAGTTATTCCATATTCCGCATGGGGGTGGGGGGCGAGCTGTGATTAGAGCTCGGGTAGAACTAATAGAAGCCGGACCAGAGTGCATGTGCAGTGTGTATGTGTGGTGCGCAGTCTCGTCAGTGCCAGAGAAGTAGGCAAAGGCAGGCTCCGTAAACGATGCAGGATGCGCGGGGCGCAAGTTGAGTTGCGTCACACAAGCGGGCAGCTGACAGTACTGTGTAGAACGTGGAGACGTGTGCTTGCAAAGAGCAAGAACAGCAGCAAACAGCGGCAAACAGCAGGAGGCAAGCAGGAGCAAGCAGAAGCAAGCAGCGAGACTAAACAAGATAAAGCAAGACAATGCGAGACACGACGAGTCACCGAGACGTACCGCTTATGGCAAGGCTGACCGCGATCATACAGAGCAGACGAGTAGACTGGGTAGTGTCCGGCTCAGTCACTCAATGAAACCAGCTGATTTAATCAGTATTATTAATCAGTATTAGTACTAATCAGTCGCTCAAAGCGGATGTCGCGAATGCTTTCTTTTCTTCTGCGATGGTGGCATGGGCCAGAAATGGCATGGCATGGGCATGGGCATGGGTGGGTGTTGGTGTAAGTCGCGGTTGGTTGGGGCGGTGAGATGACTCCGGTCGATTGAGAGCAAGGGACAGATGAGACAGTGGGTAGGTTGAGGCAGAGATCGAGGCAGAGAATATGAGGAGATACGATGTAGACGACAGACGTCGAGGTGACAGGGTCACCAGTCACCAAATGGCGATAAGACGAAGCTTTGGCAGCCGAGGTACAGAGTCACGGCAAGCGCAAAGGGGCAGAGAGTGCACAAGTAGCTAGCAGCCAGGGATGCGCAGATGAGTGGCTGGAGTGCAGGGCAAACCGGTTTGGTCGAGACGTTGTAAACGGAAAAGGCAGAAATGACGAATGACGAATGACGAATGACAGAAGAGCGGCAAAGAAGAAAGGTGAAGTTGGGAGAATGAGGTTGGCAGGGGAAGCGAGATGACGGGGAAGGGGAAAGAGCTGGCAAGGGAGCAGGTATAAAAAGGGAAAGAAGGTGCATTCTTTGGGAAGGAAGAATGAAGCTGTAAAGAGAAATACAGGAAGGAACTAAGCCCTAGTAGTGCAATTCTAAAGGAAAGAACGGAGAAGAATTGCGACGGGATAGGAAGGCTCGATGTGTAAACGGCAAGACGGAAGGTACGGGTTACAAGACAAGCAGATGGCAGATGGTAGATGGCAAAGTATGTAGCTACGATATGTATAGTATTGTTTAGTATCCAGGTTCATTAAGACATGGAAGAAGTAGACTCATAGATATTAAACGAAGAACGAGGGGGATGAACAAACAGCGACAACGAAGAACGAAGAGGAAGCAAGGGAAAAGGAAAAGAAAAAAAGCCAAAATATCAAAAATATCAAAAAAGGAAGGAACCAGTTGGACCCAGAGCAAAGGCACGGGTACGATCCGCAAACATAAAATGTATTAACTCAACTAGAGACGCTCCGCTCTCGCTCATCCCGACACCCAGGTCGAGTCCGAAATGGGAAAGAGCAAAGACGAAGATGCACCTATATTCCTAATATCTAAATCCCCCGATAAGATACGCCTATATATTCGGTATTCAGTATTCGGGCATTGAATGGCAAGTGCTACATAAAAATGCAACCATTCAACAGAATGTGGTCTTCTCTGGGTCATATTCAGGTCATCTTTGGCCATTTCGATCTTTTTATCCTTTTATCAACTCTGCGATGCTTCTAGAAGTATGCTATTGATCCTGCTATTGGTTTTTCCACTCCCCATACCCCAGCAGCCCCGTCTATTTGGTCTCTTTACTACTCTGTATTTGCAGGGGCTCAGCTGGAGTACGACGTCTAATTTCAGAGATGGGATACTGTATACACGTAAGAGCAATTGCAAGCTTGCAGAGTAGTAGAGAGCTGCTATGTATTGTCAGCATGTCACTTGATCCGGGCCGTACTGACGGACTGGCATTGGGGGAGGAGAGAAGAAGAGGAGAGAAGCAGAACCCGAGAGGGCCGAGAGAGGAGAAGAGAGGCAAACTGCACAGGGCAACAGTGCAGAGGAGAGGAGGAGAGGAGGAGCAGACGTCAAATCAGAGGGGAGATGGATGTGATGAGCTGCGCGGCTGGCAACAATACAGCTGGTTGGTGTAAGATGGGAAGTACAGCATAAAAAGATGGCTGGCCATTGAGAGCGCGGCTGTCATATTGTGTATATGCATGGACACAGATAAATAGCATATAAAGTCTTCCCCTCAGTTACGTACAGGTATCTGTGGCTGCCATGTGACGAGAAGAGGGTGCAGAGCTGCAGTCATGGCGTGGGGGTAGCATCGAGAAGACGAGGTATAAAGTAGTATGACATGAAAGAGTCACATGCCTACGACGGCACGGCATCCTATGAGAGTACAAGCGGGAGATATCTCGGACATGGCCTGGCAATCATCGTTTGAATGCATGTCTGAAATATAAACATCTTGTGTAGATTGAAGGGCCGAAGGAGTAATGAAGGATAAGCAAACAAAAAGGCAACTATTTTGATATCCCACAGCCATCTATAAAAACAAGGGAAATCATGAGACAGAAACAGAAAGAAGAGGTAGAGGGGGGGCGGAAGAGCGCACATGAGTATATAAGGAGACGGGTAGGGCAGTAGATGGACAAGGACAGAGGAATCCCTACAGGGCAACGTCCTGGAACGAGTTGCCGTCGCCAGAGCCCGCTGGCTTGCTCAGGCCATTGCCGTTTGCCGTGTGCGCTGCAGCCTTGTCCGTCTCCTCGCCCTCGTGGCCGTTGTCGTCGTCGTCGTCGTCGTCGTCGCCGTCTTCCTCGCTGTCCTCTGGTTTTGTAGCTGCTGCTGCTGCATCGCTCTTCGTCCGTAGTGCCACCTTTTGCTCGGGGCCCGCCTGCTCGCCCAAAAACACCTTTTGCTCAACCTCGTCGGGCGATGCCGGCTCCGGCTTTGTGTCGCTGCCGTCCTTGTCCTCCTTACCGTCCCTGTCCTCGCTCTGCTTGGCTGTAGACGTCTCCGTCGTGTCCTCGGGCGACTGCGGCAGCGCCTTTTCTTTTTCCTGCTGTGCCTGTGGCTGCGCCGGCTGCACAGCTGGCTCGTGGTCATTGGGCCCGACAGGCCGCACGGCGTCCAGGTAGAACTTGGTCACGCCCAGGATCCGCCCGCTCTTCTCGCACGCCTCCACCCAATCCGGCCGCACCACCGGGATGTTGAGCTCCACCGCCTTCTCCCACGCCAGGCCGCGGCCCTCCGTCGTCACAAAGTGTGTTGTGTCGATGCGCACAGTGCCTGGCTCCGCCACCAGCTTCGCGCCGATGCGCTCCACTGCCGCCACGAGCCGCTCGCGCGCCGCGCCCGGCAGGATGCCCGTCGTGATGGTGACGCCGCTGAGGTCGGTCATCTTGTGCGTGCGCACGACGAGTTTCTCGCTGATGAGCGTGCCGGCGCTGGTGCGCAGCTCGAGGTGGAACGAGTACTCGGTGTCGACGGCGAGGCCGGAGATCTTGGTGGAGTGCATCTGCAGCGGGCGCGGGATGTTGCCGGCCTTTTGGCCGTTGCGGTAGAGCGCGAGGCTGATGATGTCGGCGGTGGCGAGCTGGATGGGGTCCCACTCGAGCACCACGCTGGTCTGGGTGGCGTTGCGGCAGCGCAGGAGGGGCGTCGCGGGCGGCGTGACGCCAAACGTCTCGTAGATGCGGCTCTGCAGCGCGGCGAAGCTGTCTTTGGCGGCCTGTTCGGACGCGCGGTTGCGCGACACGGCAATGTCGACAATCGAGCCGGATGAGATGTTGGGCGGCAGCAGGATAGAAGGGAATTCGATCTGTGGGTTAGAAGGGGGTCATGGTCCGTAGTGGTCAACGTCGAGGAGAACCTACGAGGCGCTTGTCCTGGGTCAAGAGGACCGTCACGCCGGCGTCGACCTTGCCGACAGTGAGCGAGACGAGCATTGTAGAGGATGGTGATATGTTACAGTCGGGGATGGGTTGTATAGTGGTCGGGGTTCAATTGCAAAAGTGCAGATTGCAGGTAGGCGAAGATGGTATCGTGAGATCATACGTATGCTGCAATGTAGCAGTTAGCTAGTGCGACGAGATCCCCAAGGCAGGCGCAGGTTGGCCAAAAACGGACAGCCAGGGGCTGGCAGCTGTGCCCCGCTTTTAAGCTGCCAGCTATCTGGTGTGTTTAGTCATTCCGTGTGTGTTTGTGTTATTTTCACTATGTGGTTTGACGATCTTCTGTAATCTTGCCATCTGAAATACAGTTTTTTAATAAATATTAAAATATTAAAATAACTACCACTGCCCCTTGGGCCGCTGCTTGTGATTGGGCTGCGCCTTGTACGGCCTGTACGTCCTGTCCGTATTCCCCCGGCTGTACACCACCGCGCCGTCCACAACCTCGCCGCGCCCGCCCAGCTCCGCCTCGATAAACGGCATCAGGCCCGTCATGTACGCCACCAGGTCCTCGTAGCTCACGTCCAGCACCCGCTGCAGCACTGCATCCACACGCACAGTGCCGAAGAGGTGCCCATACTTGGCTCCGACTCCCTCTTGCGGTAGACGCCACCCGCTCGCGCTGTAGCCCCGCCGCGCCAGCGCCGTCTTGAACGCGTGCTGGACCTTGGCGTGTATCTTGCTGCGCAGCACGTTCTTCACTGTCGCCAGGTCCGCGCCGCCCACGCTGTCGTTGTACGCCATGTTCACGTACCACCACAGCGGGTCCGTCCGGTTCTTGTTCGCATACCACCGCCGCACCACCTCTTCCATGCAGTGCGGGAACCCCGAGTGCGTCAAGTTGTGCGGTTCCTGGTTGTAGTGGGGGCTGGGAAAGGCCTGAGGCGCATTCTCTGTCTTGGGGGTCTTCCCCGCCGGCCCAATGCCATCAATGCTGACCATGAACTTGACCGAGTACGGGTGGATGACGTGCACGTCGCACACGCGCAGCCGCACGCCCAGGTGTTTCGGGCCGCCGAGGCTGTTGAGCGTCTTCGGGTCTGGGCTGAGGGATACAAAGGGCGCGCCGCCCGGTTTCCACGGCGCCACCACGCCAGGGCCGATGTTCGTATAGTAGCTCTCCAGGTCCGGCATGCGCGGTACGCCCACCATGATATTGAGGCCTTTTATTTCTGCTTCTGCTTCTGCTTCTTCTTTTTTGTTGGCTTCTCTGGCCAGGGCGGCTGCCTGCTCTAGGAGACGGCCGCTGGTCCGGTCGATAAGGACGGCGTTTTCGGCGAGCGTGCGCGGCGCCATGTAGTTGAGCATTGCTGACGAGCGCGAGGACGGCGGCCTGGGCCATGGCGGGCTGGGCGGTGCAGGGTGTGGTAGTACTCTGCGGCGGCAGCGTCGTTTTGTCTTTTTATCTGTGTCTGCTGTATTTGTCTCTGTGCTCTTTTGTTTTGTTTGTTCTGTTTGTTCTGTAAGAACTGCAGCTGTGAACTGCCGCCGTGAAAAGAAACAGCTGGCGCATATCCGCCTGGCTGTCTGCTGGCCTCTTGCAGGGGGGAATGGTGTTCTGGAGAGCATGACGTCGGGGGGGGGATGACGGTGAGGTCGGTCGTTCAGGCAGTACTAAGATATCCAGGTATCTTGCATGCTGGAAGTATCGCGGAATAAGTGCCCAAGGATTTCGTATCTATGAACGCTGTTTGCGCAGTGGTTACCGTCGCGCAGTGTCGTTAATATCGTTATTGAAGTTGACGTCGTTGGAGATGTGAGGTTAGATTTTCAGGACGGTATTACTAGACCAGGCTGTGGTGGTGATCGACCTACAGGTTACTACAGCGCACTAGTGACGGGGATCCACTAACATCGACCTCACTCAATATGTTTAGCACTTTGCACATTCTCAAATACTTAATGCAATACCAGTAATGAATAGAACAACAAACCAAAATGCCTGCCGTCATGGTGGTAATTTTTAGAGACAAAGTAGCAATAGAAACAAAGTAATAAAGTAAAGATGCAAAAGACAGAAACCAAATCAAGCCTGCTACTTTTGGTCTCCTGGCCTTGTCGCTCGCCAAAGATAAATAGAAAAGAATAATAGCCAAAAGACAAAAGACAAGACAAAAGACACAGACCAAGATAAAGGAGACGACAAACTCATGTTGTATTCTCCTTGCCATGCCCCTTGTGCCCCTTTGGCTTTTCACGCGTCGTCAGGCACCGCCGGGGGAGCCGCGTCGGGGCAATCTAGTCCCAGTCGTCGCCGTCGTCCTCGTCGTCGCTCTTGCTGACCTTCTCCTTGCGCTTCTGCAGCGCCGCCATCAGTGCCAGCGAGCCCGCAACATTGCCGCCGGCGCCTGCTGCCGCCCCGGCTGCAGCGCCTGAAGACTCCGCACTGCGTCCGCCCACCATGGCTTCGCTGCGGTCGCGGATCTGGCTGCGGTCCACCTTCTTGAGCGCCTTGATACCGCCGGCGCTCTGGATGCCCGCCAACATCGCCGACTTGTCTGCGCTAATGGGCGGCAGCGGTGGGCCGGAGCCGCCCGGTGGAGGTGGTGGCGGAGGAGGAGGCACGCCGCCCATGCCACCAGGGGGGGGGGGTGGTGGCGGAGGAGGAGGCACACCGCCCACCATGCCACCTGGAGGAGGGGGTGGTGGTGGCGGAGGAGGCGCGCCGCCCATCATGCCACCTGGGGGCGGTGGTGGTGGGGGAGGGGCAGGCGGTGCAGCTGAAGGAACTGCTTTTCTTGTCGGCGGCGGCGGGGGCACGGGGACAGGCCGAGCACTAGTGGACGGCAATGGAGGCGGTCCACCGGCAGGGACACGAGGTGGTGGCGGCGGAGCGGGATCACGCGATGGGAGAGATGGCGGTGCGCGGCTGGCTGGTGGTGGAGGAACAGCACGCTGGCCAGAGAATGGAGGCGGGACTCCAAACCGGCGGCCGCTGTCGTCGCTGCCGTCGTCCACAGTCTTTGGCGGCCGTGCCGGTGGTGGCGGTCCGGGAGGGGCAGATGGTGCAGACGGCACGGCAGGGATAGCGCGCCCTGCCGGCTGCTGATGCGCAAACTTACCGGCATCGGCCAGCGGCGGGGGTACGGAAAATCGGGGGCGAGGCGGCGAAGGGTCGCGTGGAGGTTCTGGCGGCGGTGGGGGTGCTGATTCGGTCTTGGCAGCATGTCGCCGGGGAGCAGGCGGTGCCGGCGGCGGGCCACCGCGTCTGGATCCTGACGTAGCTGGAGGGGGTGGAGGGGGTGGTGCCCGCATGCCGCCACCAGATCCTGCTCCTGCGACAGCTGCGGTTGCAGCCGCAAGCGCTGCAGGCGGCGCAGAAACAGGCGGTGGCGGCGGTGGCGGGCCGGGTGCTGCAGAGGGTGGTGGCGGCGCAGGCAGCGGCTGGTCCTTGAGGAACTCGACGATAAAGTCTTGGTTCTCGCGGATAAACTCGTCGGTCAGGCCCTTTTGCCGCAAGTCGTCGCCAAAGTGCTCGCGCCAGTTGGGGTCGAATGCGTCGAGCGTCGCAAAGTCGGACGGCGGTGTCGGTCCTCTGGCGCCGTGGCTGCCTCCATTCAAGCTGCCTGAGCGGCCATGTCCATTGGTGTTGCCGTTGCCTCGGGGCGACTCGGGGGGTGTCGGGGCTGAAGAATGCTTATTTCCGCCAAAGAAACCACCGAGAAGCGAGTGCTTGTGGCCGCCGCTGGAGCTGTTGCCGTTGCCGTTGCCGTGTGCAGCGCCGCCGAAGGGAGTCGCACGCGTGGCCTTGGATGCGTTCTTCTCGCGATCGTCGACCTTTTTCTTGAACTGCTTGGCCTCCTTCTCGTCGACAAAGCTCAGGCCCGCCAAGCAGTCTTCGAGTTCAAACGTGTGGAAGAACACACGGTCTTGGTTGTAGTTCCACGTGTCGTAGATTTCCTGGTCCCAGATGACGCCACGGTTGCCGGACTGTGAGTAAGTTAGTATTTGCGTCAGTCGTGGGGGTTGTACACTTTATAGGTTCAGGTAAGACATACCGAGATATCCACAATCTTGAGCCAAAAGGTGTGGCCGACAAGATCATTGCAGAGCACAACGGCACCCTGCAGTCCGGTATAGTTCCATCGCGAGCGGTCTGGGTAGGCAACGTAGAGGCGGGCTACGCCGACGGCCTGGATCTTGTTGTGCTGCTTGGGCACGCACCGCTTGACCGTCTCCTTGTCGGCGTCGCTGAGGATGGACGGCATGGCGGGGTGGACAGTTGAGAAATGGTGGAAGTCGACTAGAAACGGGAGTAGTCGGGTGTAACGGCTCTGGACGGCGTCTTCTCGAGTAGATGCGTCGAGAGGCTCTATCGAGGATCGTCGTCGTCGTCGGAAGTGGGGGTGATGAAGACCGAGATGGCCTGCGAATAGGCAGACGAATAAACGGCGCTGCGTCGAATTGGCACACAGCTGCTGGTAGGAGGGGAGTCTGCGGTGTAGTACTCCTCCGGGGTGCGATGGGAGGGTGTGGTGGGAGTGGTTGTCGGGGTTCGACAAGTAATGGCAGAACGGAAGAGAGGGAGAGAAAGGACGTCAGAAACGGTATGTCGTATGTAATCCTGTCTGTGTATGAGAGGCAGACCGCAAGGAAGGAGGGTTGGGCTGCTCGTGCTACGCCCCACTTAACGGGATCTCTGGTCACCAACCCGTAAGTTGGTGCTGATCAGTCGAACCGCCAGATCAGTCGAATCAGATTAGCGTCGGTTTTCTCTCGTTTTCCTCGCTTCAATAGTAATTAATGAAACATTATAATACCGCAATAAAATTGATAATTAAGTATTATTTTTCGGCTATTTAATGATATTAGTATTGGTATTTTAGGATTCGAATTGTTTTTTTTTTTGTTTTTTTTTTAATATACAATTTAGGACTTTAACGCAAACAAATGTTTAGCCGTCTATTATGTATTTGTTTCAAGGTATACAATTCGAATTATAAAGCCGATATTAGCATCATTAAAAGGCTGAAATATAAAATATCACAGATAAGTATTACAATATTAAGAGTTTCCGTGAACTACGAAGCAAACACAACGTAAATTTCATAGCTACATCGTACAATGTGTGATTACATAATACATACTGGCAGACAACATGTCAAAGCCAGCCAATCAGAGCCTGTTGGGATTCTAGGTGGGCCAAGGGTGAGATGCTCGCACTTCTTAAAGCACACTGTTTATACACACACTGTTTATACACTGTGCACGCTGCCGGTCATCTTCCCGTTGGACGGGGACTGTGAATAGGCAGACTTGAAGCGCAGCACGATGCTCACAGTATAATGTACTGGCCAAGAGTAGTACGCGTCTGCATCGCTATCGACACAGCCCCTGGCTCTTGTTCTTTGAACTCTGGACAGACTCAGACACAGTAATAAAAGGTCACCTGCACCATGACGTGCTCTTTGTTATGGCGCAGTGATTATGAAGAGTTTGGCCAATGAGTAGCACGGAAGCAGAGACAGCCCCGCTTTTGTGGCTGACATGACACTGTGCGTGCGGGATTTATGGAATTAAATATGGCATTTAGTAAAACCCCCGAATTTTCGCCCTGCCAGACCGCACCTTCCCAGTTCCCTCTGGATTTTTCTTTTAATTTGCAATTTATTTATTTACAATCGCGACCCAACTTTTCTTCCCTCCTTCAAACAATTCCGTCATTTTATTTCGAGCAAAAAAAAAGAGAAAATAATAAAATCGAAAAAAGCAAGCCTCTCAATTCAGCTTGCTTTTTTTTATGAGAGCTTCCGGGCAATACGACATACGAACAAATCGAATTGACGAATACAGCGAGCTGCGTTCTGACGCAGGCCAGTGAACCGTTTTGTGACGATTTGCCCCTCGAGCCATCGGTCATCGGTCAACGTCCACGGCACCTCGCGGTCTCGCGGTCCTCGTCTTCCGCCAGCTCTGAGCTCAGCTTGCGCGCACCGGCCTTGCGTCTTGCGTCTTGCGTCTGCGTCTCTGCGTCTCTGCGGCTCGCGCATCTTGCGTCTCTGCGCCTCTGCATCTCGCCTGCAGTTCGCCACCTGTTCGCCTAGGGTCGCATAAGGTCCGGCAGCTGTGGCAATCATAGCCGCAGCCTGTATCCTCGTACCGCAGAAAAAGAAATAAAGAGAACAAGTCAAAAAAAGAGAACAAGAGAAAAAGAGAAAAAAAAGAAAAAAGAAAAAAGAAAAAAAAGAAAAACTGGAAAAATGGACGTGCCAACACCTCCTCCCGTTGTACCGCCGGAGCCGATCCGCCGCAACGGCTTCCAGTTCGATGGCGCATTCAAGACTATAGACGGCGTCGCCTTTGAGCGGCCACAGCACCTCCTGCGGCTGTGCTACCCTGCAGAACCAGAAAAATGGAAGATCAAGCTGGGCAGAGGCCGGCCTCCCAAGATGGAGAAGATCACGGATCTCGAGGCTGCGCGCATTCTGTCTCGGAAGTTTATGCTGGCCCAGTTCCGCTTCTACGGCATCCCGCCGCCGTACCAGTCGTCGTCGGACGAAGTTATGGCTATTTTCCAGGAACAGGTCACCCAAGGAAACGTAAGTTTGCCGTTGTTGTTTTTGTTGTCTTTTGTTGTTTTTTTCTTATTTTCTTATTTTTCTTCTTTAACCCCGCCGAGGCTGTCCCACAGCCTCGTCTCTTGGTAATGGCTATTGGCTGACTGGACCCCCTACATTGTAGTTCCGCAAGATGGCTGCTGATGTCGAGGCTCTGCGCGACGAGATGAGCGCCGAGTGGGAGAAGCGCAAGGACAGCACTGCCCAGCGACCCCGTGGCCGGCCGAAGGGAAGCACCAGGAAGAATGACGATGCCCTCCCCTCGTCCATTGTCGGCGAGTACCACATTACGTCCAAGGAGATACAGGATCAGTGGTCCGTGAATGGCAGCCTGTCCCTGCACATTGCGGCTACATCCACGTCGGGCGTGTTTAAGGGCACGTTCCATTTCGGCGTCATCCTCGGCGTGATGATTCTGTCTGCCGACGAAAAGCAACTGATTGCACACGTGCGCCGCCTCGATGCGGGCGACGATCCAGACCGCCGCAACGCTGACGACCTGACTGCGGGCGGCAAGCGCAAACAGCCACCTAACGGCGCTGTTCGCCGCGGCGACATGCAGCAGCTCGTGGGCGGCAAGAAGGCTCGCACCGGCGGGCCCCAAGCGACTGTCGGCGGCCCGGGCCTGGCTCCCATTGGCGGCATGCCGGGCATGGGTGGCATGCCCGGAATACCTGGAATGGGCACCGCCAACATGGGCGCCGCCAACATGGGCGCCGCCATGGGCATTACGGGCCTGGGCGCGCTCGTGGGCAACCCGATGGGTATGCCCGGCACGCCTACCGGCCACCCCGTCACGCACACCGCCGAGCTGGTGCAGCCGGCGCCACCCGCGAGCCCGATTCTGCTGCACACTGGCAGCCGGCCGCCCCTCAAGTTCTACGTGCGTTGGCGCGGACGTGGCCTTGTCAACGACCACCTCCAGACGGGCGAGCACCGCGGCACGTTCAAGTTCACCAACAAGCACTACACCAAGTTCAGCGGCGAGATGGACCTTGCCTTCCTTGGCGCCGACGAGATTGTGGGCAAGCGCATCAGCAGCGTACCGTCGCTGTCCGGTGAGGCATGGTCCGACTATATGGAGACGGTCTATGACTGGCGGAGCGGCAACCGGTGGAACTAGGAGCCAAGAACCTGGCCGCCCCGACCAGGCGCGGGCTTGTAATGCCGCGCGACGTTGTCTCTCGTTGCTCGCTGTTGCATGTCGTCTCGTCCCGTTTCTCACCCACCCCAACACACTGCACTACACTGCCATCTGAGTTTTCTTTATGTCTTATGCTTTAACGCCGAAAAACACCAAACACACCAAACACACCAAACATCTTTGATCACGCATCATCCCCGTCCTTCATTCATTACCCACTACGTCACTCTCTCACGTCTACTTTTACTGCCTATTGTATATCTTTGTCTCTTCTGTTGTTTTCTTTCTTATGTCGTTATGTATGGGAGGACTGGGCCAAGGCGCGCAAAAAAACGACAAAAAAAGGATGGTACTCTGTCTATATGCTTTCATGCTTTATGCTTTATGCTTCTATGCTTTTACACTTGATCGTTATCAACCGTGTCTATTATTTACTAGAATTTCACTAGAACCAAATGCCACCGCGGTTGCTTTTACTTTGTGGTTGTTTATAGGTGTGATTTCCCTGGCCGAATTGATTATCTGCTCGTCGGCTTTCTGCGACACCATATTAAGTATCTGATAGCCATGGCCAGCTCGGTGCCGGCACGGTCGTGACGTCAAGGCACAGTTCTTCTCGAGGTGCACCGCACTGCTCACTTTTATAACACGCAATTCGGAACGCCATGATGTAGCTGCTAAAACAGCTCTGCGATTGACCAAGCTTGAGGCATGCCATTGCAATTCCAACTTTGAGCGGATGTTCTCCCACATCACGACGTATTCTCTCATTCTATCAATCTATGGCGACAGACGAGGATGGTCTCACAGCTGCAGACTCTCAAGAACAGTCGAGATATGCATACATCGGCCACGCTAGACATACTGACGCGAACAATGCGTCATGCCTTGGATGCAGGAATGCCAGGTATCTACAGAGTGCAGGCTGCAGGGTGCGTTGTTCAATCTGCCAACGGATCGCACGATGCACGATATGCAGCGACAACACTGGGGATCGTGCGCATGCCCACGCCGAGACGGTGAGCTGGAGTGGAGAGCCATGCACAAGCGGCTGCATGGGATACCGGATACTCGTGGCTACACCGTACTTTGCAGCAGCGGCGACTTCTCGAGACAGTTGCAGGCGACTGGACAGCTTGATCTGCTGACGCAACGAGCACAACTCAGCATGCAAGCTCTTTTGGCAACCGAGTCTGAAAAGGTATGTGAGATACCTTACATAGCAAGGTTGATAGCAGACGGGAGCCATTTCTCGCTACCATCTACTTGTACAGAGTAGAGGTCTGCTTGGCTTTCCTCTCTGATCCAGCCATCTACTATGTGCGACCTACGCCGAGTTAGCTGAGCTTGAGGGATATAATAGACCCGTGTGCTCGACCATGCGCCGCTACTCCGAACGTGCTGTTGCATTACGCTGACCCGCCTCTACCGACAGCACTTGGCATCGGGCTATTACAGCTACGGAGTATGTATTAGCTATCGATATCGACGGTGCAGATAGCATTGCGTGTAGATGTCAAAGATGCACCGCGCTGTCTGCTGTGCAAATAGGGGGCTTGAAACCCGCGCCAGCACTCCATGCCCGGGCCAACTCGCCAGCGCATTACGTTGCTCCCATGTCTCACTCGTCAACTTGTTATTTTACTATGTACTATTTAATATTTGATTGCTTTGATGCTTGACTGCTAGTGCACCCTTTGGGTTGAGCAACGGCCCCCACTCGGCCTGCCTTTTCCCATTCATCCATCCTCCTAGTCTGCTCCGTACTGCCTAGGGGCGGGTTATGTTTCTTGAAGTAGAAAGACTTTCGTGGAAACGGGGTGCCCTTTGAATCTGTCGGGTCTCACTTGGTCTACTATTTTATGAAAGAGTACTCGTATTACTATGTAGAGGGCTTGCATCCTTTATAAACGAGGGAATGCAAGAGCCGGGCCGGCAGATTTCCCAATAAGACGGTACGGCATGAGGTGCCTGGACAGCAAGGAATGGAGACTTAATTTGCTAGCAAGCGTACTCCATTGATCATCGCGTCGACCGGTTGACCCGGTCCCTACAAAAGAAATGACGATGGGCGAGGCTGAGACACTGCCTGACTTTAACCAAGATGTCGGGTGGTCAGTGTTGGAATCGGAGTTGATAAGAATGCCTCCCTCGATAGCACACCACATACACACTCTCTCTAACGGCCGACATAGCTGCTACTGGCCGTCCTAAACATGATTTAATTATACACTTCCACTTTCCATCTCCTCCTCGACACACTCACTCGGACACAAACTCTGCAGATATCAATACAGAGTACGACATACACAAGTGGAAGAACACTGATCAGACTTCGGAGTAGATAGGCCCTTTGCAGCTCTGCTCCGTGCACAGTACACAATCGACAGCTGTTCGTCCTTTTCTCCTGTCATCGGCTGCCCCTTTCTGCAAGCTCGTCAGCCCCAGGCATGGGCTACTAATGTATGTATGTGCTGCTTCTCTGAGCTTCTACTCTGCACATCATAATTGCTGTAGCAGTGTGTCAATTACATAATAAATATAGATGGCGTACCATTGTCTGCAAAGTTTCCGAATCTCATGATCCTTTCGGTATGACCCAGCATTGGAGATGAAGGGCCCGGCAAAGTAGAAGAAGAGCACAAAAGAACAGACCGGCGGACTGGCTTCTTGTACTTTGTAGCATTGCATGTACTATGTACATACGGAGTATATCCAGTATGGAGCAGAACGGCCTCGAGCTGAGTCGGGCAAGGTAGCCGATCGGTCAAGATATACGACGATAGTAGAATACAAAAGACGGTATGATTCAATGCATGTAAATCCAAGCCAGGACTGTTTCTATATGCTTTTGAACTCCAAGGCGAACGTGTATGATAGACAACAAAGATGGGCGTAATGTGTACATGAACAAACCAAGCTAAACAAACAAATTAAACAAACAAAAAGACGCTTAACTTTTCGACTACATATGCAGAGTATATACTAAAACCTAACACACCTAGGCATCGCGGTTGCCGCGACGGCCACCCTTCTTGGACCGCGTAACGTGCGCATTCAGAGCCTTGCGCGTCTCCACCAGACTGCGCCGGTTCTTGGCCCGCGCCTTGCCCATCGTCATGAAAATGTTCTTCTTGCGCGCCTTCTCCTGGTTCGTCATCGACTTGCCCTCCTCGATCTTCTTGGCCTTGCGCTGCGCCTGGTGCGACGTGTGGCCCTCCGTCTTGCCGTCCAGCGCCTTGGCAATGCGCTCCTCCTTGGTCGACTTGCGCAGCGTCGACGCCAGCTCGATCTGTTCCGCCGTCAGGCCGTCGTCGGCGTGCCGGTTGGCCACCGCCTGCTGGTACCGGCTGCTGTTGATGCCCACCTTCTTGCCCAGAATCTTGTCGACGCTGGCCTCCATGCGCAGCTCGCGCAGCTTGGCCAGATCCGCCGGCGTCAGAATCGTAGTCGTAGCCAGCTTGGAAATCGCAGCAGCCTCGTCCTCGCCCTCGTCGTCGCTGTCGCTGTCGTGCTCGCTGTCGTCGCTGCCGTCGTCCTCGTCGTCCTCCTCGCTGCCGCTGTCCTCGCCCTCCTCGCCGCCCGACTTGGCTTCCTCGCCCTCGGCACCGGCAGCGGCGGCCTTGTCGGCCTTGTCGGCCTTGGCCTTGGCGCCCTTGCGCTGCCGCTTGACAGGCGGCAGCTTCTCGGCCTCGTCGTCGCTGCTGACATTGATCCAGCCGCCCGAGTCGTCGCTGTGGTCAGACATGTCCCAGTCGCTCGAGTTGGCCTCGGAATCGTCGTCGGAGTCCTCCTCTTCGTCAGAGTCGCCGTTGCCGGCCTTTTCGGCCTTGGCTGCCTCGCGTTTCCGCTTCTTCTCGTCGGCCTTGTACTGCTCGAGCAGCTCAATGCCCTCAATACCACCGGCTGCCTGCTCGCCGTACTTGCGAAGTTTCACGTCGCCGCTACGCAGACCCATCGAGGCCTCCTTACCACGGTCCTTCTTGGCCAGCATCTCGGCACCGACGATCCGGTACAGAGACATCAGGCCACGGGCCGCCATCATGACACTCTTGTCCTTGGACTTGCGCAGCAGCACAAGATCCTGCAGCAGCGTCTCGTTGAGCGCAAGCGGCTGGCGCAGCGCTACCTCACGAATGGCCGCCAGACCGGCCGATGCGACCTCGGCCGCCGACGCCTCAGAGACAAACTCATTGGCAATCTTGGCCACGAGCGGCTCGAGAGCATCGGGCGGGACCTCGTCGTGGACCGCCTGCGCGAGCGATGCCAGGATGGTCGTCACCGACGGCTGGCGCGGTGTGAGGTACTTTGTGAACCAACTGAACAGCGGCAGCACAATAAGCTTGTGCAGACCGTGCAAGCGCGTAATCAGCTGGAGAATCTGCAGCTTGCTCTCCAGGGTAAACTTGCACTTGGCAGACTGCAGGTGGCGCGCATACAATGCTTCGGCGAAATCTTGAGGTGCGTGGAGAAGATGCTATACCAATGGAAAAAAAAGAGGGGAGGAAGAGGAAAAAACGAATTAGCACGTCGATCTTGATGGTTGGGTTGCGCATTGGCGTTGTCCTCTGTATCTGTAGTCATGTTGCCCGACCGGCCAACGACCCCCGGCTCTTTTTGCTGTCATTCCCCTGTATTTGCTCGTAGACGACAGACAAAGGATAATGCAAGCAGCAAAAACTAACGAGCAAATCAGGGAAATGAGGCAAAGCGATCGCAACAAAACAATGCCAATATACAATGCCGTCTTTTTTTAGCAGTCCGCTTGCAATGCCCAATCACATGGCTAACCGCCACACCATCATGGGACTAGAATAATAACAAGACCAAAAATGGGGAAGAGGAAAGGGGATGAGGAAAAAGGCAAAAGGCAAAGGGGGAAATCCCCCCAAAACCCAGACATCAATGACATGTTGACTTACCAGGGCCGAAAAGTTGAGGGGGTGGGGTGCGCCCTTCTTGCGCTCCATCTTCTTGACTTTGTCAACCGCCTTCTCGTAGCGCTTGGTGTTCTTCTTGCTCTTCTTGTTGTGGAGGTTGCTCTGCTTCAGCTTCTTGAGGTCCACCGGGCCGCTGCCGCCGCCGCCCAGCACGCCGCCGTACTTGTTCTCGTCCTCGCTGTCGTCGTCCTCCAGCTCCTCGCGCGCCTTGTCGCCGCCCAGGAAGAAGCGGACGGCCGACACCACGACCTTTTCGTTGTCGCCCAGGCACGCCTCGCGCATGACCTCGACCGGACGATCGTCTGTCCAGATCTGGCGCGTCCACAGCTCGCGCGTGATCTTGACGGCCCAGATGGGGCGGGCCGATGTACGGTCCGACGTGACGAGGTTGAACAGCACCGTCTGCACAGTGCGGTTCAGCTTGTGGTTCTTGGTGCGGCTGTTGACGTTGCGCAGATCGGAGATGATGCGCTTGAAGAGCAGGCTGCGCAGCGTCTTGCTGGGCGTGTGAACGAGGATGGGGAACAGAGTCTGGGCAAACTTGGGCGAGTCCAGGATGTCCTTGCGCCGCAAAAGGCCGAGGCTGCCGACAATCTTGTCGCGCAGCTCGGGATGCAGCACGGCGTGGTGCTGGGTCAGCACAGCAGCGAGGTCGTCGGGAAACGTGCTCAGGGCCTCGGGGTAGCAGTCGGCAATGTGGGCCAGCAGGTCGACGAGGTCGTGGAAAGCACGGGTCTGCTCGATCGATGCGTTTGCCGGGGCCGACAGGAACAGGTCTCTTTGCGAGACTGTCAGGTTAGCCGGGTCCAGAATACAAACATATATATATATATATCAAGATAGAGGGTGCATACCATATTGCTCGTACTGCCGCTGAAACTCGTCCTCGTATGATCTGTGCCGGGTTAGACAAAGCCATGTTTCCGGGGTGCCCAGAATACCCATCTACGAACCTAGGATCTCTCCGGATCTTGTACTGCAGACTCGCGCTGTGTGATGTTAGCAAAGTGGTCCTCGTCGGTGGCATCGCGCTGCCCGACGGCAATGCTGCGGCTGCGTGGCGGTAGAGTGTGGCAGAGGAACACATACAAGTCCGCATCGATCTTCTCGAGCGCTCCGACCTTGCGTTTTCCCATAATAGCGGAATGTGTGGTCGTGCTGTCGTGTGGGTGGTGGTTGGCTGGTCGTGATGCCGATGTATGTACGGCAGGTCTTTTGTGCCGATTTGCCTTTGACTATTTTTTCTGTGTCTTTTCTGCCGCCAATATCTCATATTTTTTTTGTTCCTTATCTTATCGATAACTGGATAAGAAACATTAAGCGACTAGCGGATAGGGCGATAAGGAGCTCAAGCCACATGGCCGGGCCTGCTTAGCAAATCAGAGCGTGTGTGCTTAGTCATTCTGCTGCGCTAAAGGCGCGTCAACAAGGCGTAAACGGGAGGCGGTATTTTTGATTATTTCCATTTCCATTCTTTGGCTTCCCGCTAGACGGTACCAGCTTATTGTGTATTAACGCGACCACGAAAGCATGACAAGCCCAGATCCAAGGTCGAGTGACCTTTTCGGATCTGCTCTGCGGGCTGGTGAGCAATAACAACCCGGGCGGCGAGTATGGCGACACGCGCAAGACTGGGGGAGGCCGTGTCCATGCCATGCCCAAACGAGGACGGCATCACAGGCGGTCTCAAGGCCAAGGTCGTGCGCTGCTACGATGTCATCTGTACATGCCACTTGCCGACGAGCTTCCATGATGTCGTGTCCGGCCAATCTCCCTTGTTATCTGCTGCTGTCTACCGTTGTTCTTGTTCTCAGCTGCTTCAGGCTATTTGCTGTGTACAGAGTACGTCGTATCTATGTTGTCTATTTTCTTAGTTTTCTCTTTTTTTCTCTTTTTTATCTTTTTTCTCTTTTTTCTCTCTTTTTTCTCTCTTTTTTCTCTCTTTTTTCTCTCTTTTTTATCTCTTTTTCTCTCTTTTTTCTCTCTTTCTTTTCTTCTTCTTCCTCGATATCATAATTGCCGAGCCCATTATTGTTCGGCGTGTTCTCAGCTTGCTCTCCCGTTGTCCCTATTGTTTCCTGCAATAGCGGCCGTTTTACTGCCGGCTGTTGTATTCTCCCTGGCGGCTTATTTCCTGCGTCCCTCTCCGCCCTTGCGTGCGACAGTATTTGGTAAGGGTCGTGCTACGGAGGATTTAGCTGGCAAGCTACTGTAAAGATTATATCTCATTATATTACAGGGCAAGCAGAGACGCTGGCGGTGTGTCTGGGTCTTCCCAGGTGAAAGAAACCCAAAGACTCGAATGATGAGACACAGGGCGGCGTGGGCGCAAGGCAAGGGAGCCCGGGAGATAACAATGACGACGGCATTGCATTTTGTCTCAAACTCTAAGGTGCCAACAGAGCACAGGCCACACCACAGCGGCTTCGGCGGAGATGGACAGGACTGGGCACTCAGGTATCTTACGATTCAAGCGGTAAACAGCCTGTTCGCGTGGGATGCCGTCTGTGCAGCTCAGCTCCAGCTCGTCAACAGCCAACTCTGGACAAAGCTCCAACAGCGTAATAGCCTAACAGCCTAACCGCCTAACCGCCATGCGTGTACTGAGCAGTCTTGGTTTCTCTGGTTCGGCATGGGCATCTCCATGTTTGTACGACGGGGTGCAGAGAGACAGACGCCGAAGATCCTGCATGGCGATGATCACAGCCCGAATCATGTTGGGCAGCATCCGACCAGTCTACTTGTATGTACTATGTACTCCGTAAAATGCTAGCAATATTGGCATTATGCCGGGCGCCGGGGGGGTGATGAAGCTCGTCGCCTCGCTCGCTTATCGGCTCATCTCCCTCTGCCTCCTCTCTACCATATCTCAATTCCAACTCCTTATTCTTCATGTCGTTCTCTCTTCAATATACTGCTCCATAGTCCTCTGTATTCCTGATATGCTTGGCCAGGTTTCGCCATTTGAATCACCACTTTTCTACACCTTGCCGTTTTCGATCCCTTTTTGCCTATTTGAACACAGCTGCTGACTGCCAGGATAAGGTACATACCGGGACTTGCTGCACTATTTGCACTGCTGCACTACATACTCGTAGTATCTGCACTTTTGTTATTGGCTTCCCCATAGCTAGGAGAAGCTAGGAGAAGCTAGGAGCAGCTAGGATTAGCTGCTTGCTCCCCACCAGTACTATGTAGTGCCGCCTCTGGAGTTCACGATGTACTCCGTACTGGCCCATAGCCCGTGGGCCAGTCGGTCTCCACTACTCTCACAGATCAGAGGAGTCCACTGGGTATATACTGAGAGTACGACGTATTGCTAAGATACATGGTAGTTGCTTGATTGGTATCGCAAAGGCCAGACAGGCTGGCAAGACAGCACGAGGAGACGAGGCAGATGTGGCAGATGACAGCGGCTTCCTCAGTATGCAAGTAATTATGCCATTGTAACGCCATGGCAGCGTTGGGGCGCATCGGCGAACTTGGACACGAGCACATACAATAGCAGCTCAAAAATCGTGCAAGCAGCAGACGAGACAATATCGTGGATCGGATGAGAATTGGGTCTTTGTCGTTGCTGGCGCATTCGATGCAGTGGTTGACTCGTGTTCGGTCTGTTGCGTTCTGCTCCCGCTGCCTCGGGCCTTGACCGGGTGATCATGAAAGTGGTTGCCTCCAAGACACTCGTCTAATAGGCGTATGGCCTTTTATCTAAACTGCCATCAACTTGATAGCCATTCCCAACTGTGTATGTCTCCAGTCGAGCCCTGCATTGGAGTATGTGCTGGGTTCGGAGCAGCTTCCAGCGTCGGGTTGGGGTCTCTTCATGGACCGGATGCTCGGTAAGAGGCGTTGCGATGGAAGTAGAGACCGTAACATTCAGAGACGCAGGCAGCAGGCAAACACGGCCAAGCACAATACGTCCGAATACTAACATCGGGCAGCGTCGTTCCGTATACACCAACCAAATGCACGCCGAGCAAAGACGTGTAGAGGGGGGAGCCCTCGCCTCTCCGCTGGACCAGGTGCGCGACGTGATTACTTGTGCGATGATAGGGTATCCCGCTTCCCTGCTGCCCTACTGCGTCTGATTTCTCTTTACTCTGTATCGATCAACGGCGATATGCACCAGTGGCCGGCTATGCGAAATCCAGATGCCCTCGACCAATATAGACCGATCCTACCCAATCCTACCCCGGCCTTTTCGTCTTCGTACTGAATATTTTGTCGCGCTTCCAACGCTTCTTCCATTTACTCTGCATGGTCTTGCATGGTTCTTATTTCATTTTCCCGGTTCGAGCCACACTCTTCCAAATACTCGATTCGCCTGGGTATATGTGCATACGAGCACATACTTTCTACCATGTATTGCAGTCGACCGCCGGTCGTGCCCGGTTGATGCGGTGCACTACGACTGTGACTTTCACTAGAAGCATGCAGGGCAGTGGGGTCTATTGTTCCCAAATGCCCTTGTTCTTGGTCCCTTGATCTCTTGACTATGTGGTCGTCACAGCTCGTCGCAGCTAGTATTGCTAGGTCCTGTTCGAAGACGCAAGGGCTTTCGGAGTCGGACGTCGAAAAGCCAGCCGCTGCAGCTTACACTTGCACGAGAAAAAAAATGAGAACACCAGGTAACAAAAACGAGGAAAAGTGAGGAGGTGCCGTAGTGCAATCAGTAGAAACATGAAACTATATCACAGTTGTCTGGCTTCATAATAGTAACGACAGTATCGACAGTCAAACAGGTCGTGAGAATAACCTTTGCATCGACTATGTGTATCATCCCGCGCCCGTATACTATGTACGGCCATGACGTCGTATAATCCATGTTCCTTTTTTCTGTTTCTTACATAGTTCAGCTGCTTTCTTTCTCCCAACACCCCAACACCGATTGTTCTCCGGGCCTTCTATTGTTCTTCTCTTCTTCCATTTTGACACCTCTCAGCCTGCTCAAGTGCCGTTATTCCCGCCTCTGTCCGGTCACAGGTATTTTGTCCTCTATACTGTGGCAATACGTACTCTGTAGACGCCGTTCCTAGATCTGATTACTGTTTGTTGTGTCTTCTTTTTCTCGTTTTTCTTCTTTTCGGGTTTGCATTCCTCTTATTTGTTTTGAATTTACTTTCTTTTCCCTTTTCCTTTCGCTTGGCCGGTTCCTTTCCTTATCTAGCTTGTCTTAACCCGCCAATAGCCTTGCATCCTTACCTCGTGCATTGCACACAATGCCTTATGGCTAGCATCGTGGGCTTCCTTTCAACTTCTTCATCTCAACTGCATTCTCTTCGATGCCTCTACAACAAACGCCCTCTCAAATTCTCACATGCTGTCCTATGGCCAAGCTGTCATGAGATTGCGGATCCGCAAATATGACTTAGCGTCCTCGAGAATCGGAGAAATCAAGGAATAAAGTCAAGCAGCATAACAGAGATCCGACTACTATGTATGTATCCTACGTCGTGGACGTTGAAGACGGGCTCATGCACAGACGCTGGTATTTCAGCGAGCTTGAATAGATAACTACTATGTATGTACAGTGCATGTCTGTAATACTCACAGCCAGCATCGTACTGTACTAAAGTATTTATCCCAGTTCCGTCACCCTGTCACCCCATTAATTTACCCGCCCGAGCCCACTTGTCGCCTTCACTGTGGCTGGTCTCTCCATCTTCACCGACGGACTTTTTGCCTTGTTCCTCGCAAAATGCCTTTCGACTTGCTGTTGCTCGGAGTCTGGGGATGGGGGCCATGCTTATTACTGACGGTATTATTTTATTTGAGCTCATGCATCTCGCTCTCGGAAGTGATCTACTCTGTAATACACAGGCAATTTCCTCACCTGTCCTTTTTTTGTCTTGTCCTCGGCCAATGTCATCATTCGTCGTCGGCCAACTCAGTCTTTGTTTTTAGCCAAACCTCCTTCTCTTTTGGGTTCGACACCCCGAGATTCGTGCGGTGGTCCAAATACCGACCTATGAGTATACGATGTACGAGACAGCTCATAAACCATAATAGTAAACCACCGCACACTCCGACGACACCGCCAGTTCTAGGTGCAATTTTAGACAAGATTGGCATGGTCGCAGTTGTTTCGTTCCAGGGACCTGATGGCGGGGATTCCAGGGCCTTGGGCGAGGTTGCTAGATATGTTGTTGTATATGTAAGATATGTACATACGAGTACTATATCTTGCTGCTCGGTGCTCACTGGCACTTGCCCGCCGCTCCTGGGCTATCACTGTAGAGTCAACACTAAATATGCTCCCGACTTCACAAGTACCACCGACCCGTTCCTGAAGACCTGTGACCCCTTTAGCTGCACCCTAATTTTGATTCGATTTTATCCCACTATCAAAAGCAGATCCCGAAACACGACAGGTACTATGTAGTCTCTACTATGTAGTTTGGCAGCTACTATGTAAGTACAAAGGGGTACATACAGTACGGAGTAGATACAACTTCAAGTTACATGATACATTTGCTCACAGTGACGCATTGACAGCGTTCCTTTCTGACGGTTGCCCTAATTTAGGACACTCAATTGTGCAAAACCAACAATCAGATCCAGCCCAACGCTCCAACAGATGACGGCAGTCAAGGGAAGAGCCGTGGATGGTAATGCTAGTAGAGTTGACATATTATTTTTATATTTAAACTGTAATTATATTTTTAACTCATTAGTTTGTCGGAGCTCAAGCTCCAGCTGCATTTTTAAACGTCATACCAAGCCATTTTGCAAATGAAAAAAGAACCAGAAGGACTGCAGGACAATGCATAGATATTGTAGTAGAATAGCGTACTTTGTACAGAGTAATTACAGAGTAGTCATGCAAAAGCCGAACCCCAACTGCACCAGAGTACCAAACATGCTTGCGAGACAGATTACAGACAAAGACAAAGACACGAGCCACATCATGTATCAAGTAGTCGGGTCTTGGCGCTCATATCGCTTGGTTTGAGAAGAAAAAAAGACCGGCAGATGCTCTCGGATGCTTTCGTCTATGCATTTCCCCCACCCCGAGTTTACGCAGCAAAGAATTGCCTGGAGCCTAGAGTCAGGATTTCGGCGTCTCTGGCCACAAAGTCTGCGCCTGCATCTCGTGGCGTTCATCTCGGACTTTGACCCTTTTCAGGACTGGTGACAAAATTAACAGCAGCAATTAACCCAGCCTAGCCACTACTCACAGCTCAACTACGTCGCGGGCGCCGACAATACGTGCAGCGGCCTCTAGCCTCTAGCCTCTGCATACGCCATACGCCATACTATGTATCGTATGTTTGTTTTTAAGTTTAAAGTTACTCTGTACGAGAGGCTGATGGAAGATACTATGCATATCCATGCAAGCAAGGTTCCTTGATAATATCTGACGAAAGATATTCTACTTGGAATTCCGGCTGCCGATACGAATTAATAATAGTTCACGGGCACCTTGTATGAAGATCAGCATAGAGTAGTCTACTGTACATAGTCCAGGCTAACAAGCAGGCAAGGAACCCCAATGTGCTAGGGAGCCAGGTGCCAGGTAAAGCAGAATGCCGGAGAATAACTCGTTCCCATTCACCCCGCCAGCGTGAAGACCGGGGACTCGAGCGATCAGATGATAGGACGGGCGGACCGCAGGACCATTGCAAGAAAAGTCGACCGTTGATTTGTTTAAATCTCCGACTTGCTACGCCGAGAGAAGAGACAAACCAATACTGTAAAGTAGTGTAGATATTGCGAATAACCATGTGACAATGCTATTATTACAGATATTTAGTGTATCATTATCTTATTCTTTAGACCCCTGCAATTAGCAGTTATTACATTGTACGGCGCAGGAGGTACTATGTAGAGAGCTACCGGAAACGAAATTAAAAATAAAACAATCGGCCAGTCTACGGAGTATCTACTTGAACCGTTGAAGCACGCAATAAAGAAGTAGACAATCATCCACAGAATGGAAATACATTATCAATAAGAAAAAGAGATATTCCCTTTTATTCAACGTCACAACAAAGCCGATATACAGACCAGACCTATCATGTATGTATGTATATCTCAGCATATAAATCAGCCCATCAGCAGTCAATAGCAATCAGTCGTTTAGTCTGGGGAAGCCAAAGCGCAGCACACGACGCGAACGCGCAGACTACTTTCTTTGCACGATGTACACGTAACAGGAGTGGTGACTTGGTGCGGATGCACGTTTGGATGCAGCAGTTTCAACATCATTGCCAGCAGTGCAGGGGTGTGCATGTGCAGTATCAGATTAGCATGTGCATTCGCATGTAACAGCGTCGCATGCAATCAATACATCGTGACCAGATGAGCAAGATGAAATGATCGGTATCAGTTGATCAATGCCCATCTAACAGAGTGAGACATACGGAGTACATAGTAGTAGTAGGGTGATAGGAAAGGGGGGGCTACGTCGTAGGACCATGGAAGAACCGACAACCAGAAAACAAAAGCTTCTGTTCATATTCTAGAAACGGCAGACAATATCTAGTGTGGGATGCGCAGGGGGTCAATGCAGCGGGATGGTGGGAGATGAATGATAAGGTGTGTACAGGGTGTAACGAGTCTGAGTGTCTGGTTCAGAGTATCACTATTTACACTGTATACATGGTGTGTATTGGGCGGTGTTCTGTAGTGCTCTGTAGTGTATATAGGCGCCGAATTGTCGTCCATCTGAGGTTGTATATAGGCAGTCGGAATTCCGTAGTTCGAGAAATAAATACAATCAAAGCTGACGCCATGCGGAGTGATGGTCATATCAGGTAGTATCACGCTGTCACTGTCTGTCAATGTGAGTGGTACGACAGGGGAGAAACGAGTTGGCAGGGATAGACCCGACATGAGACAGGCATAGCATGCTATGTACTATGTGTAGACAATAGACGGTGTACTACTATGTATGTAGGGACCCCGACAAGAACACCGACAGGGCCAAGTGCATCGTAGCCTGAGCAGGAAAAGCAACCAGATGCCGCTGTGATGGGACAAGACACTCTAGAATCCTACGAACGATCCTACACCTTTCTCGAACGCTGCCATGTACGTAGTACATATCGCCTCTGTGCTTTGCAATACACCAATACATAGTATGTACATACGAGTAGTAGTTGATAAGATTGCAGTCCTGGCTAGCGGACTTTATGGCACGCGCAGTGGCGACAGTAGATGTAACGGCGTCAGGGTCTGCCCCACGAAGTTGAAGCTTTCCCACGTGCCTCTTTTCTCTCCTTCGTCCTCTTTTTCTTCTTCTTTTCCTTTTTCCTTTTCCCTTTTTCCCTTTTTGCCCTTTTTCCTTTTCCTTTCTTCCTGCTCGTCAGTTGTTCGATTGTTCTGTACCTGCAAAGTACAGGTATTCTCCGTTTGCATAGTACGGAGTACGTACTATGTAGTAGTACGTCTCTACTCCATAGTCGCAATTTCCTCTACCGCTGTTTCGCCCCCGTCTCGTTGTACTAGTTTCAGGCCTAGCCTACCTGTCAGTGCAAGGAGTGGCGGGTGACTAGGAGTGACAAGGAGGCTGTCTCGGAGCAATCAAAGGAAACAGTACGGTGTACAATGCAGAGTTGAAACATGACAGAGCAATCGAACAAAAAAAGAAACGCCGAAGAAGATTAGAGAAGAATAAGATGGGTCAGACAGCCAGAAGGATCAAAAAGGACTTAAACATACGAGTATACATAGTAAAATAAATAAAATCACGGAGAAGAAAGAAACAATGAAAAGAAGGTGAGCAAGACAGGGGGCCGGACTGGGATCAGGCTCGTACTATGTAGTGCGTAGGACGGCAACAACTTCTACTTTGGGCCTGACGCGGCGGATAAACAGGCAAGGTGAGAGAAGGGGAGAGAGCGCGACGACGACTTCGGAGAATGAGCTACGAGGTTGACACAAAATGCTCACGGTGACCATCCGAGCTGAAAATAAATGTATGCAAAAAAAAAAAAAAAAAAGAGCACATGCGTAAGTATTATTAAGAGTAATTGGACAGAGGGGGTCCCAGGGGGCATCTCAAGTACATACAGACCATAGTAGTAGAGCGAATAACGGGCAGAAGGCTGCGTGGCGGCGGGTATTTGTTTAAGAGTTTGACAGAAGAGTTTGCTGAGGTGCATTCAGGGCAGCAGATGCTTGCATTGATCAACGCAATGTGGCAGAGAGAGAGAGAGAGAAACGACTACTCGTAGATAAGCATCTGCCCTGGTGGACGTTGCATCGCAGAAACCCAAAATAAAGATATCAATAATGGCGGCTCAACCGTTGCAGATGTGCACAGCGATGAGACTTAGATGAGATGATAGATATAGATGTAAATATAAAATAGAATGTTGATATATCAATATGTCAATAACGGTGCACCACGTCGATTTAGATTTAGATGTAGATATAGATTTAATTTTCCGTGTTTTTATATTACATTTCACATGATGCATGTTACGCTGATGGAAGCAAATAGAGAAACACAGTACGGAGTAGATCGGTCATGTAGAAATTCTTTTTCTCTCTTTCTTTTTGTTTTTCTCTTTCTTCTCTCTTTCTTCTTCTCTTACTCCTGCTTTTCTTTTCACTACATAGTAACTCTTCTTTATCACCACCTAATATCTCATCACCGACTCCGACGATCTTCCACTAGTCATGACCGTTTAAAATTTCGGGCAGAAATTACACATGCTGGACAAAGGGCCTGATTAACTAAATCGGAGGCCCCTTTTTGTCCTTCTAGTTTTGCGCTCTTCACTCTGCATCTTGTTTTCATTTTCATTGCATTGTCCCAATCTTCCCTTCTTTGTTTTGTTCTTTACTCCTCGCAGTCTGTGCAGTCTACAGTACTATGTACAAGCCTGCAAGTTGCCGGCTGGCACAGTAGCTAGGAATTGCCGGCAGATGCAGCGAATGGGATGACGGAGCGCTGACTAGGTACGTACCCCCGTGGTCTGTAATTTTCTGCATTTTGATTTTCCTTCCTTCTTTTGTTCCTTTCTCTGCCTTCCATCGTCATGGGGCATGATGGAGACGGCGCTACTCTGTAATTAGCAAAGGAGGGGGAAAAGAGGACAATTAGGGGCAGACAGTCGCATCACGTTGTTTCATTACTGCGTAGTTTGAATAAGTGCAAATGGCAATTTGCTTTGCTCTGTCCTCTCCAGCAAATGTGGTTGCACGGACTGCTTGTGCAGAGCATTGTCGGGTGTGTCGCTTGCGTTCGCTTTTATGCTCGGCTGGCCGCGTCGCGGAGTCGAGGAGTCGAGTGTCGCATCACGTATGCCTAGACCAAAGAGGAAAGCAAAGTAATATCCAGAGGATCGAGATGCTGCACACTGCTGCCCTAAAACATAAGATACAGAACAGCACGGCATTTGAAGACTGGCTTGACAGGCGTCCATGTCGTGTCGGTACCTATTACGGCGAGATCCGTATACGGCGTCGCATTACGACTACAGGTCTTTGCTCATATTCAGTACTATGGATCAGGCCAGAGAAACGATGGTTGACTGATCAAAGGCTGCCTCATTTCGAATCTTTCCAACCCATTCCGACCTAGCTGCATTATTTCTTCAATGTACTATCTTCCATAGTTACAGTCCTTTTGTATGGTCTGATGTCTGGCCAGTCCCAGTGACGAATCGTCGAGGCCCAAGGCTATCGGTCTATTCTCCGTCCCCTGTTCGCTCTTTTTATTTTTATTTTTATTTTGCTTTGCTAAAGACCCTCTCTGTCTCTGCAGGTCTTCTGTCTCGCCCTTCCCCTCTGGTTTCTCCATGCCATGCCATCTGTCCCTTGCCATTATCTTATTCTTGTGCTACCATATTATGTTTGTCTATTATATTTCTATTATATTTCTATTATATTTCTATTATATTTCTATTATATTATCATTCTGCTATGTACTACGGAGTATGTATTATCAAATTATATGCCCTGCCGATACTACTGTAGGTACAGTCCCTTTCGCATGCTGTCTTCTTACATTTTACGTGCGCCCCCCAAATCCTTCCCGCGTCCCCTACTGTTTGCTTTCTTGTACTCTGTAGTTTTTCTGCTACTTTTGCGTACTTCTACCCTGTGTATGTAGTTGCAGTACTGTACTTCTACTTCCACTTCTCCCAGCACCACCAGCACCGACACCAGCACCAGCACCAGCACCCAAATGCTAGTGCCCGCAACGCTCTCCGGCGCCTGCAGGTGGGAAATATAGAAAGTCCTGCTTGTCCTCCCAGTTTCTTCAGCTCTTCGCCCGTTCTTTCGCCCCCTCCAATCCTACTGTTGTGCTAGGGACTCCCAGTACCGTACCCCTGGGTCAGTAGATTGCTTTTGGTGTTTGTGTCATCCCAAGATCTTTTGTTGGTTGTCCCTAGTGCCGTCCTAGTCCTGTCCTTGGCCAGTACGGTGTACTCCGTGTAGAGTTGAGGCAGAGTGCAGCAATCTTATGAAGTACATAGTAGTTATCTATTATTCTACTATTAACTATTCTCCGGCCCGATTGCAGCACCAGCATTAGTACAGTTGTACGAATCTTATTTCTTGTTTGATTTGTTTGATTTGTTTGATTTGTTTGATTTGTTTGATTTGTTTGATTTGTTTGATTTGTTTGATTTGTTTGATTTGTTTGATTTGTTTGATTATTACTTCTTGGAATTACTCAAAACCGCACAGAGTACACACCGCAAGATAACACTTTGTCCACATGCCGACTCGACTGCCAGTCACCCATTCTCTCGGCCGAAAGACAAGCATAGACAAGCATGGACGTATTCTTGATTCTTTATTTCTGTTATCATAACAGTATTGGTATTGCCTCATTTGAGATCATTCCTCATATGTAATATTTCCTTTTTCCTTCTTTATTTTTTTCCTAGTCCCCATACAGAGTTTCTCCATCTGTCATCTGTCTGGCACCAACTGTTGGGTGCACGGAATATACCGAGCAGTAGAAAAAAGGAAACAAAGAACACTCAAAACAAGATATTTAACCCAGAAAAATACACCCAGCTAAGCGTGAACTAGCCACAGGCGCACCAACCTAGTGCGATTGTACCCCGACTGAGTTTTGTGCTTTTTGTCCAAGAAAATGTATCAGGTTGGCAAAGGAAATACGTGCGCGATGACAACGTATGTATATCGATCATGGGTGGTGCGTTCGTCGACCGTTGACAGCCAAGAGGCCAGGTAGTCAGTAGAAGTAGAGCTGTCACAAATCACACTCGTATACGGAGTAAATCATACTCGTATAGAATACATAATAGTCGAGGCCATGAGTAGATACGCTGCATACTTTCCAACGCGGGAGGGCTCGTCATCCCGTCCCTTTGCTAAGGTTTATTTAGGGCCCTTTATTTAATCTACGACATCGGCTTCGTTTTCAAAGCTGTTTATGGTTTCTGCAGTATCAACATTTCATAGCTAATTCATCAAGTGCTCTTTTTTTGTCTATTATTTATTTTTCGTTTCTACTATCTACACTTTTCAAGACTACTAGCAACCACTAGATCCTACAGAATAGAATACATCTACTACCACATAGCCTTGTACCGGCAGTTGGTATATTTTATATTTCGCCGTACATATAGTTCACGCATTGTCTCGTGCATCCAAGTTTACTGTACATAGTAGTGAAACAGAGTCAGCATGCACATACATCGTTGCCTACTATGTACATCCTGTGCCAGTGACTCCACACTGTTCACTGTTACCGTTGGGCCTTCCATCAATCACACCATCTCCGTCCTCTCCCATGCACCCGTGTATTAGCTGCACCTTCCCGCCTGATGTCCTTCGCCATCATCTACTCTGTATGCATGTAACGGGGGACAGTGGTATGGCTGCAGCTCGTCCAATGATGTTCTATATTCACAGCTTCTCGAGCCCATCGTGGTCGTATGCAGAGTGTTGCAGAGCAAACCTCGGACTGGCAGGCGTTTGAAACAAAAGGTATAATGTCACAGACAGGTACCGGGATCACCACCTACAGTCTTCTAGAAGAAATATTTTCTTTTCCTCTGCCGTCTGTGTTCCTTTGATGCATCCTACTCCGACGGGGTTTTAGATTCGGGTTTAAGATGATATTTTCCCCTTCTTTTCTTCTTTTCTTCTTTTCTTCTTTTCTTCTTTTCTTCTTTTCTTCTTTTCTTCTTCTTTATTTTAATTATTTATTAATTATTAATTATTATTCTTGTTTTTCTTTTTCTTTCGCGGTAGTTTTCTATTGTATCTGAATACAGAGTACTTCTTGTTTCCTCCGATCTACCCTTCTGCCCATCTGCCACAAGTCCCGGCAATGTTTCAACGGTTTCTGATACTGGTGCTACATATGTTTGCTTCATTTTATTTTTAGTATGACCACCCTTGTACCTCTCACGTCACCCCCTTCATATAACGTACTCGTAGTTTTTCTCGCAGACAGCAGACACTGTTGGTATCAAAGGATAAGTATGAAGCAATTGCATTATCTAATAGCCCAGTTGGCGTCGCCTACTCCGGCTGCCTTATACTGATGTGCACCAGGTCTCCAGTCGTCAGTCTCTAGTCTCCAGTCTGCAGTCTGTACATAGTGACTGACATGCGCCATCGCCAGGGACCCATCCTGCACGCCGGACCCAGGGCGCCCGATCGGAGCTCGATAGCCAAAAGCGGGAAAACTCGAAAAGGGGGCCACCAGGTATCGGGAGCCCAAGATGGGGGCTGGACTCGCAATTCTGGATACTGGGACTGGATACTGGATCGATACGTTTACTCTGAGGAGCGTCTTTTCTACTTAGTACATATGTTTTACATGTCAAGCGCAACAGGGGTCTAGTTGATCGCAGACATGCAGATACGGCGGTAGACATGTGAAGGCTTGTCTTTGCTATCACGGCGAAGATCAGAGACCGGCTGAGAATGCATGGCTGCTTTGTACTACTGAGCAGAAAGAAGAAGAAAAAAGGAACGGCGCACAAAGAACAGACAAGCCAAAAGAAGGTGAGGTGGCGATTTGTCTTGATCTTTCTTCCCCGTGAGATTAAGGACAGGCAAGGCCGTTCAGAAAAGAGGGCTAGAGGGCTAAATGCACCAACGTAGTGTCATAGAGCATAGACTAGAACACCGAGAATAAACAAACAAACAAACAAATAATAAATAAATAAGAAAAAGAAAAAGAATGAAGAAAGACTGGGACTTGTCGGCTACGCCATAACAGACACAAAGGTCCAGGGGCACAGCACACGGACACTACTGTAGATTGGCCTGCGAGATAAAATAGTAAATTAAACGAGCTCATAATTTAACTAAAAAGGGTAAAAGAAAGAAAAGAAAGAAAAAAAGATAAAAGATCAATCAAATCAAACCAAAACCTGCCAAATTACCCAAAAGCACCGCCACTACGATAGACTAACCACCCATTGCAGAGCACAGAGTACAGTCGACCGGCGCGCAGTACCCTCTGCTGCATACTACCGCTCCCATGTACCGGGTTCCCTCGAGCACATTGGTAGACACGGCCATGCCCAATGGCCCATCAACCCCCACATCTTTTGACGTTCCCTTTGCCTTTTTTCTTTCTTCTTTTCCCTTGTCCCTTTCCTTTTCCTTTACCTTTTCCTCGTCTCCCTGTCGTCCCAGTCTTCAGTCGCAGTCGTTCTCGGGGTGCCATCTGCCTACCACCTTCTCCCCCCTGCAACACCCGCCCTCCACTCGTCATGCTACTAAAAGATACCGATGGCAGGATATGTATTAAGCATAGGGAATGTACTTGCATACATAGTAGTAGACAATGCCTCTTCTTTTGCTGCTCGTGTCCTGGGTCGTGACTCTCTTGTCTATTCTGACGAGGTCCTCACCTCTCCTCACCTCTATCTGCCCCCCTTCTCCATCGTCTCCCATCTTGTCTCCTGGTCAGGTCTCCTACATAGTACTGCAGTAGGCTTTGTCGTCTTGTCTTGTCTTCTTGTCTGTCCATTGTCTTCAAGGGCCGTGGGCGCTCGTGCCTTAGTCGCCCCCGTCCAGTCCCAGTATCCATTCAAGTCTCCATAGCAGCTCCCATCGTCAACTCGAGTCTTTTGATTCTCCATCTTTTAATCTCTTTATCTGTAGTGCCGTCTTGTTCCTGTCGTCAAGTATTTTCTTGTTTCTTTCACCTGTTATTTGGCCGTTTATACTCGCTGCCGTGTCGCGTTCAGCTGTGCCGTCTCGCATCTGGCCTCCATTTGGCCATTTTCTTTCTTTCTTCTCCTTTCCCTCCGCTCTACCTACCCTTCGGTTTGCTCGACATTTCGCATGTATTCTGTATATATCCCTCTTTGTCGGCTTTTGCTCTCGCGCGACCCTTTATATATATGCCACTGGGGCCTCTCCCGATCGTGGCCTCCATTTTCCACTCTGGGTTGATTCTTTGCAGAGCATTTTGTTTAGTTTTCTTATTTCTTATTTCTGTTATATTATATTTATATTTCGACGTCTTTGCCATATCAACTTTTGTTTCTCTATTTCCCTTTTCCCTCTCTTGTTATTACCTTTCATCCCCTCCATACTTGATCGATTCCCCTCATCGCTTGTTTTTCTCTTTTAGGTTTCTGTCTTTTATTCTTCTTCACCCCCCTTCATATTGCGTTCTGCCCCCAGTCTCGTCATAGTTTTGTAGTCTTACCCTTTCGTTTTCTCATCTACGAGTACTTCTTCTTCTGGTCTTGGCCATCTCATCTCCCATCTCAACCGGCATCGCCCTCCCTCTCCTCCAGCCCATTGTTACAACGGCGGCCCTTGTCTATCATCCTCAGTTGTGCCCATATCGTGGAACTCTGCTATACGTTTTTACACACGCCCGTTTCAAGCTCGCTCGCTGGACTAGGCCCTTATTTTCACTACTACTACTACTACCTCGACACTACTTTCACTGCAGACTCCAGACTGCAGACACTACTAGAGCCAGTGCACGCCCGACTTTTCTTCTTCTCCTTCACACCTTTGCTACCAGCCTACTCGCACCTCCCACAGACCTGCATAGTACCCAGCCCGGTCCTGAATCTATACTAAATACTTCTCACTATTCCTACTTCTTCCTCCCCTTCTTCTATTTCGTCGCTGCACCTCCGAACTCTTGTCGTTGTTCCTTTTTCGTCTTGATCTGGTTTTCTTTCACGTCTTCTCTTCATTATTCGTCTTTTCTTCTATTATTCTATTATCCCGTTCTTTATTTTTCTCCTTCTCCTTCTTCCCTTTCTCACTTCTCCAGACATCCTCTCCTCTCTCTTCCTTTCCCCTCCTTGACCTCGAGTGTTAGGAAATAACTATCTACACAGCAATAGCTCTTGTGTTGTGTTTTTTTTTCTTCTTCTTCGACTTGAAGCTGTGTTGTGCGCCTCAACTCTTGCTTGTTGTTCGCCAATCTTGTCAGCCCAATCCGCCAATTTTTTTTTTGCATTGTTGTGCTGGGGAGCTTGGGGAAGCATTGTAACGAAGAAGCTCGGTTTTCTTTTCCTGGACTGCCGGGTTATCTCGTTATTTCGTTATTCCCGTTTCGATTTTCGATTTCCGATTTTTGATTTTCGATTTTCGGTTTTTGATTTTCGGTATTCGCTTCTCGTGCGTGCACCTCGCATCTTGGATCCTGCATCCTTCGGCAAATTCTTCACCAAAAAAAACCTAGCTAGAGCTCAAGTTCCCCGCCTGATATCATGACTCGGGCAGGCGCTCCGGCTCGGGAGCTGGAGAGCGGTTCCGGCTCCGGATCTGGCGCAGGCGCTGGCAGAGCTGGCGGCAAGGGTAGCAGCACTGTCCCTGGCCGCATTGGCCGCCCGCCGCAATGGACCGGAACGCGCTCGCGCAAGCTGGCCCGTCTCTATATGTACACCACTCTCTCTGTCGACAAGATCCTCAAGGTTCTCGAGGATGATGTTTTCAAGCCCAGGTAAGCAAAGACTATGGACGTAAGAAACGGAGGCACAGGCGAGCAGAGCAGCGAATCACACATGCTGCGCAGCTGGCGCAAATGAGAAACGTCGGCATGCGCAAACGCGGCAGCAATCGCAAGCGTGCTCCAAACGCACGCGCGTAGTAAACAGTTCGGAATAGCTTCGACGGAGCTGGGCGTGCGAGCCCGCTTGCGCTTGGGACAAATTCGCTTCATGCGCTGCTGCTTCTGCTTCAAAATCATTGCAATGCCTGAAAATACCACATTTACCGGACAAATATTCACATTGCGCCCCGACTATAGGAAAAACTCGGCCCAGAAGACAATTCACAACATGCTTGATCACGATCCACGATACCTGCGCCCGGAGTCGCGCGAGGACATGAACCAGCGTCTCAAGCTTCTCGCAGCTTCTTCGCAGCGCAGCAGACGGTCTTGGAAGAAGCGCGATGCGCCGGCGCCGCCCCATTCGCAGCCGCAGCACCCTCAGCACCCTCAGCACCAGCTGCAGCACTCCCAGCACCCCCAGCACGTCGCGCACCAGCAACCGCATGCGCAGCAGCACCATGGCTATGACACGATGCTGCACGGCATCAAGTCCGAGATGGGCGGCCACAGCTCCGGCATGTCGCACATTGCGCACGCACAGCAGCCCCAGCACCACCTTCAGCATGCCCAGCACCCGCAGCACGCCCAACACTCGCAGCCCGCGCACTCGCAGCACCTCCAGCACCTCCAGCACTCGCAGCCGCACCATCTCCAGCAGCCGCAGCACCACCCGGCGCAGCACGCGCAGCAGTACCCCGGCCAGCCTTCGCCTTCGTTCCTCCCGCCGCCCCAGAACCTCCACCAGCAGCAGCAGCAGCCACACCAGCCACAGTCGCATCCGCATGCGCAGCAGCAGCCGTACCATGATTTCTACCACTCGCAATACCAGCAGCCCGCCCACGCTCAGCAGCACCAGCAGCAGCACCCGCTCTCCATGCAGCAGATGAACCACGGCATGCAGCCTTTTATGGGCAGCGGCTGGGGCGGTGTTTACGACAACCAGGCCCACGCCGATCCCTCGTCGCGTCTCGCCATCAACAGCGCATCGTTTGACACGTCCCAGCACTCGACCGGCATGGCTCCGATTCACCAGCAGCAATACCAGCAGCACCAGGCACACGGCCACCACGAGCAGCCGCACCACCAGCAACAGCAACAGCCGCACCATTACCATCACGCAGGCGAGCACGCTGCTCTGGACGCCCACGGCCACTACGGCGGCCCCGACACCGGTATTACCAGCAGCCACCTCCCCCTGTATGGCGACAGCCAGCGCCAGCGCCGCATGAGCTCGGCCGCCTACTCGGACGACTCCAACGCTTCTTCCGATGTGAGCACTGAGACGATCCAGGACCTCAAGCAGCGTCTTTCGGGATGTTCGACACACTATGCGAACCAGGTCGCGAACCTGCTGCGCCGCTTCACTATCAGCAGCGGCTCTGACGACCCTTCGCCGGCTACTTCGGTTGTTCTGTCCGGAAACGACAACAACGCTGACCCCCACCGGATTCGCAAACTTTGGCGCCAGCGGAAAACGCACGTTCGCAGCTCTTCCATCAGCAGCGCAAGCAGCAGCGGCAGTTTCGGCGAGCACGACAGCGATGTGGACGTCTACGGCGACCCGGATGACGACAACACCGGCAACAACAACACCGGTGGCACTTCGGGTGCGACTTCAGCTTCGCGCCGCGGCCAGAGCAGCCACGGTGGCAGCAACCCCAGCAGTGTTGCAGGTGGCGGCAGCCCCGACGGCCGCGACGACGACGGCCGCGCTATTGCGAGGCCGGCCGCGAGACCTGCAGCATCTGCGAATTCGGGAGCGGCCATTCCCGGCAAGGCGACTGCGCAAACGACGATTCTCGGTGTTAGCGGCGACAATATTGGCAGCGCGCGTCTCGCACTGCCGGGCGATTTCCTAAACGCATATCAATACCGCAATGATGAGAACTGCCCTTATCACAACAAGGAGCAGCTTATCAGGGACGAGCAGCAGGCAGCCGAAGAGGAGCGCAACTTTGAGCGCAACGGCCGCGGTGTGCACGGCGGCAGAAAGGGTGGCATTGGTGCTAGCAAGGGTCTTCGCGAGAAGCGCTGCTGGTGCGAAATCGCCGAAACGGTTGGCGCAGCCGCAATCGAGGACGGCTCGTTCTGGGTGCTGGCTGACGGCAGACTGACTTCTGACGCGCAGGCGATGATGCACGAGTCGACACAGCAGCGCCACCAGCTGGGCCGCCGTGATCGCTTCGGCCATTCACTTCTGCATCTGCTGGCTGCCCGCGAGGGCTTCCAGATGCAGCTCCTGGGCATGGTTCTGAACTGCGATGATTCGACCCTTGTGGCTGCGAACACGGCAGGCCAGACCTTTTTGCACCTTTTGGCGCCAGGCTGGTTCGTTGGTCTGCACGAGCCTTATGCGCCTCTCCTGCAGCTCCTGGCCCACCTGCGCAGCCGCATGCGCACGCCCGCTGGTGGCCCTGATGTCGACGACGGCAAGCACGACGGCGGCAACGCGATGGCTCACCTTATCTACGCCACTGATGTCTACGGTCGCAGCTTCTTCCACCGCTTCGGAACATACGTTGAGGACATGTCTATTCTGAGCAACATCCTGGTCCAGCACTATGACCGCTCAGCCCTCTCGTGCCGTGATGCGCTTTCGCACGTGCCCCTGGCTCTTCTTGGAAGCGGCAACGGCAACGGCAGCGGTCCCGACGGCTACTCTGGCTGGAGAACCGCCTCGCCCAACGACCCGCACCAGCAGCGCCAGCTGCCCGCGCTCCAGATTTCTGGCGGCCACAGCAGCAACACTCTGTCGCCGTATGTTGACGAGTTTGCTTCCGGCTCGATTTCCTCGCCGGCGCCCACAGCCACCCCTTCGATTGGCGGTGGTAACGTGCCCATGGTTTTCGCCAGCGAGGATGCTTTCATCCGCCACCACGAGTCGCTGCTGCGCACGGTTACTGCATCAGATAGCCAACCCAGCGTCGAGGACCCTGAAGGCCGCAACGGCCTGCACTGCTTGGCCGAGGCTATTGTCGACAAGCGCATGATGGACGAATACCGCAACGCGCTCAGCTCTGGCCGCAAGCCTCCCAAGAAGAAGACCCTGGATAAGCGCGAGAGCATCAATGTCGCAGGCACCAACGGTGCGGCGCCTGGCTCGGACAACAGCTTCATGAGCGGTTTGCTCCTGGGTGGTGAGGGTGGCAGCAGCGTTGCCCCCAGCGATGCCTCGGCTGGCGGCGGCTACAGCAGCACCACGAGCCCCTACATGACGAGCAACACGTCGCTCTCTACGACCCCGACCACGACCTCTTCCGCCCTTACTTCGTCTGCCCGCACGCTTCTTCACACCTCTGTCGATGGCGCACAGATGGCCACGCGCCTGCGCCTGGTCCAGGGTCTCCTGTCGCCTCCTACCGTTGTCGACGTGAACCACTACGACCGCCGTGGCCAGACAGTTCTGACTGCTTTCGTTGTCCACATCCCCGACCACCAGGAGGACAAGGCCAAGAGCCTCGTTGCTATCCTTGAGACCCTGCTGGCCTCTGGTGCCCGCATTGAAGGCCGCAACCGTCGTGGCGAGACTGCCCTTTTGGTTGCCGCTCGCCTGGGACGCAAGATTGCGCTGACAACGCTGCTCGATCACGGTGCCAATGTTCACGCTCGCGACGCCGCTGGCCGTGGTGTCCTGGATGTTCTGGACATGCAGTGCCGTCGCCACGCCCGTCGTGACGTTGCCCTGTATGGTCGCCTCGAGGCCTGCCGTGTGCTGCTCACCAGCATCAAGCAGCTGCCTCTTGGTGTCAAGCAGCGTCCGACTCTGCTTGACGAGTGGACCATTGTCCACCGCCGTGGCCCCGAGCCTCGCGACATGGCCATGTCCATGTAGACGCCGATGACGACCGAACGGATCCCGACAAACAAAGTAAAAACACGACAAAAGACACCCCCCCTATAAAAAAAAACATGAAAACACAAACAAATCCCTATTGTACCTACACCAATCACTATAACCAACATCAACAAAACACAAACACAAACATTACCAAACTAATCAAAAGGAGGAGCATTTTTCAAAAAGCTGGCTGGCCTCTTTCCCAGCGGCCGTGGCTCGAGGATATACCCCTTTCATTGTTATTCAAGCATTTGTTTTCCATGTCTTTTTGTCCTTTGAAGCACAGCATTTAGCATTTTAATCCTTATATCGTTTACTGAAAACAAGAAAAAAAAAACACTTTAAAAATAACAAGCTGCATTATGCGTGACATGCCGTGAGCCCGTTGTGGCTACACACATACAGTACCTGCTCCTGAATTGTGTCCTATGCATTTGGGTGATGTCTGGAGACAGCCGGCATTGCCCGTCTTACACTTTTGTTTTTACACTACAATCTGCCCTATAAGTTTGCTGGAGATGCGTGAAATGATGGTTCATACACGGCTTGTCCACCGTCAGCAATGCATTCTGTAAGCCGAACCCGTAAAGCTATAGGCTCACTGATGCCCGTGTGGCTATTTTCTTGTCTCGAGTTACACCAGGCGTTGCTCAATCCGACTATATCGTGTGTTGATGCAGAATGGGTTCGACTTGCCTTTCTGGACAGACATCGCTATCCCGGATGCACAGCAATACCCTCTCGTTACTTTGCGCTGTTCTCTGACCAGTTTGAGCTTTTCGGATTCTGCAGCCCGAAGCACACCCCATGTGCCCGGTTGTGTCCGACCACTGCAGACCAGTCTTGGGGCATCGTGGACTATTGGCCGGTGCTCAAGACTGAAAAGCAAAAGACGATGGGTGCCCAATCTCTGCAAGTAGAAAATCAAGAAATAACAAGGGTGTTAACAAATATAGAGCTACTACCGGCCTATCAGAGGACATGATGCTGTCTGGCAAGTTCGGGCATGTTGCCGTATTGCTAAAAGACCAGGCATATAGTCGCAGAGGAGGGGAGGGGGGGGACTCACTACTCTGTACATACAGTAGTACGAAAAGAGGCACCACCGCCTGCGTCTGTCAGATATGATATTGCACTCGCGTCATCTCGAGTCACGCAAAAAACGGGGCAGCAATTTCAGTGTGTGTGCTTGGGTGGTATCGAGTCGGCGCACACTCGATCTTTTTCTTCTTCTTTTCTTTTCTTTTTTCCAGCGCGCCAGTTTGAAATTTGACCTTGCACTCCAATTGGCTAGCTCGCGTCAAAGCAAGTAATACGGAAATGATTTCTACATAGTAGGTCTTTGAGCCTACGTAGTATCTATAGTAAGATACCTGCTATCGAACACTGCTAGAGATGGCATGGGATCTCAGTGCGGGCGGTCCCAAAGTCCCAAAACGATGCAATAAGAGCTTGTCTCTGTCCTGGCCAGCCTATGATATTATACTACTATGTACTATGTTAGCATGCTCCGCTAGATACGCCAATAATACGAAGTAATAGCAAGTCACCTCTTCCCATTTGTGGGCGTCACGCGCTGGGTCTGAGTGAATATCACTCCGTTGTGCAGAGTGTCATATTATTCGGCACTAATAACCGCCAACCGGTGAGGCCAGGAGCCTGGCAGGGGAGGATGAGCAGCAGGGTCAGTGAAGGAATGGAGGATCTAGAGGGGTTGCAATGTGGAATGTTCGGCACAAAGTATTCGATAAAAGAAAAACACAACAATCCTGCGAACAATAGACATTCGGCAATCACTGCCAGTAGGACAGTGGAATAGCCGTGACTTGAAGTGACAGAGGAGAAGCAAGCACAGCTATTTGCACTGTAGCTGATCTTGGGCCCTACTATGTGATGTGCATCCCTTTAATGGACATTTGTCTGCGCCCAGTCTCTTCTTTGTGCCATTTGGCAAAGGCAGATTGCATGCGAGTTTCTTGACAGGTCATAACTGTCCGAGGGATAGCCGGTTGAATGTTCGCTGTTCGGTGTTCGGTGCTGTTGGCGATGGATGCCTCGACACGTCTTAATGCCGCGGCGAATATATAGTAAGACGTCTGCCACGGGCTGGGTTGCAAGATACATGGATCGCGGCTGAATAGTTCTGAAAACAAGGAATATTAATTACAGATAGAAATGACAACACTGCGGGACAGTTGATGCACACAGAGCCAGGCCAGGCTTGGGAAAATAGAAGCCCCATTAACACAATAGCGTAAAGACAGACATAACGCTCAACGCTGATAAAAAGGCAAAGCAAAGAGATTAGTAAACAAATGTAAAAGAAACAGACATGAAAGTGATTGAACCACGACGACAAAAGGTGTGCAAATGACGACAGTAATAAATAGGAAAGGAGATGGATATAACAAAGGCAAAGCGATGAGCAGCAAGTCTTTCATAAACAAGTGATGGACAACCAAACAACCATAGAAAAGCAAACGAGATGTTAATGATACAAAAAAATATACCCGGCCATGCCTTAATATCGCATTAAACATTATTCAGAGCATATAGCTGCAGTTAGGGGCTCTTGATGATGCCCATCTTGTGTAGGTGGCGGGCGAGGGTGAGGCACATGCTGTCGGCACATTGCTCTGGTGTCTGGTAGGCGCCTTTGTAGCCGACAATATGAGGCAAAGCCTCTAGGTACTGTTCGAGGCCATGGCCACAGGCACAGTCTGCGCAGTCTGCAGCGATCTGCGAGTGCAGCTGCTCGAGGGCTTCTTTCGTCAAGGATTCGTGCTTGACAGCGGCATCGCTCCAACCGGTCCTGTTAATGGGAGTAACGAGTAAGCTTGAGAAACTTCTCCGAACACTATATAATCATGAACGGCAATGCAGCAAATATAGTCGTGAAGGATTGCGATCTACTAAGAACGGCTAGAGAACTGCCCGGGGAATAGAAAACTTGTGCAGCAGCAGAACCAGTTGCAGGGATCCGGGCAGTTTTCCCACATTGGTGTTTTGGCCAAGATGATTGGCAGGATAAAGGAAGGATCATTGAGAGGATTCGGGGATGCGGGATCATGTGATGGGGACGGGCAAGGTGCAGTAAAGGAAATAGCAAGCGCAGAAAGAAAGATGTCAAAGAAAACAAGCTCATACTGGTGGGTTGCCTGTGGAGAGGACACCATTATAACCATACTGCAGCTTTGGGCACCTGTAAGAACAGGGTGTTCGTGGAGGGGTACGGGCGTGGTTGGGGTCTCGAGACCAAAGGTGGTGTAGAAGTGAGACCAAGAATGGGGGAGGCGGGACGGGAATGGGATGGATTGTGTGCAATGCAAGTGTGACAGCGGCCGAGTAAAAGGTGGTTATTGATCCGAAAGATACTCTGCATAGAGCCAAAGGAAAGCAAGAAGGATAGAAGATAAACAATGTTATCTGAGCTGGCAAGATGGTGTTGAACCGGACAGGTAAAGAATAAAAAGAACAAGAGGTGTTGAAACCGAGAAGGCAGATGAAGTTCAAGAGGAAGAGAGGTCTCACTTTGCACTGAGGGTCAGGTTGACTGTTGGTTTGCTTTGATGGCAGTGCGAGAACAAAGAGGACGGGGTGTTCTTGATGTATTTGTATATCATATCACAGAGCCTCATATCTACGTACGTCAAAACCACTTCCCATCTATTCGATGCTTTTGCCGACGCTTTTGCCCGCGCAATACCGGGTGCTCTGCTTAAGCCGCCCCGTGACCGGAATTTAGTGTCAAACGACCAGTGTGAATGTGTATGGATCGATGGTCTGGGCTGGGCTGGGTCCTAATTCGGAGGATGTTTAGTCGATGCGTATTAGGCGCAAGGCATCAAAACAGGGCGGTGCTTTCGATATCATATACTCCGTACCTATGGTTCTGGTGGCTGGCCTGAAGTGGCCTGGCCATCATTAGCTTACCTCGCTCAAAGATCCCCCGGGGCCGCAGCGTGACCACAAGCTGTGCCTCCAAATAGCACAACTGGGAACTCAACCCTGTTTAATATTGTTTGTATTGTGCTGTCATCGGTAGTAACATACCTCATCGTCGAGAGTGGCTTGGATGATGCCCTGCGTTGGAGTGCTCCTCTCGCCGACGTATGGACCCTGCCGGTAGTAACAGTCGGGGCTGGAGGCTGTATGCGCGTGGCCATCCCAACCACAAACAACTTGTGCACCTTATTAGAGTAATAGAGATGTCACACTGCAACATAGGCGACATGACGTCACGTGTCACCTGCAACCCAGAACTCAGGGTCCGTTATACTATGGCCCGCCGAGTCGGTAAACCACTTATTAGGAAGTACCTCTTGGAAGCACGTCTTTCCTATTTTCAGTGCTTTCTTGCTACAGGTCACCACCCAGCCTTGTTCTCCACAGGCCACGCCTAATGCCACTTAGATGCTCTGCAAATGAGGAAATCACGTCTTACACCTTTGGTCGTTCCTTCCTTAGTCAAAGAGCAAATCAACGTCACTCATGGTCCCGATATCTTCCCAAAAGCTCGGATCACCCATATCTCGCCCGCACTCCATCCATATCTTTGTGGTTTTCTGTCATTTTTTGGTCTGTCAGACTCAGCACAGCCAGACACAATTCCGCATCCCTCGGTATCCTTCCGTCTTCGGAGCCTCTCTGTGAATGCTGTGACACCTGACCTTGCTGCTACAATTTTTTAGTTTATTTCAAGCTGTCAAGATAGAATATATGCGCTCTTTGAGCTTTGTCATTATGAGTCAAAACTCGCACGTGGCCCATCTGCTACCTGTCGAAGCAGACGTGGAGGAAACGTTGTAATAAGGCTTACAGACGAGGCGCAAGATACTTTCCCTTATTGGATGGCTCTCTGATATCTTGCCGTTCAACATAGTTATTAGGCAGACTCGCGCAACGATACGCCATGGAAGGCCAAACACTTCCATATCGGGAAGTTGTAAGTGAAGCGTTTAATAGAGTACTTACAGAGGTGCTTACAACGATTATAGTGGGCTGTGGCGACTTACAGCACAGCATAGCGGATTACAGCGAAGCGCTTATAGCTACTTATAGCGAGCAAAGTGCTTCTATACAGTGCGATGGACCGTGCTGCACCGGAACCACACGATACGCTCGATCCACGCTGATTATGTCATACGCGCACAAGACCCCTTTCCATCACCACCACAACCACAGGGCCAGTCATGATGTCCACGGCCACGAGCATGCCCGTGCACACACAGCTCCTCGACCACCGGAATCACCCGTACCGCTCACTAGTTGTTGTCTATGGGGTTTGGAAGTCTCTGCTGCTGGCCATTGCCGTCGTAGCGCGTCTTGCCGGCCCTGCCTATGACACGTCGGGAGACCTTCTCGAGGCGGCAGCATCAGCATCGTCGGCCGGGGACAATGGGGGCTATCTGGCTGCTGCAAGTCACGCCATCCCGGTAGGCGGGATTGTGTCGCGTCTCACCAGCTGGGATGCCATCTACTTTGTGCAGTCGGCCCGCAGAGGCTACGTCTACGAGCAAGAGTGGGCGTTTGGCGCAGGCCTCCCACTCGCCGTATCTACCATCCGCAATGGTGAGTCTATCACGCTTGTTTGTTGCTTCAAGAAACTACCAAGAAACTATCAAGAAACCATCTAACTTCTTAGGACTGGGTCTCGTTGGAATCGACGCTGCTGTTCCCGTGGTTGCCGTTGCCTATGTCCATATAGCCCACCTGCTGTCGGTCCTTGCTCTCTACAAGCTGGGCAAGCTGCTGTGGCTAGGAAGCGCAGGCCAGACGACCTCTTTTGTCGCGGCTTGTCTGCATGTTCTCTCTCCGGCCGGCCTGTTCCTGTCAGCGCCCTATGCCGAGAGCAGCTGCGCACTGTTTACCTTTGTGGGCTATGCCGCCTTTGTTACCGGGCGTAAGCAGGACACCGCTTCGTCGTACTCCTTGTCAGGCGACCTGCTCCGTCTCTTGGCCGGTATTGCATTTGGCGTGGCTACAGTCTTCCGGACCAACGGCCTTCTTAACGGCATCGTGTTTGCCTTTGAGGCCGCAACCGAGAGTCTGCAGTTTCTCCGCCGTCCAGGTCTGCCACTCTTCCGGAGGCTGGTATTCATCGGCCTCGGTGGGCTGTGTGTCGCTGCAGGATCAGCCATACCACAGACGGTTGCATACCTGCAGTTCTGCTCGGCGCCATCAGGTGTGCCTGGCGAAGACTACCGGTCGTGGTGCAAGGCAACCGTGCCCAGCATCTACAATTTTGTCCAGGAGCGGTACTGGTAAGTCTGTCTTACTTTTGCTATTATCATCTCGTGTTATATGTCATTACATTCATGCCATTGCAATTTCTAACCTTGGCAGGGGCTCTGGCCGTCTCTTCAACTACTGGACACTCTCCAACTTGCCACTCTTCGTCCTCGCAACGCCAATGCTGCTAGTCATGGCTCTCTCAGGTCTAGACATTTGGACGTCTGTCTCGCCCTCGGCATCTCATCAGGCTCGAAAGAGGGGTGATGGCAGCGGATCAGCCATATCAGCCGTGGGCAGCAAGGACGGGCCAACGCCCATATCTACTCCCATACAAAGCCCGGCATTCGATCCCCGACTGCCGTCCGTGATTCGCTGCATGGCTGCCACACAGCTTCTGCTGGCCATCATGGCATTCACCAGCTACCATGTGCAGATCGTCTCTCGCCTCTCGTCGGGCTATCCAGTGTGGTACTGGTGGCTAGCTCAGAACCTTGCAGACGGCCCCAAGTCAGGCAAGGCCGGAGCATTTGTTGTCTTTATGGTCATGTATGCAGCCATCCAAGGCATCCTATTTGCATCATTCTTACCTCCCGCGTAGAGGACAATCTCTCTCTAGCGCGAGGTGAGATTGGGCTTTGGATTACGCCCGGCAGGGTTAAAGGTCTTGGATTCTAGAATAGGACATGTCATTATCTCTATCATCTATGCTATCTTTTGTCACTCTATAGTATGTGCGTTGCAAAGCCTGAACTTTGTAGAAACTACCAAGCCTGGTATCAACTGAATAGGGAAAAATACAAAGAATTCCAAACGAAGCAATAACACATGATAGATACCGTCGAGATGGATATGATATCAATAAGATAATTAATATAAAGACAAAACGGAAGGGTGAACAATAAATACTACTCTCGTGACAATGAATCTTGGTGATCCCCAAACGCCCGAACAAGCTATGCGCTGTCAAGCCCCTCACCATACGATAAAGTTGTGCAGGTGCGCAGCAAATTATCACACCAGTCTGCTGACCAGCTTGTCGGGTGTACGTATGGTATGCACATGCTGTAGTTATCCAGTACTGTGCCTACTATCTGGAATGTAGCATCTCGTTACCAGGTACTTTGTATGCATATTCACCATGCCCATCGCACTTTCCTCTTCCTATTTCTTCCTTTCCCTTCCAACAAACTTGGAAGCAACTCAGGGAAGGTGCGACCAGCAAATCGCGTCGTCCATCTAAATCTGACAGGAGCCACCACTACGGTTGATCGGAGACAACCCTACGCGCCCTGTGGGCCAGCCCCCCTTTTTTTTTTGCTCATGTCAGGCCTGGTTGATCAACCTGGAATCTTTCCATTTCTCCAACTTCAACCGCAACAAAACGGGATCTTCGAGGCCAGCGACAGCACAAAGCCATCTCCGTCAAGAGGGTTGACATTCGTGCCTGAATGTACTCGTGTGCATTGAAACCGGGCCTTTAAACTCTACTATAGTCGCTGACAAGATCGCTGGCATCGCTTCAATAGCTTCAATTGCTTCAGCTGCTTTGATTGCTTCTTGACTTTGGGCTCTGCTTCTTGTTTTCCCGTCATTCGTCACTGGCTGACCCTCTCAGCGCCCGGTTGGTTGTTTTTGGTTTCGTGTTCGAAACGAACAGTCTCTACCCGCTCACCCTTGCCGAAGCGCCCCGACATTGGCCGCTTCCAATTGGCACAGCAAAAAAGACGGCCCTTTGACTTGAAACTCAAGAGACCAAGGTTTCCCACTATTCTCGACAGACTCGACAGACTGGGTAGACTCGATAGCGATAGGCGCGATAGACTCGGCAGTATCAACCTTAATCTCCAGGATCTTCGCGCCACTGTGCCATTGTGCTATTTAGCTATTTAGCTATCTACAACAGACACAAAAGACAGAAACTACAGGTGCCAAGTACTCGAAGATGGAGAACACCCAGCCCGATAACCTCACAACAAGAACGGCCAACCTTAAACGCCAGCTTCTAGAGAAGATGCAGCAGAGGGAAAGTACCCCTCAACCCCGTACCACCTCCGACCCCCCTCCCACTACAACTGGAACGACGAGCTCTTTGGACATCAAGGCGGCCCATCCGATATCACGGCCCCCGTCAGCTCCGATACCAAAGTTGTCACCTGTGGCACCACCCGCTCTGGCCGCCACAGCTGCAGTAGATACTGCAGCTGCGCCACCTTTGGCACCCGTATCTGCACCAGCCCCGGCTCAGCTGCGCTTGAACGCCTCAGACAACGATCTGGCCGAGTTCATTGCAGGCATCAGCTCGTCCATTGCTGCCAACCACGAAGGCATTTCTCGCATCCAAAGCCAAGGCTCTGCATCGATGGCTGCAACTACTAGACCTGCGGTAGATTACCGATTGGCATCTTCCCCTTCCCAGCCTCCCAAGGCACTTCACGCACCACAGGTATCACAGTCGCCACTTCATCAAGCACCACACTTTAATATACCTGGCCTATCTACCGGGTTGATAAATGACACACCATTGCCCCCGGTTCAAGAGCAGGCCCGCCCGGCTGCTCGTGTGCCTCAACCCGCCCCTAAGCAACATACGGTATCCGGATCCTGGTTGGGGTATCCTCAGGAAGCTACTCTGCCGCCTTCGGAAAGAACACCCATCAACAGGGAGGGTGTTGCTTCGACTTTGGCAAACAGGCCAAGTGATATGTCTGCAGGACAGCCGCCATCCGCGGCACACAATGCTTTACATATTGGTTCGAATAAGGTCACCGTGCCCCAGGCGACTACAACACCCTCAGCAACCGCGCCGCTGAACCGCAGCTCTGGAAGCTCCGTGGGGAATATTTGCCTAACACCAGATGAGCTGCGGGACCTGCCAGATTGGCTTTTGCATACAAACTTTTACGATGTGGGGTACAGGCAAACGTTCCTTTCACGCCGGCGCCGCCTGGCTGCGCTTGACGAAGAGCGCCTAAGGCTCTTGCAAGAAGTAGAGGAGGAGAGCAGCCGGTACGGCCGTCTGCCATTTCCAACTGGAGGGTACATTGCCCCTGGAAACCAAGTGAACTCACCAGCCATGGGACCGCCTTCCAATGCCATGCATGGTGGAAAAACCAGTCCGCCTGGTGTACCTCCTGCCCCGTCCATGTCTGTAATATCCCAAAGTTCAATGGGTACGCACCCCGACAATTCTAATGCAAATTTGGGCCAGCAAGGTGAGGCGGCCCATACTGAGAGGTCTGGCTTGCTCCAGCAAGGCGAGAGCTTTGATCATCGTCAAAGTGTAAAGAGAGCACGGCCAGAGAATCGGAATTCGTTTGCCCTGAGAGAGCAGGGAGATGCACAGAGAGATGCACAGAGAGATCTACGGGAGAGACCGAGCAAGATATCTCGCACTGATGATGGCCCACGTCTGCATGGTTCCTCATGGAGTGAATCCAAAACTCAGGCGGGCACAGTGGCTCCACCACCAGCAGCGGCCATTGAGCCTGCACAACCAGTACGTGCCACGTCTGGTTATGCTCAAGCTGTACAAGGCGACGTAAACAAGTCTGCACCTTTGGAATATTCCAAGTCAGATGGGCCTACTAGAGCCTCTGAAGCATCTGGGGCTCCCGCTTCTGCGTCTTCATCTTTTTCTGCAGCTACACTGTCGGGACTGCGGGACCGGGATGGTGCCAAATCGCCGATGCCGCCCCTCTCGCCCCTGGTTGCACCAAGACCCCGCCACGCATCTCCAAGCAGGATCAAGAATGAATATGACGACACGTCTTACGCATTGTCGTCTTGGAAGGTGCCGCGCCAAAACTCGTTTACCAATCACTATGGCCCCCATCCTCCTATCGATCTGGGACATAAAGGAGGTAAGTACTTTCATGATACACCATGGAAACCGGATCCTTCTTATAAAAGGGCCATAGGCTGATAATGATTTCTGCACCTCGTCACACCTTGTGTTCTTGTGCTTGATTTTTACTTCACCCTTTTTAGATTCAAAGTATTTCCTGATTAAGCCCCTGACCGAAAAGTATGTGGACGACGCCATGCGGGACAATCTGTGGTCGACGAGCCAGAGCAATGGAGACATTCTGAGGAACAAGTTCCGTGTTAAACGCAATGTGATCTTGTTCTTTTCGGTGAACAAGTCGCGGGCATTCCAGGGATACGCACGAATGATGAGCGAGCCGTCGCCCAGCATTCCGCGACCCGAATGGATGGTCCGGAGCAAGTGGATGGCATCGCCGCCATTCCGGATAGAGTGGCTGAACAAGTCCACGATGAGCAATCACTTTGCGCATTCCAATAAGAATAGCTACAATGAAAACATGCCGGTCACGGTGGGCCTGGACGGACAGGAAATTGAGGATTCAAGCGGCCGCGCGCTTATCCAATCGATGGAGGTGAACAAGTACAAGCAAGGGCAAAGGGATCAAAGGGAATCGGAGAGGGACAAGGAGAGGGACAAGGAGAGAGACCAAGAAAGGGACTCCCCGAAGGGCAAGTTTGAGCACGGCTCCAACTACGTTTCCAAAGGCCCCGGCAGTGCCAAGAAGACACGGCCACCAGACAGGACATGGAGCAAGTCGCGCCACTCGAGCATGTCTGACCACGGTTACAACCGGCCTTACAGCCCCGACCGGGACCGCCGGTAGAGGGTATGGTTGTACGTTTAAGTGTAAGTCTGCGTTGTGTGATTTATACCGCATTTGGGGAGTTTACGGCAGGGCGCATATAGAAGCAACGGTTTACATGTTGTTGTTGTTGTTGTATATTCAACATGTATGACAAGCTTAGAATGATCAATGTACGAGCATCACTCTGTTTGGAATAGATGAATGTGATGAGATGCTATGTGCTTTTTGTGAAGGCGGCGTTGCCCCAGGCTATCTATGTATTTTGAAGTATAAGTGATGCAGTATTAAAAGTATTAAAGTAATATGAAAAGAAGAATGCAAAAAATGATGCAATGGTAAAATGACTCTTTGTCGCAGGTTCGCTTGGAAGGGGTATCATTGACAATGGCAAAAGAGAAGAAACAGGAGGAAAACAGACAAGTAGACGTCTGCAGGCATCTACGGACGTCTACAAAAGACATCCATCACACAGACGCCGCACCAGTCTCCAGATGCCGCTCGTTGGCCTGCAGCGCCCAGCCGCAGCGCACGAGCCAAAAGGCAGCAAAGGGGGGCGTGGTCAGGGCGGCCAGGACGCCGCCGTAGATGAGCTTGAAGAGGGGAGGCGCCCACGACGTGCCGTCAAAGGACCAGTCGCCGCCGCGCTTGTCGCCGATGGCGGCTAGGATGCCAATGGTCGGCGCCCACATGATCATGAACATGAGCACGCCGGCAATGAGCGCGCGGATCAGCTGCGAGACGAGGAACACGGCCCAGTGCTTCCACGAGCCGGGCTCGTACTGCTCGACGTGCTTTTCGCACCGGCAGTTGTCGTCGTGCGCCGCGGTGTTGTCGTCACTGCCACTCGCGTCAGTCGACGGCCGCCGGTCCAGGAGCAGGAACCACCGCACGAGAGCGTTGGACGGCTCCTTGATGAAGCCAATGGGCTGGATGTGCCCGGAGCGCAGGTCGCGGTTAACAAGCACGAGCTCGATAAACCACGTCATGACGGTCTGGATGAAAATGGTCAGCGCGGCGTCGCCGGCGAGCGTGTTGGGGAACTCAAACAGGCGGATCGGGCTCTTGTTGGTGTCGATGGTCTTGTACATGGCATAGCCAATGGCAAAGTTGATGCCGCCCGACAGCAGGAACGCGCCTAGCCCGTCGATGCCAAAGATGTAAAAGGCCTGGTAGGGCGTGAGGCGGTCGCTGGGCTCGCAGATGGTGAGCTTGGGGGTCTTTCTGCGGCGGCGCAGCCTAGGGCTGCCGTGGGCAACGCGGTTGGCAGCTTCGGCCAGAATGCCATCGGGCGTCTCGGTTTCGGCGTGACGGCTGTGGCGGCGCGGCAGCTGGAACGAGGCGCGCTGCTGCTGCTGGTGCAGGTTGAGATTGGGCGAGGAGCGCGGCTGTGCATCTTGTGGCAGCTGGAGAGACGCGCGTGGTTCTTGGAAGCTCACGCGCTGGGCCGAGGGCGACAGCGGCGTCGGCGTAGCAGCTGTCGGGGGGGAGCCGGACTCGGGGGCCTCTGTCTGGACCTGCGGTGGCGGCGGCTGAGTGATCTGCAGCGACTGTCGTTGAACATCGGCCGACGGGCGGACCGAGGGCCGGTTGGCAGCAGCACGGAATGCAGCAGCTGTGGCGGCGTCGATGTCAGCCGATGGCCGGGCCGATGTCATGGTGGACGGGGCCACGGACGGCGGCAGCACGGCCGTGTGGAAGAAGGGGTTGCGATGCCACTTCATGGTGTTGCGGTCTGGCGGTGGTCTGTTGGGGCTGTGTGTTGAGGTTGGCTTTGATGATGATGATGATGTCGACGGCGCTGCTGTTGATGATGACTGATGTTGACGATAGCTAGACAAGCTCGTCGAGTTGGGTCTATCAGAGCGCCATCGCAGGAGGACAGCTAGTATTAAGCACTGACGAAGAGGCAATCTTTACAAAGCGACCAAAATACCATGCACAAGCCCATATAAAAACAGAAAATACACTTGACGACCCCAAAATATACAACAAAACAAAGACGTGATAACGTAATGAGCACCTAGGCGTGTAGGTCGCAATACAAACGGTGGCTATAGTGGGCTGAGTAATCTCCCGCGGCTCTCCATGTGTATTTACTCGCGCCCAGCCGTTGCTGCGAAGACGCGGCCCGAGTGTCTTTGGGGTTTATTATTTTTTCAATCCGCCTTTTGTCTAATTTTCTTTTTCTTTGCTTTTCTTTGTATATGCTATTTTCTTGCAAATGTTTTCTTTGACCATTCAATTGCGGCTTTTCTTTCTTTTCTTTTTATTTTGATTATTATTATTATTTTCCTTCTTTTTTTTTTTTCAGTTCGATATGTTCCGAGCACGACTACTCTGATATTATTTATTACTGAATCACCTAGTTTAAGTGCTTTATTTGGTCCCAACATCAAACCGTTTTAATCAAAAGTACCAACAAACAAAAGAAAGACCGAAAGTCAACTGTTCTGTGCTATTTCATCCGACGTCCCGCCTCGGACGGAAACAATACTCTCCGAACAGCGCGAGAGCATGAATACCGACGGGCTCAATGTTTCGCCTCGCTGAGCGAACTGCATGCAATCTGGGCGATGGGTGTATGATGAGCGCCCAAGAAACATATATTAAGTAACTTTCAATATCGAGATATCGAGAAACGTGTGTCATTATTTAATGATATAAATTGCATTGAACTTTAATCGTATTAATTGCCGCAAGGCAGGCTGGCAGGGCTAGCCCGGTCTCGTACACAGCAGACTGCATCGCCGTACTATGTACAACTTTACGGGCAGGCACGGCTTGAAACAGCACACAGACATACGAAGAGGGAGGCAGGCACGGGCATGTGCATGAAGGCACAAGCAGGCACAAGCATGCACAAGCATAGATAACGAGAAATTGGTAAGCTATTGTGGTGCGTATTGGATATATGGGGAAGGAACAATGGACAGGTTGTTTCCGAGCCGTTTTTGACAACGTACTCCGTTGAACTCTGTAACCTACTCTGTACAGAGTGCGACGTAGGGTGCAAAATGTCCGACGAGCGGGGAGGTAGTGGAAGGAGTGGGATCCAAAAGAGGCAACTGCACGAAGGCACGAAGCCACGAAGAGGAAAGAGCGCATGCCACCATGGCCATCAATTCCCTTTACAGCATTTAACCAATTAGTCATCATCGTCTTTGGCCATGGACCCATGCCATGCTCCATACGAATGCATGACCACACCGAGTATTTGACATGCTTGAACATGCGGGCGTGCATTGCTGCATTATACATCTGCATGGCCAAGGTAGTACAGGGCGCATATTACTCTGAACAAATCGGACCAGCGTAAAACAAAGAACGAGCAATCGACAATCAAAGGCATTGTTAAGTGGTGTTGCTTGCTGTCGAAGGACGATGTTGATTGGTGCGCAAAAACGATATATTGAGACTAAAGAAGACGAAAAGAGTGAATACTGGGTAATACAAAATCAATCATGTGCAACTACTCCGTACAGACACTGAGCTGAGCGGTGACCAAAGAAGCAAGGTGGGAGAAGCAGAAGAACAAGTGGGAAATGTATGGAAATGGGAATAACAAGGAAACGAGGAGCATAATTAAAACTCCGTAATCCATGGAAAAAGGCAGAGATTAATGATAGAAGAACAAATGGAAGAAGAGAAGACGAAGAGAAGACGGAGGAATAAGGAAAATAGAAGGGGAAAGGCTTCTGGGAGAAGAGAAGCAGAGTGGAGTAGGAAAAGGGGAAGACAGGGAAGATGACGGTCGACGAGGGAAATGAGGCAGCCAGAAACAGAATAAGATTGAACGAGGATGCTGCTACATGCGACTGAAGAGGAGAGGAGAGAAGCATGTCTGAGCTCGAATCATTATATAAGCAGCCCCTGGCGATGCTGTGTACGGAGTACATACTATGTAGTTGTAACTACGTGAATAATAGGGGAGAGGAGCAAAGAGCGCACCGACACGCTAGAGTCGCGACTGCCCTTTCTAGACTCTTGTCCCTGTTACTAGTGGTCCCCCTTTTCGTGCTACTGTGTGCTATTGCTATTATCGAGACGCTTTGCCCTCCTGCCGTCAACGTTCGTCCTGCCGTAGACCAATCAGGAAAGCACATCCCCGTATACGCCCACTTCATCCCTGAGCAAACTCTCTTTCCTCCCCACACCTCACTCTACATACTCTATGGAGGATGTACATCGTACTGTATGCGGTAGTATGGGCTCTGGATAAAGGGATACATAGTACGCTGATGGCAATAGTGTAATAGTAGTCGAACAGTGGCAAAAGGAAAGAGAACTATGTAAAGAGACAAGGCACGGCAAAAGGACCAGGGAAAGAGACAGAGACGGTAGAACGTCGAGAGCAGCTTACAAAAAGGAAAGAGCGAGTGAAAACAACGCGTCATAGGAAGGTGCAAACCAACTCTCCTTCCCCTTCACAGTCTGCATCTCCAATCACTGGGTAATCATCACCCCCCCCTGACTTTTGACTTTCTCGACATCTTGCACGCAAAACGACCCTGGGTTCAAGGTTCGAGCCCTTGGTTCAAACACGGCCTCTGTGTCACATTCCCTCTTTTCTTCCCTTGGGCCCTTGCTCACATTCACCCCTTCCCGGCTGATTCGACCTGCTACGTCGACGTGTTTCCCCTTGTGGTCGACCTGCACTTTCCCGCGTCGTCTTTGGCCCCTTTGAGAAGCCAATCACTCGATTCAACGCCACCCAATTAGACTCCATCAGGCTCTGCCAACCCCAAAAGCCAAAAGCCAAATAAAGGAAACCAAAAAGGCAAAAAGACGAAGGCCGAAAAGGAGAAATACGACACGGCGGCTCGACTGGCACCACTGTCCACCGTGTTATTCCACATTTTGCCAGAGCAGATTTGCAGGGCCAAAGGCCAATTTCAATTTACCTTACTTTGCCTTACTTTGCCTCAGTCTTGCAACGCCAGATCTACGCATACTATTATGTACGGGGCTCGACAGGGAATAGTACAACCGTACGGAGTAGACCACTCTATCATCGATCGAGACACCGTTCGGAGGAATCACCACGTTGAGAGAGCTAGACTGAACTGGCTGATGGGCATGTCGAAATTCAGAAAGTGACGAGACGAGAGACGAGCTTGAAGGGAAGCCCTCCTCGGAACCACCACCACCACCGCCTATCACCACCTCACCACTGCTGCCACTCTCACAGCAAAGCAAGCCCCGGCATCGACAGCCACACCGGCATCGACTCTCGATATATCCTTGCCGTCCTCGACCTTACCACTCTTGATATACATCCTCCTCCTCCTCCTCCTCCTCCTCCTCCTCCTCACCCCGGCCCCTCTCATACAATGCACGCGCCGCACATTGCCTTCGCCTCTTCTGCTCTCACCAACACATCCTCCACCTCCACCTCCTCCACCACTGCCCCAAATCGCTCTTCCAAATTGGCTGCCACGTTTGGCTCTGCCTTTGCTTCCGTCTCCAAACCGGCTTCCAGTTCCAACCTATCCCCCCCTGGCCCTGGCCCTGGCCCTGGCCAACCTCACTTTGACTCGTTCGGTACGCTCGACTCTGCTGCTTCCTCCTCTGCCTCCACCGCTGCCGCTACTGGCTTTGGACCCCTACCGCTATTACCAAAACCACCCGCTCCATCCTCGCCGATCACCGTATCCAACGCTGTTCTCGATTCCATCACCCACCCATCCCACCACCAGTTTCCTCAATCCCTTTTCCAGTCTCCCTCCTCCTCCTCTCATCCCCATAATCCTGCCTATTCGCAGTACGCCCTGCCCTCAACCTTGAAGCCGTCCCTGCCCTATTACGGCCAGGCGCATATCATCTCCGCCTTTGTCGACGCCGACCTGGAAGAATCGATCTCTTCGTCTCCGCCTTCGCGACCCCCTTTCTCGACCCGCACCTCGTCTCTTCTGCCACCTGCGCGCGTTACGGCCAGGACCGTCAACGTTGGTCCCAGTCCAGGTCCCAGTGCCAACCCGACTGCAAACTCTTTCTCTGCCACCGCCAACAACAGAGCCTCTTTTCAGCCAGGCCTCTACCAACCTCGTTCTCAGTCTCTCAGCAACGGCAGCGGCAACGGCAGCGCCAACGGCAACACTCGCACTTTTGCTAATGCCCAGGCTACGGTAGCAACTTCGTCCTACCCGGCCGACGCCGTCCTTTACGATCACCTGCCGGCCCCGCCAAGCTCTCACTTTCACACACTCTCTCCGCCAACCACCTCCGCCTCAACGTCTTCCACTACGCCTGCCTCCAGCTTTGGACCGTCTCGCCGACCCACGCGCTCCAGCAGCGTCGCCGACACCTCCAGCCGCTACGATCGCCTTGACCGCTTCAACCGCCCCGACAAAATTGACAGCTGGTCCATATCAACGGGCTCCAGCCGCGCATCTATTGCCATTTCCGGTGTCGGTGCCGGCGCCGGCCACCAGCTTGTTAACCGCCACCAACGCCAGGCCAGCTTCAGCCGCCGCCTCAGTGTAGACTCCATCAGTTCGCAAGTCTTCGGCCGCGACCTTGCTTCTCCCGCCCCCATCATCCCGTATACCGCATCGCCGTTACACAACAAATCAACCTCGACAGGATCTGCTGTGCTGTCGGCACCTCGCAAGCTCCAAAAGAGCCGCCCAGGAACGTCCAACGGCACACACGCCGGCTTTGACAACTTGAACGGCTCGCCTCGCCGGGGGTCTCCTTTGCGCGCCCCTTCACGCACATCGCGCGTCCCGCCCCTATCCTCTCAGCCGCCCGTCATCTCGCTGTCTCTGGAACAAGACATCCAGGCCGAGACTTCTTTCTTTGGTGACTTCAAAGGATTCGGGGGTTCTGGTGATTTCGGCCTTGGCGATTTCGGGTTTGCAGGTGCAGGCTCAGGCTCAGGCTCAGGACCAGTTCAGCCCAGACACCGTCCCCATCTCCGCCAGCTCAGCGCGGACGAGACCACTCAGTCCTTTTACTTTGGCGATGTGCATGACGACGATAGCATTATCCGCTCCGCATCTGCTCTTGCAACCCAGACAACCACCACCCGGCAACCACCACAAACCAAAGACTCCTCACAATACCTAGGGGTATCACCAGTATCACCATCACGAGTAAGCACGCCGTCGCGCGACGCTTCGCCCGGCCCCAAAATGCAGTACACACGAGAAGAGTCCTCGTCTCGTGCGGGCTACTCTCGTAGCCGGTCACAAAGTGGCAGCAACACACGAAATGGCGGCAGCACAGACTCGACAAAAAGCAACCGTGACCGCAACAACAAGCCACCATCACAGCGTGCCATGCTTTCGCGAGCACTACAAAAAGCCAATGCCGCCGTCCAGCTCGACAACGCTAGCAATGTCGAGGGAGCCCGTGAGGCCTATACCGAGGCGTGTGGTCTGCTGCAGCAGGTATTAGAACGCACGCCTGGCGAAGAAGACAAGCGCAAGCTCGAAGCCATCCGCGTGACATACACTGCACGGATAGACGAACTTGACCAGCTGGTTATGCTGCAACAGCCCGACACAAGACCACTGCCACAGCGGCCGCCATCCAGCGGTGGTAAACGGAACAGCATAGAGGGCTACACAGACGGCGAAGACTTGGATCACGACGATAGTGGGGTTTTAGATGCCCAAGAAACAGAGGGCGAGGAAGAGGACGAGAGCGCCATCTTTGGTCCTGCTCGCACAGGCTCAACAGAGCCGCGCTCCATCCCCAGCTTCTCGGTGCCACTATCGTCTTCTCCCCGACTGCTGCAATCGGCTTTTGCTGCGAACACCCCCCCTCCAGAACAGGGACGGTACGTCTCATCGCTCCTGAGTGACCAGTACACCCTTCAGTCGTCCTTTTCCCGTTCCCCAAGACGCGAGTTTATGCCGCCAAATGCACTCTCTGCTCCCCATGCTGCCAATAACCAGCACTACTACCACCCGCCCACAGCCAACGGCAACGCTCTCCACCCACCGGGCCAGTACATGCCACCGCCCTTGTCGCCCAGACGGCTTGCATCGCCTGCTAAATTCGACGATCAGATCGCCCCTCCCTCCAACACTGCGGGTCCCCTGCATTCCTCCGGAAACCACGGAAGATCTGGTAGCCACGAGTCAGTGTCCTGGCTGGATCCCATTAACGAATCCGGCAGCTCTGCCGCGTCTTCTGTGCATTCGCGCTCGTCATCTGTGGGTATCCGCAGAAAACACATTCGGGCCACAAGCGGTGCAACCGAGGCCGAGTTTGACGCCGCGTTGGACGATGCCATCGAGGCAGCCTACGACGACTCATACGACCAACCTCAATCCCAACCTCAGCCGCAGCCACCACCGCCGTCTCAATTCCAGCCGATTTCTCACGACTACCGTGCGTACATGGCTGACGAGCAGCAGATATCGGAGGCGATGCGCCGAGTTGAGCTGGCCAAGGAACGTGTGCGCGAGACTGAGCGCGAGGCCATGGCTCTTGACCGCCGGCTACAGCTGAGACAGGAGCAGAACAAGCAACTGCTGGAAGAGGACGAAGACGACATGCCCGACTTCTTGGATGCCGAAGACGATTCCGAGGACGAAGAGCGGATTCTGGAAGAGATGACCAACAGTCTGGCCATTGAGGACTTTGCATTTGGCCTGGAGCTGAACCAGCCTGGTAGCAACCACATTGGCCAATCTAGCCAGAACGGCTACAGCCACAACGGCCAACATGGCCCCAATCGGTCGAGAGCAGGTTCGAGAGCACACCCGCCGCGGGAGTCTGACTCGAGTGAATTCACATCACGCACGTGGCACAGTTCCATGGCATCGAACCCGCCGACGACGGCTACGACAGTGTCCCCCTCGTCTGTGGCGTCGGGAACAACGGCTTCGACAATGATGGCGCCGCCGCCAACACAGGCTCTGCCCCAGCTCCCTTCCTCATCGCAGCCTGCACGCCCCTCCACGTCGCAAAGTGTGCGCAGCCGTCGTCTGTCTGGTAATATGAATAATCTAAAGCAGCTCAAGATTGAAACACCAGGCCAGCCACGTCCTGGGTTCCTTGTGCAACAACGACAGGCAATGTCTGCAGGCCCATCAGGGCCCTCGTCAGGGCTGCCACCACCGCCCCCGATACCCCTGCCACGTCCTGGATCCCGCCCTGGGTCACGCCCGGGATCTCGCCCAGGTTCGAGACAAGCCCCGACACACTCGCCTGCTGGTGCCACAATGTTTTTGGGAGCTAGTCCGATTGAGACCGCCATGCCACCGCCTAATTTCCCACCTCCCACACCTCCCATCCCTCAGGGAGTACAAGGTGGAGGGTTTGGAGTACAGACGATGCCGTATGTGGACAAAGACATGTTCAATATCGGTATCAGCGACAGTATACTAGGGCGGTCAGGCTCGCCGGCCATGCCCATGTCGATATCAACCTCTGCTGCCAACCGTCTCCCCACTGCAGCACCGCTGCAGACAGCAGGCATTCTCGGTAGCAGTACCAATGGCGCCGCTGGTAGCGCAGCAGGGGGTGGTCTGAAAAAGACCTTTTCGTCTTCCAGCCTCAGGAGTCTGCGCAGCCGCAACATGTCACTTACGAACCTGGACGGCGGCGGTTCTGACAACTCTCCCGGAACACCGCTGAGCAACCAATTCATGCTATCGTCATCGGCAGCGACAGCGGCGACGTCGCGTATGCCCGATATGCCAACGCTGCCGACGCCCTCGGCCACCGCCTCTGCCAATTTCAAAGACCGCATGACTGCGACTGCCGGCGGCGTGGGCGGCCTGCATTTGCTGGAGAGCGACTTCCACTCGCCCACAACCCCCGGCTCGCCCAACACGCTGTTCTCCGACGGGCCTGCGCCCCTGGAGCCTTGCCCGACCGATACGATGCTGCGCCCCTTTTGGCTTATGCGCTGCCTCTACCAGACACTGGTTCACCCGCGCGGCGGCTATCTGAGCAACAAGCTGTTTGTGCCGAGCGATGTGTGGAAGGTCCGTGGTGTTCGCCTCAAGTACATTGATGAAAAGGTTGCCAACTGCGACTACCTGACTGCGGCGCTGCTCAAGCTGGCAGCCGTTGACACCTGCGATGCAGACGCATTGCTGGAGGAGATGCAGTCGCTTGAGATTGTGCTGGAGCAGGTGCAGCCTGTGCTTGCGCGTAGGCTGGGCAACGATGTCGGCGTGCAGTCGATCAACAACCTGTTCAAGGAAGCGTCCACTGGCACTGGACCGGCAGGTAACGGTGCAGGCGGCGATGCAGCCGAGCCAGGGGGTTCTGGTAACGGCACAGCTCGCTCTGGCAGCGTGTCGGGCGGCAGTGGCGGCGGCATAGCGGCCTCGTCGCGCTCGTTTTCGTGGCGCCGCCTGCGGTCTAAGAACTCGTCCGCCGGCCTTAACAGCAACTACTCCAACTCCAATGGTCCAGGCACAACAACCAGCACAGACAGCAACGGCAACCCGCGCAAAGAGAGTGTCGCTGACGCCAACGGCAACAGCAACGGGAAGGATGGCGGTCCTCTGGCGTCGCTGCCCATGACCGCACAGCCAACGCGCCGGCCAGCCAAGCGGGATGTCTCCGCTGCGCGCTTCACTGGGCCGAATGCTGTCTACATGAGCTCACTGGCGCGCCTCTTTGACGCCGCCCAGTCTATTGGTACGTTTTTTATCTTTATTTTATTCTTCTTATTTTCTTTCCTTTTCTTTCCTTCCTCTCTCCTGCTGAATACTAACCGTACAGACCAAGTTGCTCGCCAGGTTGAAGATCCAGGTCTTCGCCATGCCGACAAGACACAGGTTGGCCTTGAGTTGTGCACACGGCACGCGGCCGAGTTCTTTGCCTTTTACATCTGCCGCTTTGTGCTGTCTGATGTGTCGCTACTGCTTGAGAAGTTTATCAAGCGTGGCAGCGAATGGGTACTGGCCTAGGCTTTTTTTTCCCTCCCACCTTATCCCCTAATCATATAATATCTCTACACCCTTATACCCAACCCCATTCATTATCTATCTCCATCTCCATCCCCATCATCCATGATCTATGATCTATGATCTACTGCCTGCCTATACCCTGTACTGAATTATTTATCTTTCCCTCATGCCCCATCATCACCTATATTGTTATTGACGTGTATATACGATGTATGTCATGTTTTCTAGATGCTAGAGTCTAGATTATGCCCTGCTTTTTTCTGCCTACATAATTGCTTTATCTATTTTCTTTTGCAGCAACTCCAATTCTTGTTCATTGGCAATACTTGTTTCTTTTGGCTCTGGTTGATCCGGCGATGTTATATGTATGATATTCCATGTTTGTCTTTGTGATGGCCTTTTGAGTTTTATCTTATATTGTGTTTGAGCAGAGCTCATGACAAAGTTTTACTTTTTCACTGCAGCAGCGAGTGTAAATTTGATTAATAGCAGAGTATGCGGTGATGAATTCGAAGTAAAAATATAGTATAAGTGGTGAAATACAGTACATAGTACGATACAGAAGCACTGTCTAGCGCCACACTGCACCGCCACAGGGAGCTCCAAGCAGTAGCCAAGCTTCCCGCTCCTGGTTCCCCACCTAAGATAGCCCGCCACTCCCACTATCGACGACGTCTCATGGCCAACATCGCGGCCTGAGCTGACTTGCATTACACAACCTCGACCCGACAGGACTCGACGTGTGAACCCGACAGCACGAAATGCCCCTTAAATAAGCCTCACCGACAGACACGACCCGCTGCAACCCGACGGCACGCTACAATGGCGGTCCAGCAGCATGTGCTGAACTGGCTCTACAGCGTCCTGACGAGTGTAAGTGATGTATTGGAGGAGAGCATACAGGCTAGAGTGCATAGAATGGACAGGGAACTGACACGCACAGGAATACCAGGATGTCAACCGCACATACAACGACGTCTCGCAGGCCTTGTCGCACTTTCCGTCGCTCTCGCCGCGCACCGACGTCCACAGTAAGTGACCGTTCTCGTCCTCGACCCCGACCTCGTCCTCGACCATCCTTGACCATCTTACTTGGACCAAGCTGACCCGGCATAGCCTTCCCCAATGGAGCGTCCGCTCTGCTCCTCCACCTCTCCGGAACCCTCCCGGCTGTTTTTCGCGGCGCTACCTACCGCTACCCCATCTCCCTCTGGGTGCCGCACAACTACCCGCGCGAGGCACCGCTCGTCTACGTGACGCCGACCGAGAACATGATGGTGCGGCCGGGACAGCACGTTGATCCGCAGGGCCAGGTGTACCACCCGTACCTTGCGGGCTGGCCCGAGTTCTGGGACAAGTCGTCCATAGTCGACTTCTTGACCATCCTACGCGAGGTGTTTGCCAAAGAGCCGCCCGTCATCTCGCGCCAGACGCCGCGGCCAGCGCCTCCTCAAGCACATCCTCAGGCCCCTCCACAGACGCCACAGCAAGCTCCGCAAGAGCTGGCAACACCCACACACCAGATCGCCCAAATTGCACAGCCAGTCCAGTCACCACCGACAGCCTCGCCACAGCCGCCGCCTCCACCACCGAAAGGAGGACAGCCTCGCACCGGCATTCCCGCGGCCCAAGGAGAACCGAATACGCCCTCCCCCCCGCCTGTGCCACGGCACCCATCATATGGATCGAATACTGGGCCAAGTCCTCCCCCCCCTCCCCCTCCTCCACACCCATCATCCTCGGTGGCTGCCGGCGTGCGCAGCTCTTGGTATGGTGCGAGCCCGCCACCGCCTCAAGCTGTCGAAGCTGGGCCGTCGTCTCGCAGCACAGAGTACCAGGCCCAGCCGCAAGGACAACCACAAGGACAACCACAAGGACAACCACAGGGGCAGACACGGCCGGGCGTGCCGCCCATTCCCGGCCGCCCGCCGTACCAGCAGTCGCCTCTTGGCCAGCCGCCGATGAGCCCCAACCAGCAGCACGCCCGTCTCCCACATCAACACCAACACCAGCAACAAAACCAGATACCCCAATTTTCTCCACAGCCGCAGTCCTCACCAGCGTCACCACCGCCGGCATCACAGTACCCGCCTGGATTTGCCTCGGCACAGCAGTTTCAGTATAGTCAACAACAGCCGCCTTCCCGGGGCTACCCACAACAGCAGTCACCTCCGCCGCCATGGCCTCAGCAGCAGCAGCAACCACAGTCCCAGCAATACCAACAACAGTATGGACAGTTCCCATCACAGCAAATACAGCCCCGGCCGAGACCGCCACCGCCTGATATTATGGACGAGCCGTTGTCCGATGGTAATGGAGAAGATGCCTCTGCATCACGAGGCGCTGCCGCACACGGCCCACGTGCTTCGGATGGCGCCCCGCAGCCACCGCCAGTGCCCCCGAATCCGGAAAAGGACATGCTGCTTCACCAGCTGGCACACAACTTGGCCAAGATGCGTCAGGACAGCCGCGCCCAAAAGGAGTCGACGCTAGCCGGCCTGCAGGCCCAGCGTGCGGCCATGGTGACGGCGGCCAATCGGCTGCAGCAGGAAATGTCGGGCGTCGCGCAACTTTCGGCGCTGCTCACTAGCAACACGGATATTCTGCACGAGTCCATGGCGGCGGCCGACGGGGTGGTGGCCAACAGCCAGCAGACACGGCCGCCGGCGATTGACGAGCTGCTGGTCGGCCCGACCGTCGTGGCAAACCAGCTGTACGAGCTCGTGGCCGAAGAGCGGGCACTGGCAGACGCGGTGTTCATGCTGGGCCGGGCGGTCGAGCGCGGACGGGTGACGCCGCAGGTGTTTGCCAAGATGACGCGGTCGCTTGCGCGCGAGTGGTACCTGAAGAAGGCGCTCGTGCGCAAGGTCGGCCGCGGCATGGGACTTGCGCAGGCGTAGTGGGTTTGTTTATGTTTATGTTTATATTTATTTCTGTTTATTTAGACGGCTTTCTCTGATTATTTAATAATACACACACATGCCAACTTGTAACCTGATGCTTGATTGATGATGTTGATGATGTTGATGAAATGGAGATCTATCTACCCAATGCAATGCTTTTAACCCCAACGCCGACTATCATACATGAACTATATACTGTTGTACTTTTAAAACTGCCTTTCCATTGAAAGCCCCAGCTTTAGGACTTCTTTTCTAGTTTCTCTTGGGCTTCTGCTGCGGCAATGGCATCGTGCACGCTCTGCTCCTTTTTGTACTCGGCCTCGAGCTGGCGCTGCATGTCAAAGTCGAGCTGGCGCTCCTGCTTGACGCGCTGCTGCTCCATATCACGAACCACGCCCTGGTGCATGGCCTGTAGTAGTCAGTATCTCAGTGTATAGGTGTCGTCGTCGTCGTCGTCGTCGTCGTCGTCGTCGTCATTGTTGTCGACTTACATCTTTCTCAATGGTCTGCTGGAAGTGGACGAGGCCGACGGTGGCGGCGGCAAAAAAGGACATGCCGGCCAGAGTGAGCTTGGATGCGCGAGACATTCTGAGACAATTTATAAGTATCTGAAAATATTTAAAAATATATCAAATAGCAAAGCGTCGAGACACTAGGAAATCAGCATCATCATCAGATGCCACCAAAGCCCGCCATGCAGCTGCCCGTCAATTGAGATTCTGCCGCCCTTGACCGCCCACTCGCTATCAGACTAACTGCGCAATTAACTGGCTGGCTGATGCCTTGATTGGCCGCCCTTTGTGCCCCACTCCTCCACCTGCCGCCTGGCTACAGCCCCGTCCCTGCTCCTGCTAATAGCTCTCTTTAACGACAGCAGTAGATAGTCAATTGTCCCCGTCTCCCATCGTCTTCCATCCCTTGACATCATTATCAACATCAACACTACCCGACAACCGCACGTCACAACACCTGCACCATCTCTGGCCGTTTGCCAATCCATCAGATCAACGATAATTGATTGAACTGCCCTGCTCGGCTTGCTCCACGCCCGACGCCAAAGCATCCTCCTCGACGACCCCCCTCGGCAACGATCCACCATCACCATCACCATCACCATCACTTTCGACTCCCGACTCCCGACTTTCAATACCCCAATCTTTCAATATGGTGCGCATCAGTCCTTTGGTTGTGCCCATGCTGCAGCTCTCCTAGCCCGAGGGCGCAGGCTCTGCCGACATGACATCCATCGCTAACACTCTCGCAGTCTGCTCAGAACTCTCAAGGCATCCAGACCCTGCTCGATGTACGCCCTCTACTTGTTATGATCTGGAAATATGCAGTCGATCATAAACAGCATCCGAAACACTAAGAAGCACTGACACTGACTCTACAGGCCGAGCAAAAAGCTGCCCAGATCGTGCAGAAGGGTGCGTCATTTTATCCATCCCCTCTTATTCCCTACTAATTGCTGACATCTGCTAACATTTTGTAACAGCACGCGAGTGTATGTCCTTTTAGTTTGCATCTCCGTCCATCTCCGTCCTGAAACACCACTAACCGACAGTCCGCACAAAGCGCGTAAGAGAGGCCCGTGACGAGGCACGGAAAGAGATCGAAGCATACAAGGCACAGAAGGAGGCCGAGTTCAAGGCATTCGAGGCCGAGCACTCGCAGGGCAACAAGGCCGCCGAGGAAGCCGCCAACAAGGAGGCCGACGTCAAGATTGTCGAGATCAAGGAGGCCGGCAAGAAGAGCCAGGCCGTTGTCGTCAAGGACCTGCTGGCTGCCGTCCTCAACGCCAACCCCGTGGCACCCACCAAGGCATAAGCTTGCAGCTGCCTGCCTGTCTTCCTGTCTGTCTCTGACTCGTCTTTGCTCGCTCTCTTGTCTTTTACCTTGTCGTTGCCTTCTTTGTCTGCCGCATGGCTGAAGCGTTGGGCAGTCCCGGCCGTTTGGTGCCGTGACTCTCGCATATACTAGAATTAGGTTATGTCTATTATATTGCTTATTCTCGTTGCTTTATCGATTCGTCGATTCCATTGATCTCATTGCTCTTTCGTTGCTGTCTATGATCATTTCTTTAAACTGCTTCTACATTACAATCAACTACATCCACCCACTTATAGACCTTTGACAAACTCGACTAGGGCCGTCAGCATCTCCTGCATGGCCTTGCCGTCGGGCAGCGTCAGGTCCAGCTCAGCGCATCGGTCCTCGAGCGACTTACGCAGCAGACCAAACTTGGCATCGCATGCCGGCTGCAACAGCGTATGGATCGTCTTGCGCGCGCCGCCATCCTCGGCCACCAGCCACGCCAGGATGATATCAATGGTCTGCAGTGCAAACAGGCCTGCATCAAGCTGCCGCGACAGCCGCGCCGTCTCAATCTCCTCCTTTTCGTCCTCGTCCATGAGCTCGGCAAGGTACGCGGGTCCGCGGCCCTCGGCATCCATCTGCGCATCGACGGCAGCAACGCGTACGGCATACTCGGCGCGCAGGGCTGTCAGCTGGCCGACCTTGTCGTAGTCCTTCTCGACAAACTTGGCCAGCAGCCGGATGCGCTCGTCTGAGTCCGCCGGCAGCAGACGCAGCATCGAGGCGACAATATTTAGCAGCGCCTCAGCTGTCGGGCCGGCATGCAACCGCCTCTCCTTTTCCTTTTCCTTCTCCTTCTCTTTGCCCTTCTTGTGCTTCTTGGTGTCCTCGCCCTTCATAAACAGGGTAAAGAGCGTCTTAAGACCTCCGGCATCAACAACCTTTCGGCACACGTCGCCAGCAACCATGCCACCTGCTGCGTGGTCCAGTAACCGTAGTGCAGGTGCGCGGCTCTTCTTGCCGTCCTTGAGCAGCAGCAGGCACAGCTCGACACCCTCGGCATCGACAAACTTGGCCTTGCCCAGGGGCAGGTTGTCTGTAGACTCTCCGTCTGTTGCGTCTTTTGCGTCTTTTGCGTCTTCAGCAGCCTCGACCAAGTAGGTGAGAGCCTCAAACAGGTTCTCCATGTACTCTTCCTCGTCGCCGCCCTTTTCGGGATCGCGACGGCGGTACGCAGCCACAAGCTGCAGAAGCACATCAATCGCATCTAGGCGCGCAAGGCGTCGGCAGTTGGCCGGCGAGGCCTGTGCCAGGATGGCCAGAATCTCGGCCGCGTACTGCTTGTTCTGCGTAACGGTCGGGCCGCCATCGTTCTCGCCCGTCTCCTTCGTCTGCACACGCTGCAACAGCCATCTGATAAGCGCCTTGTGCCTGCCTAGCGCGTCGGCTGCTTGTGTCGCACGCAGCGAGCATAGGTTCTCGACGATCCCCAGCGCGTGGTAGACACCTGCGCGGTCGACTCCGTCGGGGTCGTCGGCCGGGCTCTCCTTGAGCCGCTCCAGGTTGGACACCAGCAGGCCAATCAGATCGGCCTCGATCAGCGCGTCGACCAGCGCGATCCAGTGCTCATCCGTGGCGCCGTCGACATCCTCGTCGGTCAGCTCGCCAATGATCTCAATCGCCGAGATGGCAATGTCGGTGTTCTCGTGAGCCAGCAGGCCAACGAGACTGGCGGCGCTGCCGAGGCGCGCAAACTCGGGGTAGAGGTCGGGGTGCTCGCCGAGGATGGACAGGGCCTTGATGTCGGCATCGAGGTCGGCCTCGCTGGCGATGAACTTGGTCGGGTCGGACTCGTAGCGCGCGCGCAGCTCGGCATTGCGGTTGATGCGCTTTTCGAGGTTGAGGGCCGTCTTGCGCAGCCATGCGGAGTCAAAGGCAGAGGCGTCGAGATCCGTCGATGACTTTTTCGCGGCTGGGTCGGCACCGCCCTCGACATAGTCCAGCACGCTGGCTTCTGTCTTTGTGATCCCGCCGCCAAAGAAGCGGCCCTCTTCGTCTTCGCCGTCGTCGAGTTCGGCCTCGTCGCCGTCGTCGGGAGGTGGTGCCGGGCCGTAGTCGTCGTCTTCATCGTCGTCTGGGGGCGGTGCCGGGCCGGCCTCTGTGTCGTCATCATCGTCGTTGTCTGCTACCTGCGTATGCCGTGAGCTGCCATTGCTTGAGCGAACAGACTTGTAGATTTCGGCTGTTAGTTAGTATGTGTAGAGACTAGAGGCAAGAAGACAATCAAGAGACCTACTTGGATCGCGAGCGGGCTCGAGTTTGCGTTTGCTAGGAATGCCCGATTTCTAGCCAGTCAGTACCAATTGAGTATCAACACATATTAATATTGAGATTACAAACCTGGAACAGCTCGTCGATGCTCGACATATTGAACGCGATGGGCGGTGTAGGCGCAACGCGAGGTGGTGGTCTGGAGGAAAACGGCCCAAGGCAAAAGTGAAGCTAAAGCTGAGCTTGGTAGCCTTGCTCTAATAGTGAGTGGTACAGTTCACGTGTGGCGCGTCGCATAGGTCAGAGTGTGTCACTACGTAATAGTGCAGATCCACTAAAGTCGAAACAGGACGCTGTGACAGGCCGGGCCTGCGGCTAATAAGGGCAGGCCAACAAGGAACAAGGACCAAAGTAGGCAAGAACAAGGCAAGCAGCAGCAGCAACAAAACAGGCAAGAGCAGTAGCAATAGCCGGTCAAATCTCACGATAGTCGCATCCATCTTATCTCATCGCCCACACCGTGCCGCCCTCTCAACGTAACACTACACCATTGCATCACTAGACTCTTTTTACCTTGTGCCCTTTCGGCTCTCAATTCTCAGACGTCGTCAACACCCCGCAATATGCCTCCCACAGTCGTCCTGGTCCGCCATGCCCAGGCACTTCACAATGTTGCAGATGAGTTCAACCTTTGCAATCTTTGCAGTGCATAATAGGCAAGGAGGATAAAAACTAACAAATCACGCGACTGGCAGATTCGCGATCCCAGCCTGTCGGAACTTGGCTTTGAGCAGTGCAAAAAGCTGCGCGAGGTGCTGCGCACAAAACTGACGGGCCGGCTCAAGCCCGACATCGTCCTCATCAGCCCCATGCTGCGCACACTCCAGACCGCCACGGCATCGCTGGACTGGCTCGACGAGGCCGTTCCGTTCCAGGGCCATGCCGGCTGGCAGGAGACGACCGACAACCCGTGCGATGTTGGCGTGCCCGTGAGCGAGATTGGCCCCAAGTTCCCGCGTGTCGACTTTTCGACGGTCGATCCGCTGTTCCCCGAGAAGAAGACGCCCGAGACCAAGCTCTACGCATACGGCCGGCGGCCGCTCGTGACGCGGGCGCAGACGGTGCTGGGCGAGCTGTACAAGAGGGCGGAGGCGGTGGTGGTGGTGGTGTCGCACTCGGCATTCCTGACCAAGGCGGTCAGCGGCAGTAACTATGCCAATGCAGACTTCCGCATCTTTGACTTTGACGAGCCGCTATCGGAAGCCGAGATTGCGGCGGCGGGCGACGACGGCAGCGACGAGACCCTGCCGCCGCTGGTATACCGGCTGAAGGAGTGGGAGGAGACGCGAGCCGGACACGGCGGCATGGGCTGGAGCGAAGACCACGTGCGCAAGATTGGCGACGAGCTGCCAATCAAGCGGAAAAGGGTAGAGGTCTAGCATACGCTACGGCATTTTTATTGAGACGGATTCATGCACAGTGCAGCGCGGGTATATGCGAGATCACTGTGACAACGAGGGTCAAAGGGATTAAAGGTAATCAAAAGGATCAACGGAATCAAAGAAATCAAACAGCAACATGACGGCGAGTCAGGAGAATAAAAAAAAATTAACATTACAACATTAGACATGGGATATATACAAACAACAATCCTCCGGACCAGCCTACTTTTTGTCTAGTTTTGCACGACAAACTGGTCCTCGTGGGCCTTGTACAGGACCGACGAGTCCAGCAGCTTGCCGGTGGAGGACTGGAAGAAGTCGACCTTGAGGTGGTTGCGGTCCTGGAAGGTGACGGCGGCATAGCTGAAGTCGTCGGCATAGGCAAACACGTTGGTCGTGTAGTTTGTGCCGACCTCGGAGAGGCCCTCGACGTTGCCGGGGCCGCCGGCAATCATGTACATGGGGGCCGTGGGGTTGTTGAGGCCGGCCGGGTCGGCAATGCTGTTGTTGACGGGCAGGAAGCGCTGCGAGTTGTGCACGTGGCCAAAGATGCCGACGTCGACGCCGTACTTGTAGAACAGCGGCTCAAAGGCGTTCTGGCACGGCGTGCAGACGTTGTCGCTGCCGCCGGTCGAGTACCACGGGCGGTGGCCGCCGACAACCACCCAGGGCGTCACGTTGCGGTCGACCGAGGCCAGGTCGGCCTCGAGGAAGGCCAGCTGCTGGCCGGCAGAGCCAAAGGGGCCGGCGCCAAGGTGCGAGCCGCCGCTGGAGGTGTCGGGGGCGTTGGCAAAGTCGGTCTCGGTATCGATCATGACGACGTGGGCCATGCCGTACTCGAAGGAGTACCAGAACGGCGGGTTGGCCAGGGCCTTGGCGGTGTTGGCGAGGACCTTGGCGGTGGCGTTGGCAGAGGTGGAAGCAAAGGCGGTGGGCATGGTGCGGCCGAAGCGGTTCATAAAGTCGGTAAAGTTCTTTTGGCCGTCGGGGCAGATCCACCAGGTGTAGGGGACCTCCTCGCAGGTGGCCTCGTGGTTGCCGGGCGATGCCTGGTAGGGCTTGCGCGACGAGATGGGGGCCAGCTGGCCGTAGAACTCCTCGAGGATGGCCTCGTAGGCGTCCTTGCTGTCAAAGATGTTCTCTGCGTTGTAGATCCAGTCGTCGGCATAGCCGAGGTCGCCGGGGTGGATGATGAACTCGTAGTCGTCGATGGTGTCGGCGAGGGCCTTGATGGTGGTGTGGTTGAGCGAGGGGTCGACAAAGGGGATGGTGTCGCGCTTGGTCATGTCCATGTCGATGGTGAAGCCGTCCTCGCCGTAGACGCCGAGGTCGATGACGACGTTCATCTGGAAGGGGGTGGTGTCGCCGGGCTGACGCGGGCTCATAAAGTGCTCGACAGTCGAGTTGGTGGACACGATCTGGTAGTAGTAGGTGGTGGCGGGCTTGAGGCTGGTGAGCGAGGCGGCGTTGGAGTAGGTGCGGGACGAGGCGTAGGTGACAGAGGTGCCGCAGGCGGTCATGTTGAGGCGGGCGGGGGACAGGCCATACTCGACACAGGGGTGTGCGACCTGCTCAAAGGTGTTCCAGCCGATGGAGATGGAGCTGGGCCCGCTGACGGCGATGCGCTGCTGGACGGGGGTGGACTTGTCGCCGGGGATGGGGGGGTAGTTGGCGGCCTGGGCGAGGGCGGCGAGGGCGGACACGGCCCAAGCGGCAGAGAGTTGTCTGACCATTTTCTGGGATGTCAGTGTCTGTAGTGTAGATGTGTAGATGTGTAGATGTGTAGATGTGTAGATGTGTGTCTGGTGATATCTCGATTTCATTTGGATATGTCTTTGATTTTATATGGTGATCTCTCGAGGGATCTGATATAAAACAGAGAACCAGAGAATGAACTTACAATGAACAATTATAAAACAATTCTAGCAGCTATGGTTGTAACTGTCTCGACTGATCACGAGGATGGCTGACGATCTCTTCTCGCCTCGAGCTGTGAAGAATCAACGGGGCATCATCGTGGTTTTATCCTCGCAGGCAGACACCGGCTATGGACATGGATATGGCATATTTCATAGCCAGACTGGTGGACATACTGATAGACAGGCACCGTGGCATGGACGTCTTCCACAGCTACGGAGTTGTACGGTGGCTCGCCGAGCCAAGTGTCCGGTATTTAATATTTAATATTTAATATTTACGTATACTTTATTTTATTATATTCTTTTATTATATTATTTATTTCGAATTTTACTCACTCTTATTTACTCTACTTATCTGCCGTCTTATTTGATCCCTTCACATCGCCGACTGTTTGTTTTTCCTCTTCTCCTATTCGTCTCATTGTGTCCGGCTTAGATACATAATACTCCCACGGCGGTGGGATCGACAGTCAAGTGCCCCTGGTCTAGGAGCGGAAGGGCTGCTTGGATGGAGCTTAGTTACAGAGAACAATGCAAGATACACTATGTATCTTGGTAGATGCCGTGGTTGTCAGCTGGAAGAGGACAAACTGGGTCAGGCTTGTGAATTAAGCTGTTTTATAATTAATATGAATTAATATGAATTAATTTGTATATTAAGTGGCGGGACAGGGCCTTGGTATTTAGTCTCTTTATTCTTTTTGCTGGGAGATATAGTTGCCGGCTAGTCGAGCATGTGGGATGGACGATTGGGCGAGGAGCAAAAGACGGCCGGGGAACTGGGGCCAGAAGAGGAAGAAGAGGAGGAGGAAGACGACGAATGGAGGAAGAAGAATGGAAGAATGAAAGATTGTTCCGAAAGGTGGATTTTCATAAGGCACATACTATGTAAAAGAAAAGAAGAAACGAAAAAGTGAATAAGAAGATAGTGGGAAGTAAAAGAGAGAAAAAAAGAAAAAGAAAAAAAAAAAAAGAAACCCCTCTATCTCCGTCACTGATAAAAGTCAAAAGAGCCTTTGTTCTCACATCTCCCATATAGATGGTATGATGGAGCCATTTCTCTTGAGAGAGTATTATTTTAATTCTCTTATTTTAACCATATCGTATTTTTAGTTAAATTTACCTTTTTGATAGAATTTTTTAATATTCTTTCCCTTGTCCGTTTTTACGTTTTTCAACTCCCACCCCGTATAGCCCGCTCCCTCGGCAGCGTAGATTGCACACCCTATTTACACTTTTCTGTGCTATTTGCGATCAAGGCGATAAAGATTAGAAATGATGCTCGATCAGACGGAGTATATGTCCCAATACTGAAATGGCCCGCGTGCGTGTTCGTCATCGTCAGGGGTTGTGTTGTACGGAGTACATAGTAGTTTGATAGAGAGCGAAAGATGGGGGGGACAAAAAAGTACCTATATGAGCAAACCTGATATCTGCATAACACAATGGAGGACAGTACTACGTACGGATAGAAGCGAGACGAGACAATCCGAGTGTGTGTATTGGAGAATTATTGGCAAAAGGACGGGCCGACGAAAATCAAAAGAAGATGGGTGGTCGTGATCCAGTGCAGCTGTTAACAGAAACAAACAGTCCGCCTGCATCTGCATGTGCCATCGACAGGGGAGCACGGCTGCATAGCACTTGTAGAAACACCCAATCATACCGTGTATGTTTGTCAGTAGTCTGCTTGTGCATATGCTGTCGTCGTTGAGGTGCCGGACTACGCAGTTGTTTTTCTTTTCTTTTCTTCTTTTTTTCTTTTCTTTCTTCCTCTTTCTTTCTTCCCTCCTCTGCCTTTTTCTACCAACTCCGCAGGTTCGTCTACTTCTTCCTCTCATTTCTTGCTTGCATTCTGCAATTCTCGGCTTTGGCCTCTTGCTCATCTCTTTGTCTCATCTCTTGCATCTCTTGGATTCTTGCATCTCTTTCCATCTCTCAACTTGATTTCTTATTAACTCTACTACATACTATGTAGTACTCTTGCCAATTCTTAACAATTGCTTCACTCTGGCTTGCCATACCGTAGTTCCAGCGTCGCATCGGTAGCCAATCGAGCAAGATTGTCCGCGGAGCTTGTCTCCCACCTCTACCCTACCTCTGCCGCGCATCGACCACAGCCAGACCCCCAATACCACCCCATCTTACACCATCTTACATACCATCTTACATCACAGGCCACTGCCACTGCCACAGACCAACAACACATACTCCGTCTTCTATATCTTGATGACCACGTTTTCGTCTTTCCGTCGTTTGTCTTTGTAAATAGTAATGAAGCCGTTCTCTTGTCTTCTCTCTCCTCTGTCCTCCATCTCCTCTTCACCGACCCTCTTCTCTTGCCGCCTTGACTACTTCATGTTTCTTCTTTTTCCACCACCCTTGCCGTACATCACTATCGTCTACGACACATTACACGGCCAATTTGCATGTGAAAGCACAGCTCACTCTCTAGACAGCAAAACGTGCTCTCTTCGCTGTCAACTCTCTGGCCTGGCCAACGCGCCACGCAAACCCAATATTACCACGCACCCATCACATACTTATCACTTCAACTATTATATCATACCTCATCGCTCACGGTCCATGATCACACTCTATCTGTCCTGCTCTACCTTGCCCTGCCCTGCCTTCTTGGCTCTGCAATCGTCGACCGACGCTGGGGTCCTCCCGCTGCCGATTCATGCACTCAACTCTAAAGCGTCTCATCTCAGCTCGACCTCTCAACGGCACGACTCTTCAGCATGCGCAGAGACACCACGTGGGCTGTTTGCAAAAGTCCTGCGTCCCTGAACGGCTGGGATCGTCGGGCCACAAGCTCGACCTGCTCTGTACTTTCTATTACGCATTGTGCCTCTTCGTGACCGACTTCCGAGCTGTATGCAATTGAAAGGAATGCAGGATTTGTCGTTTCCTTTTCTCCCCTTTTCTTCTGTTTCTCTATTTTGCTTAATGCCTTTATTTGTCTTCTGATTTCACATGAACGTCTTTTCGGCCGATCAGTCTTTGTAATGAAGATGACGACTACGACGACTGCGACGATCTCGCCTCGTTGGTCGTTATCGCTTTGCTCGCGTCCGTCTTCTTTGTCTGACCTCTGTACTCTGCACTTGGCTGATCTCGAGATACATACTACGTATGCAGCTCTGCACCTATCTCTACAGTACTATCTACTATCTGTAGCCTGCACTGCGCTTCCCCGTGCTTCGCCGGTTGCATCGATACTCTTTCCACCGCGTGATTGGTTGCCTTATCGGTCCCTTCCTCCCCGAACATTATTACTACTTTGATCCTTCCCGTTCTGCCGTCTAATCCTCCGATCGAGAAGGAGCGAACGGCACAGTACTCTTTACGTAGTAAACAACACGGCGGCCTTACCCAGTACAGCTGTGATCAATATCACCTGACTGTATTAGACTCTCTGACGAGGAAGGAGGGCTCACATCTTCGCGATTTCCATGCCAACCAAATCGAAACAACCACAAACGTAGCATCATGCGTAACGCCGCCTTGTACCCTTGTAGGATCACACAACTCATATTGGATCACCTCATCGTTTGGCCACCATTATGCGTTTCATCTTTTGAACTCTGAATTCTATAATTCCTTCAAACTCTACACTTACCTTTAAACTTTACAACATGGATCTGACTGTGCCAGCCTCGCTTTAGGGCCACCAGAAGCCTTGCATCGCCACATCCATCCCGTATCATGCCGGGAGCACGCACCAGAATACTCGCTCTCTGCCAATAGAGTCGCATGCCAAGGAAAGCCAGCCGTCTTGCACGTCGAGCGTGTCCCGTGAGATGTCTGCCGCTTCTTCCGCCTCGACTAACCCGTGGTCCGAGTCACGGATGCCTCAGACAAGAGAGTCGAGCTGCTGTTCTCACACTGCGCGGCCTTCCAAACAGCCTCCCGGACAGCTGTGCATGCCTGTTAACTCCTAGGCGGTGCCGTCAATACCAATTGCACAGAAAACAAAGGCCAACCCTGATAATACGGCACACAAGCTTCGATGGGAGCTGGTCGGTGGCAAATGGGAAGCCGTTGCCAGCCCAGCAAAGCCCAGCCCAGCCCATGCGTCGACGACTGCCCTGCACACTCCTCACACGGCCGGCAAAACGGTCTGCTCTCAGGACCGGCTGCCCGTGGTCCGACTGATAGCACCAGTCGGGCCTGTTCCTCTCTCTGCATCGTCACTCTATTCTGCCCCTGCTCTGGCGACCAAGTCACTGAAAAGACACGATTCTAAATCCGAGACGAGTCTGCTGTACCGGACACCGAAAAGACATCTTGGGCAATCAGCGCCCAGAGCCGTATCGGCACAAAGGGGGGGAAGGGCCATCTCACACGAGAACACCGAGCACTTTGACTCCTCACCAGTCGCGCCACCTCGACGGAGTCTTCGCCCGATTGCTGGAATTGGAGACAACGAGTATCGACATGAGCAGCATCCTATTAGTGCCCTCGCCCATCCCAGGCAAAAGAAGACGGTGGCGGATTTGCGCAAGATGTTTGACGGCGGTGGCCAGCCCCGACCTGTAACTGTATCAACGGCTGCCTCGGTTGTGCAACTACCCCATGCCAGCCATGCCGGCAGCTTCAGTGCAAGTGCATCCAAGCTCTCGGCCAAGACACTGGCCAGTCCTCTGAAGCCGGGCCCCGCCAAGACGGCCAGCAATCGCACAAGCCTCGAGTATACCACGTCCAAGGCAAGCCCAGCAAAGAGCCGTGCCAGCCAGGCTGACCCTCCTGCCAAAGCCACTTCAGACCACTCGATGCCGACCGTAAATGTATCCAGCTATTCTAAATACTTTAAACAAGCTGGAGCGATGCCCATGCCAACCAAGAGGCACGCCTTTGGCAGTATCCCCCGTTCGCGTCTGCGTGCCTTTATCAATGCAAAGCGTCAGTCTGGCTCGTGGCGCAGAATTTCATCGCACCTGCACCGCGGTCCCAGCAGCCAATCGAGCTGTGGCGATGGCGACAATGATGGCGAGAGCCAGCCGCTCAGGACGGTTTCGAGCAACATTTCATTGAGCAGCACGCAGATTGTCCACAGGTCTCGCGAATCGTGCGAGAGTGTCAACGTAAGCATCCACAGCGTCAAAGAGAGCATCGATACCACACCCAACACACATCCGTCGACCAAGAGACATGGTATCGACCTGCCACGGGCAGATCTCATCTTCAACTCACCTGCCAAACATAGAGATAGCCAAAAGGACAGTCGACAGGAGAACCGCTTCCGGAGTTGGAGCTGGGGTCGTCGACGGGCTGGCAAAGCAGCAGGCAAGCCACCGGGAATGGCGTTCGTGTCTGCTGGGTCGACGGCTGGGTCTGGAGAGACAGGGAGCTACATCGATGAGAACACGGCCCCTAGCTACGGCCTGGCTGGAATGGCTGTCATCCGGTCACAGTGTGACCTTGTGCAGCCCAAGCCGGTCCGGGTCGAAGACATTATGCAGATCACCAGCTTTTGCAAGCAGCACCGTTGAGGGGTGCACTTGAGCACAATATATATAATCAGTCGCTTGTCTAGATAGCAATACACCTCTCTTACAGTATACATGATGTCACTCTAAACCTGACATTCAACACATAATGATAGTGGTTCTAGTTGATTTATTTTTGTATTATTTCTAATTTACGTATCTCACGCCACCGGCCAAGTATTCTTTTATGTCGTAGTTCAAATGCAAAAGGGAAGAATTAACGCAAAAAATCAGGAAGAGAGGCAAGAGAGAGGTGAAGGAGAAGCGAGAGCAAAGGCAAAGGCAAAAGTAAAAGCAAAGCGAGAGCGAAAGCAAGAGCAGATTGGAAACAACGCCAGCCAGTTGTTTTATGCGAGAGAAAGCAGAAAAGAAGCAGAAATATGAGAGGATAGATAGATAAACCAGGATGGAAGATAAAGAACTATTAAAAATCAAAGGGACAACATGGCAAATTTCTTTTTGATTTTCCACTCCAACACCCATTCTCGCCCTTCACCCATTGACCATTGATACACCCCGACACGCTCAGACCTAGCGGATAGACACGCCCGAGCGGTCGGTAAACATGCGCGCCGCAATGTTCATCGACGCCAGCTCCTGGAACAGCAGCTTGGCCGCATAGGGGATCTGCACCTGCGCAATCTTGGTCTTGTTCTTGCACGGCCGGCACTCAAACGACTGCTTGGTCAGGTTGGCAATCGGCGTCATCAGGCCGCAGATCTCGCAAATGTGCACGCGGTACGCATCCGACACCTCAAACAGACGCTCCTTGAGGAACGCCGCCGCGCCGTGCGCAATCATACAATCACGCTCCATCTCGCCGAAACGCAGGCCACCGTCGCGCGCGCGACCCTCGACGGGCTGCCGCGTCATGATCTGCACCGGGCCACGGGCACGCGCGTGGATCTTGTCGTCCACCATGTGCCGCAGCCGCTGGTAGTACGTCGGGCCCAGGAACACCTGCGCGCGCAGCTTGCGGCCCGTGTGGCCGTGGTACATGATCTCGAAGCCGCGCGACTGGTAGCCGTGCTCGCGCAGCAGGCCCGACACCGAATCGACAGTCACGTCGGTAAACGGCGTGGCGTCGCCCTCCATGCCCTTGAGCGTGGCCACCTTGGACAGCAGACACTCGATCAAATGCGCAATGGTCATACGCGACGGAATGGCGTGCGGGTTGATGATGATATCGGGCGTCGTGCCCTCGGCCGTGAACGGCATGTCCTCCGTCCGGTAGGTGACACCAATGGTACCCTTTTGACCGTGACGCGACGCAAACTTGTCACCAATCTGCGGGATCTTGGTCGTGCGCACACGCACCTTGACGTACCGCAGGTTGTCTTGGTTCGTCGTCACCACCACCTGGTCAATGATGCCGTTCTCCGTGCTGCGCAGCGGCGTCGACGCGTCGCGCTTCACGTGCGCCTGGGTGCGCTGGCCCAACTCCGTCAGGTCGGGGTTGATCGGCGACGTCTTGCCAATGATAATGTCCTCACCCGACACGCGCACGCCGGGCGCCACGATACCGTCGTCGTCCAGCTTGTCGTAGGTGCCGTGCTTCAGGCGCAGCGTGTCGCTGCGGAATGGCTTCTCAAACGTCTCGACAAAGTTGATACCCACGCGCTTCTCCGAGTCTGTGTAGGCGCGGAAGAACAGACTGCGGAACAGACCGCGATCGATGGAGCTCTGGTTCATAATGACGGAATCCTCCTGGTTGTAACCAGAGTAGCACAGAATGGCGACAATGGCGTTCTGGCCGGCAGGCAGCTCGCGGAACTTGAGGTACTCCATGGACCGCGTCGTCGCCAGCGGCTTCTGTGGGTAGTACAACACGTTGGCCATGGTGTCCATGCGTCGTGGGTAGTTGGTCAGGAAGAAGCCCATGGCCTGCTTGCCCATGGCCGACTGGTATGTGTTACGGGGCGACTGGTTGTGGTCGGGGAAGGGGATGATGCTGGCGCAGATACCAAGAAGCATACTGGGGTGGATCTCGCAGTGTGTGTACATGTGCGTCGTGGGGTTCATTTTGGTCTTGACGCGCTTGTTCAGGTCGTCGTCGCCCATCACCGGCTCCTCAAAGTCCTCGCCGTTGGCCCGCTTCTCCTTCTGCAGGCCAAAGTCGTCCAGATCCTCGGGCGTCATGCAGATCATTGCCGTCTCCTCCTCCTCGGCGTCCAGGTACTCAATGGCGCCGGCCGCACATATGCCGTCCCAACCAAAGTAGTTGGGGTCGTCCTTGCTAAGGTTTTCGTCCTCGTCGAGGCGCTGGACGTGCTCCTTGGTCAGCAGCAGCTGGCCCTTGTTCACAGTCGACTCCGGGTTGTCGTCCTGCTCAATCGAAAACAGCGGTCTCATGACACGGCCGGCATCCGAGAAGATCTTGAACTCACGGTCACGAATGTCGCGCACCAGCGACACCTCGGACTGGATCACGCCCTTTCGCCGCAGGCCCTGCACCAGGCTGACCAGGTGCTTGGGGTCCTGGTGCACACCCACCCAGCTGCCGTTGACAAAGATCTTGGTGGCATTGGGGTACCGCAATGGCTCGTACTCTTCCAAGACTTCCATATTCCGCGCAATCATAAACTCCACGATAGGGTCCGCCGGTGTTCCCACACTGACGTAGCACATGAGCGACAGGTTCTTGACAAGACCACAAGCCTGGCCCTCGGGCGTCTCGGCAGGGCAGACAAGGCCCCAATGTGTGTTGTGCAGCTGGCGCGGCTTGGCCAGCTTGCCGTCTCTGCCGATGGGCGTGTTGGTTCTCCGCAAATGCGAGAGCGTAGACGAGAATGTGTAACGGTTCAACACCTGCGACACACCAGCAGTCGAGCTCATCGCCTTCTTCTGGTCACCCCAGTTGCCTGTGGCCAGCGAGTACTTGAGACCGTTGGTCAGGGTCTGGTGCCGGATGCCGACGCGCAGATCAAAGTGCTTGCCGGTGTCGACGCAGCGCTTCAGGTGGTTCATCAGCTCCTGGTACATCTTGCGGACGATACCACGGAACAGCTTGGCCAGAAGGGGACCAGCCAGATCCAGACGCTTTTTACCAAAGTGATCGCGATCGTCGATATCGCGACGGCCCAGGGCGCACTGCAGCAACTTGTGGACCATGTAGCCCAGGAAGAAGGCCTTGCGGGTCTCACAGCCCTCGCTCTGGGAAATGTGCGGCAGCATCTCCTTTTGCAGAATGTCGCGCGCGGCACGGACACGGTCCTTGCGACTAACGCCGTGCGAGTTCTGGCCACGCTTGCCAATGTAATCGAGAGCGACCTCACGGTCCTGGATACAAAATGCCTCCTCGATACAGGGACGTAGCATCTCGAGCATCTGCGAGTCGTTACGGTCGTAGCAGATGTGGTTCAGGATGTCCTCATCAGACACGACACCGAGAGCACGGAAGACGACGGCAATGGGCAGCTCCGACTTGATGTACGGCAGGGTGCTGTGCACGGTCTGGCCAAAGCTGCCTCGTTGTGTGTCACCTTTCGTCAGCAGCATGATGCTGAGCGACGAGATCAGACGCGAGCCCTTTTCGAGGGCACTCCGGATCTCGGCAGAGTAGGAGAACTTGCTGGGCTGGGCCTTCTTAAAGACCTGGACAATGTTGGCAGCAGAGCGCTCCTGGGCAATGAGGACCTTTTCGGAGCCGTTGATGATAAAGTAGCCGCCCTGGTCGTAGGGACACTCGTTGAGCAGGAACAGGCCCTCCTCGCCCTCGTTTGCCAAATGGCAAATCTTGGAGCGCACCATGATGGGCAGACGGCCCATGAAGACCATGTCCTTCATATCCTCGTCGGTCTTTTCCTTTTCCATGTCGGGCAGGTCGGCAGGCTCCTCCTCCCAGACGATGCGTGTTGGCTGGTCACCACTCTGGTTCATCTCGTCGATCTGCTCCTGGTCCAGCTCGTCGTATGGGATCTGCTCCTCGACGGCCAGCGAGACCTTCTTGGTGATGTGTGCGTACAAGGGGCAGGAGTAGGTGAGGTTGCGATCACGGCATTCGTAGGGTGTCAGGGTTGAGACACGGCCGTCGCCTTCGGCAAACTGGGGCTTGGAGACCATGACGCTGCCAAACTTGATTTCATAGCGGCGGAGCTTGACGGGACGGTCGGTGTTGATGGGCGGGTTGTTCTGGTCGAGGGTGAGGAGAGAGTGCTCGTCGATGAGGGACTGCACGGTGGTGGTGGTGAACTCGTTGAAGGAGTCGATCTGCTGGGAGACCAAGCTCTTCTTCTCAAAGTAGGACGAGATGACCTTCCAGCAGTCCTCGGGCGTAATGCCCTCGTCGTAGTCGTCGCCATCGAGGTTGTCATCGTACTCGTAGCCGTCGTTGTAGTCGGCCATGATTGCGGGTGGCAATGTCGTGTGTATATGTAGGAATATGGGATGATGGTGGGATGCTGATGGGATGATGAGATAGTAACTCGTCGCCTTCGAGGCAAGGGATCACGAGGTTGGCGGCGGAGGTCGTGAGGACGTCGTTAGTGGTAGACGGGCAGACAAAAGAAGACAGACGTAAACAAGAGGCGGTACAGATGCCGAAGGTCGATAAACGGTGATGCTGAACAAAGCCTTGCGGCGACCGCGACGCGTTTTGCCGTCGGAGTTGACCTCAGCGCATCAGACGGCGACGTGCAGGGCGCATGCAGTGGCCGAGCTCGAAAACGGACAAGGACGGCGGGAAGAGAGAGAGAAAACAGAACAAGAGGCGACAGCGCAATCTAGAGCAGACAGGAGGTGAGGTGGCGCAATGTCAAACACCGTAGATGGCCGCGTCGGAGAGGTTGATGAAAATCGCAGATGTCGAGAGGAAAGTGGATGCAGGGGGTCGGACGTTTTGAGCCACATCACGACGTCCCTTTGTCGCACCTGCCTTTGCGTTCTCCTTCCCTTTTTTGAGCAAAGAGGCTGCTGGAAGCTAGGGGCAATGGGTGCTAGGCCGCAACAGGCTAGCGGTAACTGCTGCCTTTTCAGGGCTGCTTAGAAATTGAGCTGAGCGGGCGTGACTTTTAGAGAAATATCACGTGTCGTCTAATTACATAATATTTGGATGTGCCGACTTATATAAGCACAACTAACAAGCGAGACCCACTTTGCGACCTCATCTCATCGCCAGCAAAACGCAGTCCGTCGCCGGCACCTTGCGCGGCCATCGCTGTCCAAATCCTTGCAAGCGACTTCCCGCAAAGAATATACTTTCTCACACGCGCTGTGTGATGTCACTTGTCATTGTGCAGCATCCCACCGCGGCCCATCTGGCCTGCTCACAACAGCCGACGCCAATGCAGAGAACAATGCTAAGGCTAGCCATTGACGACAATGCTAAGCTCGAGCAGCCGCTTACTGCGTAGCCGCCGTGCCACTCCTCTTTCGGCAACATCCCTTGCATTGTCCGCATTGAGGATCAAGGTAGTAGGGCGGTTGTGCCTGCTTAGTCTTCCTCAGTAGTTACCAGTCGCCTCTCAGTTTGCCTTTTTTTAGCAACGTCGACCAGCTGTCTGCCGATCCAGGCCTGGCTGCAGGGACGATCTCTACTCAGTAGCAGAAAATAAATGTGAGCTATGATCTGCGAAGCTATTGCCATTGCCTGCTTGATTGTCTTGGTATTGTTGTTGCACATAAACGGGGCATGGCGAGCCATATGCCGGCATCCCCCCCTCTTCTGTGCTCATGCTGCATCCTCCATGACAGATCATCTCGATAGTATTGTTGCATACAGGATACAGACGCCATCTAATGAGTGTTCTAATTTCCTCTATTTCGCATTTGCATTCTCAGCATCAGCATCTGGATAGTTGATAGTTGATAGTATTATCCTCGGATTGTGATAGTATTATCCATTGCAGCCCCTGAGGTCAATGGCAGAGCTCGACGAGGCCAGCAAGACCGACAGAGGAAGAGCCTGTCTCTTGATATATAACACTCCTGTGTTTCTATGTAGTTGTATGGATTTTTCTTCCTCTTCATCTTCCTCTTCATCTTCCTCTGCATCTTCCTCACAACTATACCGGCATCTCGCCCGACCCTTACCTCATCTGGATCTACAACGGCCGCCATCCATGGTCTCTTTTCTTTCATCATCCTTCGGTCTTTGAAAATCACCTACTAGCATCACATCATTCTTCTTTTGTCTGGCTGCCAGCCCATAAGGCAATATTACTCTCTTTCGAGCCAACAGACATACCCTTGCTCGCAACCACCCTCTCCCTTGCTCGCCGTTTCCCGTCCCTCTCATTTTCATTTATCAGCTGCATCTGCCTGCCGCTTTACCGCTTTGTTCTGTCTCTGTTCTTATTCTCCTGTCTCTCTTCCTCCATATTTCATTGCCGTTCTTCCCAGAATATCAAAGCTTTGATCTGGAACGAACCTACCGACCCCAAGGCTCACGGACTGCATCTGGAGCATTTCTGCTGCACAGACATTGGTCTTCATTGTCAGAGATTAGCTTAGCCTTTGTCTCCGTCATCATGTCGACATCGGCAACAACACCATCTACCTCAGCCTCGGCAGGCGTTCTTGAGCAGGTGTTCTACCTGCACGGCCCGGGAAACTCCACCATCCCCGTCAGCATGCCATATGTCGACAAGGTCTTCCAGACGGCCTTTGCCACATCTATCAACTATGCCAGCCAGATCGGCGCCTGCTTCATCATGCTGCTGGTCATGCTCACAATGACCAGCAAGAGCCGCTTCTCGCGGGCGTCCACTGTCATCAACATTGCTGCCCTCGTTATCGGCACCATCCGCTGCATCCTGCTCAGCTACTTCTTCACGTCGTCGTATGTCGAGTTCTACCGCATCTGCAGCGGCGACTACTCGACCGTCAGCGTCGCCGACACGCGCGCGTCCAATGCTGCCACCTTCTTTGCGCTGCCGCAGCTCATCCTGATCGAGGCCGCCCTCTTTATCCAGGCCTACTCCATGATCAAGCTGTGGCCGTCGCTGTGGAAAAATGTGACGCTCGTCATCTCCGTGCTCATCATGGTCTTCACGAGCGCGTTCAAGACCGCCGGCGTCGTCCTGCGCATCGAGCGGACGCTCAATCTGTCCATGGCCATTTCCAGCAAATGGGTGTACGAGGCCGACCTCGCGTTCACGGCCACGACCATCTTTTGGTTCTGCTTTGTGTTTATTGTGCGCATTGTGCTGCACATGTGGGAGTACCGCACCGTCCTGCCGCCCATGAATGCCGTGTCTGCCATGGAGGTGCTGGTCATGACCAACGGCGTGCTCATGCTGGTGCCCGTCGTGTTTGCCGCCATGCAGCTCGGCGACGTCAGCACCTTTGAGGCCGGCTCGCTGTGCTACACGTCCGTCATCATCGTGCTGCCGCTCGGCGCGCTCATTGCCCAGAACATGTCGCGCAACCGCAGCGCCAACAACAGCGGCTGCTCGGGCATGTCGCACGCGTCGGCTGGCGGCTGCAACGGGCACGGGCACGGGAACGGGCACGGCGGCAGCGCCCTCAACAGCACGGCCGGCCACTACGGCGCCTACAGCCGGGCTACCACAGACACAGCCGGTACCGTCAACAGCAAGAAGCACTTTCTAGGCAACTGGTCGCACGCTTCTGATGCCACAGCAGCCACGTTTACGGGCAGCGGCGTCTCGCAAGTCCGGATCCAGGGCGGCGGCCACGGCGGCAAGTATGGGCGGCATGGCGGCAACCGTATGGGCAGCATGGACTCGTCTGGCGAGACGGACAGCTTTGCTAAGAGCAAGACCGCCGCCGTCGACCCGCTGGACCAGGAGCTCGACCTGATCGACACGGCACATCCCGATGGCGTCTGGGTTGGCCGCGAGGTCGAAGTCCGCAAGGATCTTGTGTAGTTGTGCTGTATTATTTGAGTTTCCGCTAAGTGTCTGGCGTTTGGTGGTTTCTCTTTCTTTTCTTTTTTATACTTTCATCTCTTGTTTATCGTCTACTCTTCTCTCTCTTTCTTGCTTCTTTTTAGTTTTTACTCTTTCTTTTGTCGTTTCTATCGGTTGAATATCTTGCCACGGCCTTGTGCCATTCTCGTTCTACTTTACAATCTGCTTTACAGCTAGCTACCCAGACCAAAATGCCATGCCTTTTTTTAACCAACGACTCAGTTAGTAGCCAGTAGTCATTCAGCCAGTAGAAACACCAGAAGATCAAATCAATGCATCCTCCCGAGCCAGCCAAAGCAACCAAACGGACATGGTGTACCCATTGCCTGTCAGGCAGCACAAGCACGCGTCCGCCGCGTATCTGTTTGTCATTTAACTTTCTCAAACATTACCATTAATACCCTTTCGTCGTCGTTTCAATTCTCGTTCTTGTCCCTTCTTTTCCTCACGCCCGACATCGTCTCCCACCCTCATTTCTGATTAAATATTGCGCTGGTTGCAAAAACACTCGAGCTACGTTACTTCAGCCTACTCAATTTAATTCAGTCATTGTTTATAATTTGCTGTGGTCAAATAGTTGAATCAAGAATCAAGGGCGACGTTGGTGAAGTGGTGATCCAACATCCCCAAATCTACCTATATAAGCCATAGACTCATCCGAATTTGTGCCACTTCGCTATTGGCCACGCTGATTTGGTGTGTGCTAATGGACGTCTGTTGTTACTAAAAGGCCGCTTGGCGCAATGGTAGCGCGCGGTCCTCCTATTTTGACTTGACCATGAGTTAAAATCCGGAGGGTTAGACCGAGGTTGCGGGTTCGAGTCCCGTAGTGGTCGTTTTTTTTTTCTTTTTTTTTTTCTTTTTTCTTCTTTTTTTTCTTCCTCCTTTCGTCGTAATTTTATTACATTAAATTTTAGTTTCTGTTTTAATTTAATTCAATTTTGATTTAGTCACTCTCATAAACTTTCTATTTTCATCAACAATCATCAACAATCAACAATCAACAGTTTTTATTATTAATTATTCCCGCTTGTATTATCATCGATTCATCATTATATACAGTGCCACAATTCTACTTTGACAAAAACTTTTGAAACGCCGAGTGCTCAATGGTGACGTTGCCCACAGCCGTCAGCCGCTTCCGGCCGGCCTTTTGCTTGGACAGCAGCTTCTGCCGCCGCGTAATGTCCGACGCGTGCAGCTTGGCCAGCACATCCTTGCGGAACGGCTTGATGGTCTCGCGCGCCACAATGCGCCGGCCGGCAATGGCCTGGATGACGACCTCAAACATCTGCCGGTCGACATGCTCCTTGAACTTGGACACCCAGTGCCGGCCGACGCGGTCAATCTGCGAGCGGTGCATGACGCGGCTGATGGCGTCGACGGGCTGCTTGTTGACGAGCAGTTGCAGCTTGACCAGGTCGCTCGACCGCCACGCCGGGTCCTCGTAGTCCAGCGTGGCATAGCCGCGTGACACGCCCTTGAGCTTGCCAAATAGGTCGTCGACGAGGGCCATGGAGGGCAGGGAGTACCTGATGATGACCTGGATGGACCCGAGCGACGATGTCGGCGACGTAATGGCCGTCGTGGCCGATGCCGAGCCCTCCGTTGGCACTGCAGCCTTTGCTGCCACTTCAGTCCCGTCTGCATCGCTCGTGGCTTTCTGGCCCGTGCCGCCGATAAAGTCGATGCTCTGCTGCTCGCCGCGGCTGTTCTCGCACAGCGTGATCACGCGGCCCAGGTACTCTTCCGGCACGGTAATCGTGGCCGACACGTACGGCTCAAAGTACTCCAGGCCACGGCTGCGCGCCTCGTCGGCGTCGGGAAAGTCGGCGGCACTGGTCAGCACGCGCTCGGTGCCGTCGCGATGCCGCAGCTTCACGGGCACGGCCGGCTCGGTGATGATGACGCTGGCGCCGTGCTCTTGCCGCAGCCGGTCCTGGAACACGGAGCAGTGCAAGCTGCCCAGGAATCCCAGGCGCCAGCCGGCACCCAGGGCCTCGGAGTGGTCCTTTTGCAGCGTGATGCTGCGGTCGTTGAGCGTCAGCTGCTGGATGCTGTCGGACAGGCGCGTGTAGTCGCCCTGGTCGGTCGGAAAGGCGGCAACAAATACCATGGGCCGCGGCTCTTCAAAGCCCGGGTACGGCTCGACGGTCTGCTCGTTGCCGACAGTGGTAAATGTGTCGCCCATTTTGGCATCGTGGATCTTCTTCATGCCCGGGTTGAAAAAGACATAGCCGACCTGGCCGGCACGCAGCGTGGGCTGTGCGATACCCTCGGGGTACTGGATGCCCACCTCGCCGACGGTGTACTTGCTGCCCATCGCCATGGACACCAGGTTGTCGCCGGCACGGATGGTGCCTTCAAATACGCGCACAAGCAGCACGACACCGCGAAAGTTGTCGTACCACGAGTCCACCAGCAGGACCCGCGGCGCCGGTGCCAGCGCGTCACCCACGGGCGGCGGGATCTTCTCGATGACGGCGGGCAGGATGGCCTCCACATTCTTGCCCGTCTTGGCGCTCACGAGCACGGCACCGTTGTTGCTGTTGTCCTGGTCGACGTCGAGCTCAAAGGTGTCGCGCAGCTGCTGCAGCGCACGCGGCACGTCGGCCGTCGGCAGGTCGACCTTGTTGACGACGGGGATGAGGCCCAGGCCGAGAGAAAAGGCATAGTAGAAGTTGGCGACGGTCTGCGCCTGGATGCCCTGGGAGGCATCGACGAGCAGCAGGGCGCCGCCGCAGCTGGCATACGAGCGCGTGACCTCGGCGCGGAAGTCGACATGGCCGGGGGTGTCGACGAGGTGCAGCAGGTAGTCGAGGCCTTTGTAGCGGTAGAGCATGGTGCAGGTCTGGGCCTTGACGGTGATGCCGCGCTCTCGCTCGACATCGAGCTTGTCGAGGATCTGCTTGTTGCCGTCGCCCGGCGAGATGGTGCCAGTCAGCTCGAGCAGGCGGTCGCTGAGCGTGCTCTTTCCATGGTCGATGTGGGCGACGATGCAAAAGTTGCGGAAGCGCTCAATGGGGATGGCGGCTATGCGCTGTTCAAGGAGTACAGGGTCTTTTGTTGGGCGCGGTGCCCTTGAGTGTGGTATTGGTGTGGTGGATGTAGATGTAGACGTAGATGTAGATGTAGAGGAAGAGGAGGAGGAGGAGACGTCAATATCGGCAGAAGCCCGAGAAGATGCAGTGAAGCTGCGGGCCTGCCGTTGTGCCGGACCTGTGCGCCGACCATTGCTGCAGCTATAGTGTGCACCAGCAGCTCTTAACGGGCTCCTCGCTACCAGTAGGGCCTGGCCTTGTCGTCTCAGGACCGATGCGCCAGGGCGCGCCAGCCGTGCCAGCCGCAGACATGGCTGCATGGGTGGGAAGCGGTGGGAAGGGGTTTGGGAGGTCAGAGGCGGTCCGCAGAGAGGAGTCTTGCCTGTATTCTACGGATATCTGGAGTGGCTAGGCTGAAACTCGAGGCGGGCGGTGGCATGCGGCGTGGTCATGGAGGTGAGGTTTCCGGTTGACGTCGAGAATTTGCGATTGAGCCTTTCCTTATTGGGTGGTCGTGGTGAAGTACTGTTTGTATGTGTATTGCGTGTGTGGGTACATGTTGAACAGAGGCCTGTATTTGGGCTCTAGTTCGCTATAGCTTGCTGCACTGCTGCCCTGCTAGGCCTGTTTCTGCAAGCGTGTATCAGCCGACTGACATCGTCAAGCCAAGACGGCACGGGAGCGAGACACTCTACTGCCACTCTCTGGCAGTAATAGGGATATTTCTATTATTCTTGCACGACGGAAAGCTCGCTATTGACTGTCTTTGTTTTTTGTATCGTCTACTAGTCCGGCCGTTGGCCATGTGGCCGGGAGCAGTCTGCCCGTCTCAAGGCCAAGACGTTGGCAGCCAAAGGCTTGAATATAGAGAGTTGAACAAATATGCTAGAGTAGCCTGCTTAATAGTATCCAGAAGAGGGGGGCAGACCGGTAGTTAAGAGTGAGAACAAGAGTCGAAGAGTAATATGTTTCGCCTGATCAATAGTGTGCATGAGCTTTTGCCAATGGCGAGATGGCACCACTTGGAGGGGGTTGACAGGTCTAGACCCGACAAGGTTATTGAATATTTATTGAATATCAATTGAATACTAATCTGAATACTACTGTTAATTGCATTGCTTCTCTATTCCTTTCTGTATCCCCTTTCTTCAAGCAGTCCTCTTCAGCTGTGGCGATAGTAGGACATCGCCGTATGTGAAGTGGCCCCCTCTTGGTAGCCATCTCGCTGCCATTGCTTTGTCTTTGATTTTCTCTCATGTGAATCTGGACCACTCCTAGTATTATTGACGGCTTAATGCTCAATGGGGTTTCGCTGGTCTCACTACGCAACACTCCTGCTGGCTGTATGGACGTAGCATAGCGAGGCTGCTACCGCATCATATGTCTCGTTAGAGACAAGGCCTGTCCAAACGAGAATCTACCGAAGCCACGACGATCTACTCGGCTAATATTAGTTTACATCTAAAAGGAAACGCGCTCTGTTTCCGCACTGCAATAGTCAGTGCACCTGTTGCTGGTAGATGGCATCATATGTCCGGGTTGAGAATAGCATCATGCTGCAGCGTACGCCACATGTATGTCTGTGTAGAGCCTTGATGGTATTAATTATCAAAATAATAAAAACTATGAAATACGATGCGGTGAATAAGCTTCCCAGAAGCCTGGATAAAAGCTTGTAGATGCCCATCTGGCTGCGTGCTGCATTGTCCTCTAGTCTACCGACAACATCCAATCCACAACGACATCATCTACAATGGTAGAAACTGGCTTCTCGGCGACCCAGGAGGGTCTCTCGGCAAAGGGTGTAGAGCGGCGGCCGACCAACCTGACCTTGCCCAAGTCTACCGGCTCGCGCTCGAACTGGTCGTCGTCGCCTCGCTCTGTGAGTGTCAACTGCCAACAGACCTTGTTTGACAACGACACGTATTTTAAGTCCCTCTGCATGGCCGATCCCTTGTCTCGTCGACTGGGCTCACAACTGACAATCGACAGGGAGGCCCTCGCGACATCACCCGACACTCCAAATGGCCTCTGTTCCTGCAGATGCAGGGTAGCATCCTGCCAACGCTGCTGGTGCCGCTGCTGTTCCTCGGCAGCTGGGCTACCTTTATCACTGTTGTCTCCAAATACACCCGGGCAGACCGTACGTATCCTACACACTCATACTTGGGGACCCATTACTAACCGCAAAGTCGGCACCGGCAACACCCTGCTGACGGCGACGGGCTTCGTTGTCGGTCTTGGCCTCAGCTTCCGCAGCTCGACCGCCTACGAGCGATATGGGCCCAGCTCATCATGGTGTCCAGCGCCTTGGGCCGCGTCTTTTCAAAGGAGCGCGACATGCTCGTCAAGCTGACGGCCTGCAGGCTCGTCGTCACCTCCGCTGTGGCCCTCAAGCACAGATGCTTTCCATGTCTTTGTATTTATCTTTGTTTCATGCTTTGCTCTTCTTCCTACCTACTCGCCGCCGTCATTTCTTCTTTGCGTGGGCACCATAAAAGGCTGGCAACCCAGGCGTTTGTTCCTTCACCCAGCTCTCCCTTGTTACCTCTTCCTTGTTTAGTTTCTGCTCCAGTTCTTTGCCTCTTCTATTTAATAGCACATTCCACATTCCACTTCCACCTCGATCCCCGTCGGATGTCGCTGGAACTGCTCCGGCCAAAGGGGTGTCTTGGTTTATGTTACGCCGGCTTGTCCATGACACCTGTGTCCATTGATTCTACCGCGTTCGCCCAGAGTATCGCCTGTTTCCACTTGTGACATCTCTTTCTCTTTCTACATATTACTTTCTTTCCCACTGTGCATCCATGTTATCCACAGAGTCTCGCCTGTAGCTTGTATGTAAGATACCTGTAAAGCCCATTGCAGAGCCAGTGCAAGGATTAAAAGAGCCTCCATCTTCTTATTGAGCCGTCTTACATGCATTTGCCCGACTTACAATCACCCTGTACCCTGCACGGAAAACAGGCCCGAAGAAGCAGAGGAAAGCACTGGCGGCTGGGCCTTCTCCCATATTGCACGTTGACCCCCTGAGCTGAGATGGTTTTGACTGTGACTCTTTGATTGTTTGGGACTTGGCAAATACACCCCCAAGGCTATCGTGTCGCCTGCAAGGATCGTTGCAGTTCTAGATGCTGACTGAGAACGGAAACTACTATGTAGATGCTAGGCGCCCAGTTGGCCCCAAGGCCAAGCCTATCCTTCAAAACTTTATTTTATTTTATTTTTTATTTTCCCTTACCCTTCTTTTTCCATGTTCATTCTTCTTCTTCTGCTTCTTCTTCTGCTTGCCTTCTTGTCGGGGTTTTCGGTAAAAGTCGTCAATGGAGCACATCAAATGGAAGAACAGAATACAGTACATGTTCTTAAGTCTAAAAAGAACCATAAACCGCCAAGGATCCACGCCCCCGACGTGGGAAGAACCGCCGGATGTATGCTGCCAGGGTGTGCTTGTTCTGCTACTGTAGTAAGACTACCATAATACTCCGTACAATACTTCATTATGCCGATCACAGCCTTTCCAGGCCATGCTCTACTTTCGTCACCAACGGCCGGACTGGGTTGCCAAAGTTCTCACTTGTCATGAGATGAAAATCAAAAGGATTTACGCGAGATCTGTACAGCGCGTTGAAGAGGCTCTAGACTCTTGCTGCCGGGGTACATAGTAGCTGTACTCGTACAGGAGCCTTGCTTGTCAGCTCTTGGCCAGCTGCCCAGGTTCAACATATCATCTGATCTCGCTTTCTTCACTTTAGAGTTGCATAATCGGATGTGAGATATATACAACATACGCTGGTCCTCTCTTCATGCGTACGGAGTACAAATTACTCTCACCCGCCTCGTAAGTACACTACCTATGCCCCATTCACTCGTTCCCTGCAGGTGATTCCTCTTCATTTCCTGTCTGACTGAGCTGGCCAGGCCTCGACTTCGCAGTCCTTTCCAGATCGGCTCTAGTCAGGAACGGCTGGGAATAAGGCCGGGCATAATCCGGGCGTCTAGAGTACTACTATTGTACTGGACAAAGTACTGTAGCACACCTGAAGTAATAATACTGCTGCTATGTCGTCTCAGTCGTCTCAGTTAGTGCTCTCTCTCTACTTCTGCTCTGAATTGTCAAAAGTAAAAAGTCAAGCTTTGACAGAATCCTACATCCTACAGCCATACGTTCTACCGTCGTACTGTCACCCCAGCGCAAACGTGGTCGGTCTGTTGCCATTTTCATGCCTCATTGAACTCGTAGACCTCATCAGACTCAGCAGACCTCTTACATAATAGTCACATGTACACGGGTACCTCAACAGCTGCAATCTTATTATTTAGAATTTAGAGTAAGCAGCAACAAGGTTATTCTGTTGGTCGCTCCTTCCTTAGTTTGGAATTGCAGATTGGACGCGGCTCTACTATGTATTATTTCGGGCGGCTCGTCCAGTACCTCCGCATTTCCGCTCGCCCCTTCCTCTTCCGTGCAGCACGCATCCTCTGCACTCAACTATCGCCAACTTCCGTGACTTCATCCAGTTTTTCTGCTTAGTGTCTATATTAGTAATCAAAGATATAAGTCTCTACTATGCACAATAACAGACCCAAGATTCTACACTCTACAGAGTATTACACCGCTGGCTTTACTCGAGTCTCCCTATCGAGCTAGCTAGTTCTGCAGAGTTCTTGTGCTTCATGCCTAAGCCTTGCTTCTGCGCAAGCGCTCTCTGGCCTCTGGCCTCTGACTTCGTGCCGTCTCAATACTCTGCAATACTACCATGTAGTATACTCTCGGGAATATGGCAACAATTTCAGACAGGGGGGTGAGAGGGGCCGCTACCCCATGTACCAGAGGCCAGCCAATCCTGGTCGCGGTCCAGATGCCCAAGGGCTGTCTTTTTGCGCTATTGATTTTGGAGATTTTTATGGTATGCTCCTTGTCGCCTTGGATGTCACCTCTTTGGGTAAGCCGTAGTATTGTTCGGGCTAGGACTGCAGGGGTCTTGTATGCTAAACTGTAATAATGCTCTTACCCACGGGGTTATTCACAACGTCGTGAAGATGCGGAAAAGTCGACAGCAGACAGCAGCAGCCGACGAGATGATCGGATGGAAGCACGATTGCATCTAGGCCGTACTCCCCCTTCCTAGCCCATAGTGTGCGTGTGCCGTGTTCCCGAGATCTGATTTATAGAGAGTGCGGTCGCTCACGTTGCAGCATCATGATATAGTCGATGTCGGCCTATATCGACGACACCCGACTCTTCCGCCACGATACATATTCCCGCCAGGGCAGAGAGAGACACGAACTTGCCCAAAGACGCCCCCTTCCTTGTCTAGGACATGCGTGCAAAGGGTCTTGCCGGTACTTTTAGGGACAGCATTGCAGACACTGCCTCACAGTCGTTCGCACCGAATATAGTCGCCGGCCACAGAACTCAGCATCTACAACTATTCAACGTACAAGCTGTAGTGAGTCTCTGGAGTGAGTATGGGACGACAATACGTAATCTCTAAAAGGTACTCTGCAAGGAAATCAAATTACATCACAAATCAAACGTCAACCGCCATACCCCGTACCCAGAGCCGTCATAACCGTCACCAAAGAGCATCTAATCTTATTTCTCACCGTCTCTTGACTGGAATATATTTCTTCTTTGTGTTATTTACGTCTGCAGCCTTTAACATTAACCTTATTAAGTACTACTGACAAGTGGTGTCTTTTCCGAACCAATAATCCCCTTTTCCTGCGGCACCCCCCCTCATCATAGCCCCCCTCATCAACATGTACTCCTCGATGTGCCTGATACCACCCACACTTGCTAGTCTTGTTCCTGGTCTTGTTGTTCCTGCAGCCAAAAAGACGCCGTTTTGGTACTGCATTCTGCATAATGGGGTGTCTGTACTCTTCCTGTTGTTCTTGTCCCCGGCTAGGCTTACCACATGTGGCATCACGCAGTTCTCATCTTACACGGAACAAGACCCTCTCCCCTTTCCTACCCCGTCTCATTCGCCTTTGTGGGTGGCTTGCTGATTATTATGAATATAATGGTGAATAATGAATGATGAATACTGTCTCGTCCTTATATATCACCCCCTTCTTCTTCTTTTCCTTCGTAGCATTTACCTTCTCTTCTTTCTTCTTTCTTCTCTCTTCTCTCTTTTCCCTCCATCCCCATCAACATCACCAACTTCGGCCTTGTTCGTTGCGTCGTCTTTTGCTTACCCTCGTGGTCTGCGTCCTTTCGTTTGATCTCTGATCATATACACTCATTTTATTTTGATTTGTTGCTCCGACTAATCTACCATTCGACCATTTTGAATACTATACACTCTTTTATATATTGATTTCAAACACTATCTCCACAAACAATGCCTTCTTTCAAGAACACCCTTCTGGCTGCTGCCGCCGCCTCCGTGGTTGCCGCCAAGTCCGGCAAGGTCAACGTCTACTACGGCCAGCAGGGCAGCGACGAGCTCGCCGATGTCTGCAACTCCGGCGTCGACTACGTCACCCTCGCCTTTGTCAACGTTTCGCCCGAAAACGGCGGCGCTTCGGGCTACGCCGGCGACAACTTTGCCAACCACTGCTACGCCGGCTACTACGACGACTCCGTCCTGCTCCAAGACTGCCCTCCCATCACCAACGGCTGGCAGACGTGCAAGGACAACGGCGTCAAGCTGATCCTGTCCATTGGCGGCGTCTTTTCCAGCAGCTCCAACTACTCCGTCTCCAGCGACGCCAACGCGGTCGACTTTGCCAACTTCCTCTGGGGCTCCTTCGGCCCCTACGATCCCGCCTACGACGGTCCCCGTCCCTTTGATGTCGATGGCGTCCACAACTCGGTCGACGGCTTCGACTTTGACATTGAGGAGCAGTTTGACAACGAGAGCGTCTGGAACACCCTGATCACCACCCTGCGCACCAACTACGCCACCGTCTCCGGCGACTACCTCATCACTGCCTCGCCCCAGTGCCCCTACAGCGACAGCAGCTTCCAGATGACCGAGATCCTCGCCGGCTCCAAGTTTGATGCCATCTGGGTCCAGTTCTACAACAACCCCGTCTGCGACGGCCTCAACGGCGGCTTCAACTTTGACGCCTGGGTCTCGCACCTCGACTCCACCCCCAACACCGACACCCCCATCTTCATTGGCCTGCCCGCCAGCGAGGATGCTGCCGGCAGCGGCTACCTGTCGCCCGCCGAGTTCGAGGACCTGATTGTCCAGTACCGCGACGACGACCGCTTCGGCGGCATCATGCTGTGGGACGAGTACTTTGGCTTCAACAACAAGTTTGACACCGCCGACGGCGAGTCCAACTACGTCGAGCTGGCCATTGCCCTGGTCGACGGCTCTGAGCCCGTGCTTGTCTCGTCCTCCGCTGTTGCATCCAGCGCCACGTCGTCGTCGTCGTCGTCGGTTGCTGCTTCCGCCACTAGCTCTGCCGCTGCCACCTCGTCGTCGGCTGCCGTGTCTGCCACCTCGGCCGTTGCCACCAGCACCGCCGTCTACTCCAACAGCTCTGTTGCCATCACCTCCCCTGCTCCTACCAGCACTGGCAGCTCTGGCTCTGGCTCTGGCTCCGGCTTCACCACCAGCACCGTCCGCTCCACCGTCACCAGCACCATTCTGTCGTGCGCGCCGACCGTTACCAACTGCCCCTACGGCAAGGTCACTACTTCCGTCATTGACCTGTACACCACTGTCTGCCCCGTCGCCGAGGCTGGCAGTGCTGCCGCTACCACCACCCCTGCTGCCGGTGCCCCTGCTGCGTCGGCCGCCCCCCTGACCGTCAGCACCATCTACAGCACCTCGTACGAGACCATCACCTCGTGCGCGGCCGAGGTCACCAACTGCCCCGCCCGCGTCTCGAGCCACGTCGTGCCCGTTGCCACCACCACCATCTACGCTCCCAGCTCGGCCCCGGTCGCCGGAAACGCTGCCGCCGTCCCCTCATCGCCCGCCGCATCCGTCGTCTTCAACGGCGGCCACTACAGCAACTCGACCGCCACCCTGGTCACCGTCGTTGCGGGCAGCACTGCGGGCAGCACTGGCGTCAGCGCTCCCTCGGGCACTGTCTCGCGCGTGCCCACTGCCCCTAGCAGCACTGCCGTCACTGCCGGTGCCGGCAAGGTCTCCAGCCAAGTCGGTGTCGCTGCCCTGCTGTTTGCCGGTGTCATGATGATGCTATAAGCAGTTGATTCTCTAGTATGAGAGTTGTCTTAAAACGGTGTACTATTCTTTTTGCGTCTTGCTTTGTCTAATTTCTAATATATTCCACATCCTTTACCATTCTTGAACACCTTTTTAAAACATCCCCCCCTCTTGGGCTTTTTTTCTTGCATTTCTTGACCTTTTGTTACTTTGTGACTTTACCGTGCTGGGCCTTTTTTGTCTCGTATTTATATATTTAATTCGTACTCTTCACATCCGTCTCAAGACAACCGCTTACAGACTATGAATTGATGTCGTCGCAAGGTTGGCATGGCACAGTCAGACGCCGATCACTTCCCAAAGATGTGTAAATGCAACGCTCGATCGTGATTGGCCGGCCACGGAGCACAGAGCATGTATCTGACCTTGTACACGGTACCTGTCTCACTCATGATGGGGCTTGGCCGATTGGGGGGGGGGGGGGGGTGAATAAGACGGAGGCGCAGAGATGGACCGTCTTTTTGCTCTTATCTCGCTGCACTACTAGCTATCGACACTGTTTCCCGGTTGGCCCCCGTCTCCCGTTCGTACCACAGCGCATCGTTTATAAATTGTGGCCATCTCCGGCCTTCAACCATCTCCCTTTCTTCTCTCTCTTCTCTTCATATCCAACCGACCTTTTCAACTTGACCCTTTCTTTAACATCACTTCACCTGCTTGTGAAGGATAACCCTTTGAAGGACTCTGCCCTACTCCCCAGGAGTTTGATCCTTCTTCTTATATCACACCTCCCCAGGTCTCCGGCCTCGACTTTAAGAGGTCGACTCTAAAGCCTGCAAGAATGGCTGCCGCATCTGCCTCAGCTGCAAGCTGCTCGCGCCTCTCTGTCCACACCTGGTTCAGACCAAGCCAAGCATCTGTGCCAGTCGACGCATCCTAGTTGTCGACAAGGACGGTGTGATAACCACAGACAAGGCGATCCCCAACTCCAGTCTCTCCAGTCTCTCCAGGCCCAGCCTGCTGGTCCTGGCGACCTTGGTGTTGGTGATCTTTTTGTCTCTTGGGCGGACGAGGATACCGGCGGCCTTTGTTTTGATTCTTCGCCTGCGTTTGTTTTTCCATCATCGTCTGCTTCTTCTTCTGCTCCCTTTGCTTCTGATTTTATTTCTGCCCCTTCCGACCTATCCAGCTGGCCTTTGTGCTCCTCGGCCTCATCTATTCCCTCCTCTTCAGCCACCACCACCGGCACACCTACAGGTGCACCTGCAACCACCCCTCCTGCGTCGCTTCTCTCTACCCTTTCGACACCTCTTCTGCCATTGGACCAGTACACCAGTCCGGCTCAGTCGCTCTCTTGTCCGGTGCCAGTCATCCACGAAGAAGAAGCGTCTGCTCTGGCCGACTCCCTGGATTGGACAGCGTTTATGACCCTGCCAACGGGCGACGGCGATCCAACCCTGTTTCCTTTTGCAGCCTCGCCTTCGTCGTCGGCTGCTGCCACCATGGCCACCTCGACAATGACGCAGTCGCGCACCCCTCCCCTGTCTCTGTCGCCGGCGTACCCTGCTGAGAAGAAATCACCCGCAATGGAGACTAGTGACCAGGTTCTTCTGCAGGATGCATTGATGTCGGCCATCAACAGCAGTAGCAACGCACAGTTCCTCTCGTTCCTAAACATGTCCTCCACCACGTCTTCCACCCCAACAGTAGCCCCATCTACGGCTATATCTACGTCTGCGTCTACGTCTAGTGTGGCGGCACAAATCCCCGGCTTGACGCTCAGCGGCGGCGGCGGCATTTGCAAGAGTGCTCCCGTCAACAGAGCCGAGAGGGCGGTGCCCGCCGCGGCCTCTAGTGGCGGTCAAGACAGTGTTGGCGTCGACGGTATCGACGCCGACGATGACCTCACGGTCAGGCGCCAGCGCAACAATCTGGCAGCGCGCAAGTACCGCCAGAAAAAGATTGACCGCATCTCGGAACTCGAATCCGAAGTCGGCCAGCTGCAGGGAGAGCGCGATGCGCTCCGAATCCAGCTGGCTCGGCAAGAGGCTGAGACGGCGGCACTGCGCGAGATGCTTACGGTGCAGAGCCGGGACCGCGACAGCGGCAACGACAGTGGTTCCAAGCGGAGAAGAAAGAAGTGATCGATTAGCTTTATTCAAAGGACTAGGGGCTAGGGACTCTGATATTTGTTTTCCAGTTTCGTCATGTTAGCGAGTTATGCTCTTTGAAGAATCAATCATTTGAACGCCGCAAAAACGATCCAAGAATAAAATAGTAACAGGGAGTGATCTGTCAGACGATGTCGGCTCTTAGTTGACATATAGGAAATGTTTAATTTCATAGAGTGCAAGAAAACAAAAGATGCAGAAGCCAAGAAATTGCCGGCGATGCACCGCGCAACAAAACAGAAACTGTACGACGGAAGTCCTGCTTGTCATGTGTGTGTATCGCCGGAGTTTCTCAAAGCCCTGCTTTTGGTATTCATAGGCACGCGTTCTCAAAATAGGGAACAATGAGTCTTCTTCATGCAGATTGTGTTGTGCCTTTTGTTCTTGCGTCCAAGGCAGACCGGGGAGAAAAGAAGCGAGTCGAGCGTGTATCTTACCTCCAAGTCACAGCCACGCCGGCCATTCTTGATAGCAGTTCTTGTTGATGGCATATCTCACGATCCGAGCTGAGCGATACTGAAGAAGAAGATATTGCAGAATCTCTTCGTGATAGCTTCTCTTTTATACTTTTTCGGGCTTGTCATCATCTCGGCATCCTGCGCCCGTCTTATCCATCTCATCCATCTCATTCATCAACAGCGCATCCATAACAACAGCAGCTACAGCACTGGCCAGAGACTCCCACCGGTACGACATGGCAAAGATTACCTTGGAATGCATCGCTCAGGCATCTTTTGCATGATATTTCACTATACGCACTGGTGGCTCTGTCTTCCGAGTACTTAACATGGCCCCAGTCCTCGCTATAGGACAGCAAACGTGATTGTGCCGGCTCCGAACTCATCTGCCTCTGCCAGTTACGTCTCCCATTCTATCCCGCTTGACGCATCCAAAGGCACAATACCGTGTCTCCTACTGATCCTGTTTCGCCATTACCAACTCACATCGAGCTCATGTTGACGTAGAGTGACCCATGATGAATCATATCATATCACATCATCGTCTGCAAAGCCTCGTCGCCCGGTACATAAGATGTGCACCGGACACCCTGGCCCATACATTCTGTCTCGTATCATTTCCACCCTCTACACTGCTGCTCCTGCTCTTGATCTTTTCAGAAGTGTATTCCGAATGGTATTGTCTACATCGTGCTTCTCGTCGTTCGGGGCGTGTTGGCATCCTCATTCAAGAGATATTATCATCATTTCCTCAATATTCTACTATAAATAGGGAGCAGGAAACCATAGAATAACAGAACCCAGACAAGTACACAAACTCTACACAAACATAGCCATTCATCTCACCATATAGCAGCACCTTGATCGATCTCTCTCCTCCTCCTCCTCCTCAATGATGCTTATTCAGCATTATAAGCTGCAGCAAACAAGCAAGCCCGGTCATGTCTCCTCTATTCTCTGCTCTCTGTCCATCGTCGCTCATCTCACGGCCATCTATCTGGGCCCCAGATTCTCCTTCTGCAAAGAGACAAAGAACAAAGACATTTCCGGGGTCAGCGCGAGGTGATGCGAGGTGATGCAAAATGAGTCGAGATGAATCATATTCTATACTCACCCCTCTTTCCAGATTGGGTATAGACCCGTTGTTCTCAAGGGAGCGCTTGTACTCTCTACTTCTTGCCTGTACTCCGTACTGCGAGTGGCAAGCGTCCCCACATTTATATTGTGAACCCGGGGAAAGCATCGACTGTACTATGTAGATGGGGAAGAAGCGATGGCCGGGAGTGACGTGCATTGTTTACAGAGGTAGCTATATAAAGGGCCGGCCTTGTGTGCAGATATTGGTCTATCCAATAATACGAAAATGGTGTGTTACAGGGGACTTGGATGGGTCTACATAGCATTACCTGGGCGACAACTTTATAGATGAAAAAGAGCAAATCGTCGATACCGAGGCAATGGAAGCACAAGGAAGAATGGACTGTGACTGTATACCTTTTGCATTGTTGTGTGTTCTGTAGCTTGTCGGGTCCAACTTGTGCACTATCCAAATCACCGTTCTCGCACTTGAGATGAGTTGGGTCACGTCCGTGAATTCAATTATAAGAGACGCAAGTTTCGGGACTCGTTTATTTGAGGGCTTTATCTATGCAATACTAGAGCTATGCCAAGGAGCCATCACGCAGGAGACTAGTATGAGCAGAGTCCGCCCACATCATCGTCAAGCGTCCATGTGCCAGCGAGTCCACCAACCTCGAATTCGTCCTCCTCTGCAATCGTAGCAGCTGCCACCTCGGGTGTCGGAGGCTCGGAAGGCTTGCCAAAGAAAAAATCGTTCTTGCCGGGAACGCGGCCCTGTCGGTTGAGGAAACGCTGCGTCCACTCCTCAACAGCCGGTTCGCCCGTCTCGTCGCGAGCCTGCTTGAGGAAGGAAATGAGGGCTGTGCCTCCAGTGCCCTTGAGCTTGCTTGCCTGGCCTGTCATCGACGTCTCTTTCCCGCCACTTCTGGATGCGAGAGCCAGGTTCATTGTCTTGGGGCGTGCAGCCGGGCCCGGTGCAGCCTTTCTAACAGCCTCGGGGCTGCGCGACCGACTGCGCGCGCGAGCCACATCGCGCGACGGCACGACAATGTAACGAGTGACAATGGCAATGTGCTTGTCGCGCAGAGCACGCAGCATGGCAAGGCACGAGTCATAAGCAATGGCAAGAGGGCGGTCCTTGCCAGCCGACTGCTGTGCAAGCACGTACTGTCGGATATTGGCAACGGCCGACACGTCGTTCAGGAACCGTGCATGCGATCCGGGCATATAGTTCCGCATCTCCATGATAAAGTTGTGGCGTGCCGCAGAGGCCTCATCACCACCAGATGCAGATGAAGGGGGGGCATCGCCGGCCTTTTCGCCAGTCGGGCGGTGTTCCACGCCCAGGACAATGTCGAAAAACTGGATCAGACTGCTCTGCGCATTGCTACCGCCGCTGTACTGCCGGTACGAGGCACCCGGCTTGCCATCGTCGTAAATGACTCCATGGGGCAGGCCGGCGTCGGCCATGTTCTTGCTGCCGGCCAGAAAGGGGCGGATGCGGTGGTAAAACATATTGGGGTCGCACTGCTCGTGCATGCGCTGCAGGAGCACGCCGAGATCGTCGAGACGCTCGGCAAAGGCGCACAGGCACGCCGTCACTGTCTCAACATCATCTTCGCGCACAGCGGCCATGGCCTTGAGCATGATGGCAATCATGGGCCCACCACGAGCCTCCATGGCGACAGACACGAGATAGAACCACGACTCGTCGAGCGAGCCAGTCAGCGTGTTAAGCGTGGCCAAGTTCTCGAGCTGGTCAACGCCCTCGTCGACGAACAAGGGCTTGAAGTTCCACAGGCACACAGCTGCATAGGTGGCGACGGGCGGCACCTCGAGATGGGCCGAGATCTCGAGCAGAGGCACTGTGATGGGTGGCGGCAGACGGTCCGAGGGACTATCACCGCCCCAGATGTAGCCGTGGGCCATGAAGCAGAGAATGCAGTAGGCTCTGCGCCACTCTGCGTCGTGTTCGAGGCCGACTGTAGACAGCACGGGCAGCCGGTCGACAACACCGCGCAGACGGCGGCTAAGAATGAGGGCCTGCAGGTTGGCAGCAACGGCCTCCCACTTGTTATAGTAGGGGTCCGGCAGCCTGGCCAGAGGCAGCTCGTTGGGGAGGAAGCCGTGCTTGGGCGAGATGCCGTAGTCGGCCAAGACGGGGATCTTAGGCAGCATCTTGGCTCGCTGGTTCGTCCAAAGGGGGTTTTGCGTTGTCTCGTAGTTTTGTCCTTTACTTTTGTCCTTTGCTTTGTCTTTAGATGGTGGTCGGCTGATGAGAGCTGATGAAAGCGATGTGGGTTTACAGGTGTGGCTGAGATGCAGCTGAGATGCAGCTGAGAAGAGATTGAATGAAACCCCAATGTTTTTGAGACTCGTGATATACTGCAGTGTTTCTTTGCTGCGAATTGGTGACGTAGATAGAATGTCGGTGATATAGTAATATAGTAACAGTGGTAGACGTTCGTTGTTCAAGTGCCCGAGAGGTCCTGACGCAAGGAGTATACAGATTGAGCTCTGTGATACTCCTCAGCCGTGCGAGACTCTGGACGCGTGACCATGAGGTTGTGCCTTGAGTGCAGATGGGTGTTTGGACGCGAGATCGTTGTTGGAGAGAAAGGAAGAGGGAAAGGAAAAAAGAAAAAAGGGGAGGGAAAGGGAAGAAAGAGGCTGCGCGAAAACCGGGACTAGTGACGATTTATAATAGAATCGCTCCTGCCCTTTTCTACGGAGTACTCTTGCTATTACACAAATACAAGGCAATTACGACGTGTATTTTACTCGCACCTGCCTTGGCGACAAAGCGCTAACTGGAGCATGAAAAGTAGTTACATAGTAGAAGCCGTCCGTCCGCCGGTCATTTCCTCGTGACGTGACGGTTTGAACTAAAAACTCTTCATCTTGAACCCTTTATCAGATTATTAGGGGATTTAGTTTCATTAGTTAGTCCGCCTTAGCTACTTGCACATACTAATACATAGTTAGACCCCTCCTCCAGCCTTCCCATGCCCCGAAGGAAAGAAGAAGAAATATGACGAAAGGATTGGGAACTGACAGACATCGAGGTGCCCGGCTAAGGAGTTTATGGTAGACTGGAGAGTACGAAGTAGCAGGGGATCAAAGCGGGATTACTATTTAATTGCTACATTTTCTGGATTTTTCCTTCTCCGATGGTCCGATCAGCAGAGAACAACCGCAATGGCTGACTAATCGTCGGGTTCACGAGGCAGATTCAGCAATGATAAAGTGAGGCAGTCAGGAATGCAGTAACTTTTGCATGGCTATACTTGGATTTCTCACGTAATAATCAACAACAAAAATAACAACAACGTCTTGATCCCAGAGAGAAGTCGAAAGTTGCGCAGATTCTTGCGCTTTTGCGTTTTCCGTTTTCCTTTGCCAGTGGTGCCATTATCCCACGCGTCTCCACTTTTAAGGTACACCATTTCCAGCGGCGAGACAGCAAGCAGCCGAGTGCAAGAGCAATAATGCCGCCCGGATCCGACAGCTCTTATATGTTCGTTGATCCTTTTTTATGTCGCTCGTATCCAGGTGATGGCTATTATTGAAAAGACGGTCCAGTCATGTGCTCTGTCGCGCCTGCAAACCACCCGTCGGAGCCGTGTGGTGCTCTGGACGGCTGACAACGAGACAACGAATGACGCCTCCGACAGCGGCCAAGCCTTGGGCTGTGAAAGAAGCGTTATCCAGTTTATATTTTATGTCATCTGATGACTGTAATGTTAGATTTTACATGTTTTATTTGGAGTGGGCTTGCTGGAGATGTGCAACGCGGCCTCTATCACGCCGACGAGCAGCATTACTTTGAGTATGCTCACATTGTTGACTGCTTGGGAAAGGCGAGACTTGATATATCCTTCCTAACTCAGTTCTCCAACGAATGCAAACAACATGCCAACAGACAGCGAGGTTTGCAATCTCAGCCGAGGTCAGTGTTGTCGCTGCCGTGGGAGCGGCACGGCAGCTTCCAATCATATAAACGGGTAAAAATAGACAGATTGACTGGAGCAAACATCGGGATGGCAACTTTGTGGTTTACTTGCATTCTACGAGATTCACTCGCAGAATGCTGGCATCTCCGCCCTCCAGCTTTCACATCTTCAGCATTTCTATAGTAGTCCGTCATCCTCGGCCTGTCATCCCTTGCCTGTTGTCCTTTGCCGGCCGGTTTGAGTCCTCTTCACTCCAGACTGCAGTATGGATAGTAGGCAGATTTGCCCTGCTTTGCTTTGATTTGATATTTCATTCAAGTAGATGCGGTAAAGAAGAGTTTGGTGGTATATGTACAGAGGGAAGCAAGTCCCTTTTTTAGTTTTGGTCGTCCTGCATCGCAATATCGCAACGCTTTACAGCATTGCGGAGAGGTCTCGTCTCTCGCGATCCCATCATCTTGGGCCGATCGAGTCGAGCGGCCCGAAGCGATTTGCGCAGCTGCGCATCCGCATGTCCCGTGTTGATTCGGTTCGAGGGTGAATCGTTTATTGGCTGTGCTGTTAGTCTGGCTCTGGCTTGTCTGTCTCCCCAATTACCATGTCCCCAACTTACGGAGGCAGCAGAAACTCGGCCCACGAGCTGGCCAGGAAGGCAGTGCCGACAGCAAAGGCGGCAATGCTCTTGACCATGGCGGCGTTCTCCTCGGCAGTCAGGGCGTCGTAGGTCGAGCGGAAGAAGCCCTTGCCCTGGATGGTCCGGCCACCGCTCTTCTCGACGTGAACAATCTGTCTTGGCTGGTACATTTTGACGTGATATAGTGGGTGGTGTGGTGTGGGATGGGCTGAGAATAAAAGCGTCGCGTCGTGATGTCAGATGTCGGATGCAATTTTCTAGCTACACTAAAAATCGTAGAAACCACCAAAAAGGCTGCCCAGTCCCCGCTGTTTGCCGCCATTGGTGGTTTTGTTGGTGGAGCGCCACACCTTCCCCAGGCTGAAGTGTGGCGCAGATGCTGTCATTAGTTTCCGGCGCTGCGAAAAGGTACTTTACCCTTCTCACAAATCGCACTAACAGACATGTACCCGTTATTGTTAGAGCTGTGTCCCGCATCGAGGCATCAACTCTCACCACCATCCATCTCACATCAACATAGCAGAGATCACATTGCATCTGATCCCAGTTTTCTTAATTTTTAAGAATAGTATTTGATACTCTATTTTATATATACTGTCTTTGGTTTTATCTCTTCATCGTCAACATACAGCTACCATCCTTTCACCGGGACAAAGTACATCAAGACGTCCTCATCTTCTTCTCGAATCTCGAATCTCGAATCTCAACCTCAGATATCAAAACATGGCTGCCGCTTCGGCGTCGGCCAGCTTGCCGGGGCCGGGCGGCTTCATACAAGAAAATATCGGCGCCGATCTCATGTCCCCACAGCCCAATGTCGCAGGCTCGGCATTGGCCCGCACCGCCGCCGACCTGCCGCACCCCCGGGCCCGCGCTCTCGTGTCGGGCTCGTCCAAAGAGAACCTTGTCCGCCGCTACGCCAGCGAGCGCATCCTCAATATCAGTCGTCGCTTTATCAAAAAGTTTTCCATCACCGACCCGTCCGATACCGTCGTCGGCTACCGGTCTATGGGCGAGCTGTGCGCCGACGTCGATGTCGTCTTGAACAGCTTATGGAAGTCGGGAACTCGTGAGTTTTTTGGGTTTTTATTATTTATTTATTTTCTGGTTTACTAATAGGTAGCCAACCTACAAATACAGTATTTACTCAACATCGGAAGCGAGTTCATGACGTGGATAGACGGCTTTGCACCGTCGCCGCGCGCCACACTAGCTATCCTGCGCAAGCTAGACTACTGCTTTGCCAGTCTGCTGGGTGGCGAGGACCTGCACACAAGAAAGCCGCTTCCCGGCTTCGAGCAGGGCGTGCGCCGCGCCGGCATGACGCAGACCGATATGGTGCGGTGCCGGAGCATCGCCGAGCAGTCGCGCGTCATTGTCGTTGACGTGTTTCAGCGCGGGCCGCCCGACCCACTAGATGAGGCAAGAACGGCAAGAACGCCGGCTACATCAACAACACCAAGAACACAGCCCACACAGTCCACACAGTCAACACCGGCATCATCAACAAACACAAAAGAGACACCCAAACCGGCACCAGCTCAATTCCAAGAAACGATACTCGACGACACGGATGCGGAGACTTCAGACACCGAAACGGAAACCGAGGCAAGGACGGTGACAAGAGAGACCACAGCAGAGCCCGGATTTGAAGAGGGCAACACCGGTGGCGAGAACACCGACGACGGCGACGACGAAGAAGACTGGGACAATGAAGATGACGAGGAGCAGATGGCTGTTGCGCGCGTCTACGAGTACACCCTTGTCAAGCTGGGCCAGGTTCTTGGTGAAGGCTACGGCCGGATCGGCGACTTCAAGCCGCCGGCCCAGCCGTGCGGCAGTAATCCTGCCAACAACATGGAGCTCGACGAGGATATGGATATGGATGGGTATACGGGTCCAGGGGAGAACGACAATGATGAATACTAGGTCACGCTGGCATCTGCATTGACTAGCGAAGAGGATAAATTATTATTGGCGACGAGCCATCTCTTTCTCATAAAGTATCAAACAATAATGTGCCTACGTATGGCAAACATCTAACGTAAAATAAAACCAATCAAACAATGCCTCTCACATCGGGTGAAGATCATCATTATCACCTGGTGTCGCCGTACAAGCCGGCCGTCTTCACCCAGGGCCTCTCTTGAATCTTATGTTGTCCAGCCCTTATGAGAGTATAAACCATACACAGACTCTACCCTGGCAGCTCAGAGTAGAAACCGTGGTTCTCGAGAACAGGTGTTCCGTGGTAGGGTGGCAGTCGCCTGCCGTCAAAGGGGATCTCGGGGATCGTCTCGGTCGGCTCACCTCGCGTTCCTCTCGGGTAGCCCCAGCAAGCTGGCGGCGTGCGTCTCATGTCGTGCATAGCAACTATATCCGGCCCAAACCGGTCTTGCGAGACAGACCGGGTATGGTGTGGTGCATTTGTCTGGTGGCTGCTGCTCATGCTGTTGGTCCGCATGCTATGTGCCCGCTCGGCTGTTACCAGGTTTTCGGGGGCAGTAGGTCCGCTTCGGCTGGCTGTTCCTGTGTTCGGGTAGTTATTGCTAGGACGTCTGGTCAAACTGCCGGCGCGAAACAACGGGCCTGTAACCATTGGATCAGTGAAATCAAGGTCTGGTGTATCCCGCGGAGGCGGCGTTTCGGCACGAGCAAGGGCTTGCGAGTCGCGACGACGACGCCAGAGAAAGTACCCCAGCACGCCAGCGCCGATCAGACATGCTCCTCCAAGACTGATACCGACTGCAAGAGGGACTGCCGAAGATTTGTTGTTATCTGGCGTTGTAGGCTGTTCTGGCACAGGTGACGGTACTGCAGAGCCACTGACACTGCCACTGGCAGAGGTGCCTATTGTCGTCGATGCTGCGGGAGGAGCATGTGCGGAACCGCTCGAGCCTCCAGATGCTACTGACGAAGTAGAGTGCGGTACTGAGGTTGCAGAGGCAGAGGCAGAGGCAGAGGCAGGTGAAGAAGCAGAAACAGAAGCTGGTGCCGCAGATTCTGTCATCGTTGAACCTTGACTTCCGCCTCCTCCTCCTAGGCCCGTTGGTGCTGTGGTCGATTTAGGACTTCCTGAAACTGATGGCGAGACACCAATGGTCGCAAAAATGTCGGCCTCTGTCTTCGTTAGCATACAGAACATCACAGAGATGTCCCAATGTTGCAGTGTTGCGAGCTGCGTTGGATACGTACTGGCTAGGGATACAATGTATTCTCCCGAGGTGCAGTTTGCCTTTTTCATGTTGCCGTCGCCGCAGTACCAGTCCGTATCAGAAGCTGGGCAACGAATCATGGAAACGGTGTCGTGCGGTGATGTGCCGGGGGCTTTGAGGCACACGGTAGGGCAGTTCGTGCCCTGGGTCCAGTCCTTGAACATGCAGCTTCCGCGGTAGTACGTCGACGAGTGGCCGTTGGACAATCCCTGGTCGCTCGACTGGGATGCGGCCATGCAGATGCCGCTGGTCATGCAGATATCACCGCTGGCGCAGCAAAGACCGGCTGCACCGCCCTGGGAAGCATAGCATGGCTGGTGAGAGTCATTTTCTGTCCCATCCGACCAGTAGCAGTCGGCATGCACCCCTCTCAGCAAAGTCAGAGACGCTGAAATAGCGAGTACCCGAAAGAATGTGACTCGAAAGATTGCGGGTAAATACATAGTGCCCGGGAACGCCAGGTTTATCTGACAGTGAGTAGATGGTGAAGATGGTGAGTAGATGATGAGGACTGGTTTTGAGAGCTTTCGAAAAGACGAGAAGACGAGAAGACGAGAAGACGAGAAGACGAGAAGACGAGAAGACTAGTCTATTACGAAGGAAGAGAGATTCCTGCAGTCAAGCCCATCTGTGTTTGCATAGTGAGCATGCACCGGGGTGGGGGGCGAGGGTTGTGATAGCCGTGATTTGGTCGTGATGATAGTTGATGGCCGATAGCTGATGTGAGGCCAAATCCGGGTTGAAGGCAAAAAATATGGAAGGGAGAGAGGCTTGGGAGAGAACAGGAGAACTCGATCAAGGACCTCTAGAAAGAAGGTTCTATGCTGCGTAGAGTCACCTTGAGAAGGAAGGAGCGACCCAGCAAACTACAACCCTCTTGCTGCTCAAAAATGGAAAGAGCGGCCCTGTGCCACTCGGTTGCTCTTTCTCCTTTTGTCGTCTCGTCCTTCCGGGTCTTGCCTATTCAGCGCCTGCTTCCATGGCCAGCTTGCCTATTGTTCATTATCCATTGGCCTCGCCTCGAATACGGACCTGAATACGTACGAGGAGCTGTGTTCCTGTCGTCGATTCACTGGCAATATTGCTAATACTATTTCGTCTCATCTGTCGCCGTCTCACGCAACAGTGCACTGCATATCTGCCACCAAACGATAGGGGGAAAGCCGCCCATTCTCATGTAGCCTCCCGATGAGACGCAGAGCACCAGGTTTCGGCCATTTTACTCATTTGCTCGTCGAAACGATCGAACGGCGTCGCACATGCAAACTGGTCTGTCCCTCGGCCTGCCGTCTGTTGTCTGTTGTCTGTTGTCTACTGTTTGCTGTCTGGCTGTGCGAGCCGGTGTCGATGCGACGGTGAGGTGTAGAGGGTACAGACGGGTACGCTCAGATCTTTAATGCAGCAAACAAGGGCAAGACCGAGATTGCCGTGATGAAAAGACAAGTAGAATACATGCTATAGTTACAGGCCACGATTTGGAAGAGGGGCGCTGTCCCCGGTCTTCGGGCAGCATGCAGGCGTGTGAGAAGAGCTTCGAATGACGTGTCCAAGCTGTATTGTGAATAATAAAATAATAATTTTGAATAGTTTGACGCGAAGCCGAAGGTGAATAAAGAGATGACAGTAAAGAAAAGTATAGATAATAGTGTAAAAGGAAAATGACAAAAGATGGCCAAGGATGGTTTAAGAGAGACCCGAGTTTTGTACCATGAGAATCGACAAGACGCGCAGCAGTACACGGACAATATGAAATGACAGGTTACTGTAGAAATAAAAGACAATAAGACAATAAGACAGGTGGAATCGAAAGAGCCCAGGGAACGCCCCAACATAAAAAAGACAAGTAGATGAAACAGGAAAAGGAACAGGAAAAGAAAAAGGAAAAGGAAAGCAGGCAGGTAAAAGCAGTGCGGAGAGAATAGAGCAAAAGTGAAAAGAGTAAAGGACGATGCTGCCAAAATGTGAGAAGCCCAGGCGTGAAAGAGATAAGAGGAGATCAAAGTAAAACAAGTATCCAAGGAGCGAGAGCGAGAGCAAACGGCAAACGGCAAACGGCAAAAGACCTGGAAAAAAGAAACGACTTGCAAGCAATAGCAAATCAGGTGCGCAACCAAATAAAGCCATCCAACAAGTCCCCCGTAAAAATAATTATTCGTCAACAGACATCTAGAATTCGTGAGACTCGGCGATGGGCAAACAGCGACGGGCAAACGGCCACATTATTCGGCGCCGATTTCGCCGCCCTCCATGCCAAACGTTGCCGAACCAAAGTCGAAGCCGGCGCCGTCCTCGTTGGATTCGTGCAAAAAGGTGTCAAAGTCAAAGTCGTTGAGCACATCTGATGAGGCCATGGGATCGGCAAACTCGAGACCAAAGTTCTGCATCGTTAGTTGGCGGTCACTTGAAACCCCTTTTATATGAGTATCGAGAGCACTTACCATGCCACCGTTGTCCATGAAGCCGGCGTTCTGGTTGGGGTCGGTGTGTGCCGGCTGCACGGGAGCGGCCGGGGCAGAAATGGCAGCAGGCTGCCCGTTCTGAACGATCTGACCTGCAGGGGGTGCTGTTGCGCTGGGTCCTGCAGCCTTGTTGCCGTTAAAGCCAGTAGTGACCGGCGTCATCGGAGTGGCTGGTGTTGGTGGCTCGGCCTCGGCGGGCGCTTCAGACGCAGGTGTTGCAGCTGCGTTGAGGTTGGTCGAAGACTTCTTCTGAGCAGCAGTCTATGTTGTTAGTGTTTGTTTATTTGTTTATTTGTTATTTGTTGTAATATTGAAATTGGAGGGAGAGAAACATACCTTCTTAGTAGCCTTGCCGTCCTTCTTCTTCGGGTTAGCCTTGGCAGTTGTCTGGGGTGTAGGAGGAGCAGCAGTGCTAGTCTGCGGCGACGCAGTCGCTCTCTGGCTCGTGGCTGCCGCGCTTGCGCCCGGCGCTGATGGTGGTGCCATAGTAGGTCTGGCCTGGGGGCCCTGCTGCACCTGGGGGCCCTGCTGCACCTGAGGGCCCTGCTGCACCTGAGGGCCCTGCTGCACCTGAGGGCCCTGCTGCACTTGGGGCACCTGGGCACCCTGTGGCCCGTTCATCGGTCCACCGTTGGGTCCACCAGACTGCCACTGCATCGGTGGTCCACCCTGGCCACCAGCTGCCGCTGCTGCCTGCTGCTGCTGCTGAACCTGCTGCTGGCGCGCCACCATCATCTGCGGGTTCATCTGTGGATTGAACGGTACGCTAGGGTGCACGCCGCTGGGTGTCCGCATGCCGTTCATCGGCTGCTGGCCAGCAATTTGGCCCTCCATATTGCCCTTGTAAAAGTTGGGCGCCATGTTCTGGTCCATGTGCTGGCCCATGAAGTTGACCGTGTTTGGTGAGCCGCGCGACTGCTGGTTGTCAGGCAGCGGCGAGCCCATGCCTGCGCCACCCATCTGCTGCTGGCGCTTCATCTGTTCGGCCGGGTTGGGCGATGCGCCAGGGCGACCGTTCTGAGGTGAGCCACCCTGGAAGGTCTGTACACCGTTGGAACTGCCAGGCTGGCCTGAGCTGCCAGGAGTGCCATCCTGTTCCTGACGAGCCATCATGAGGCGCTTCTTATTCTGCTGCTCAAGCAACATCAGCTGCATCTGGTAATCCTGCAGAGCATGGTTGCTTCCGCCACCCGCGTGGGGAGGACCGGGAGCACCTGCGCGCATCCCACCAGGACCAATCTCGCCCGCATTGTAGTAGGCGTTCAGAGCCGCGCCGTCAGGACCTTGGGGAATCATGGGAGAGCCTTGGCCAGGAGGGCCGGAGGCGTTGGACATGGCTTTGTTGGGCAATTGAGCATTGTGGTGCTGTTGCAGGTTTTGTGAGTAAGTCTGAATGTTCTTCAGTTGCGTTTGCGGGGACTGGTGGGAGATCTGGGACAGTTGCTCGACACTGAGAGAGGCCGGGTTCACGCCGTGTGCAACAAGCATCTGGTGCACCTGGGGAGTCATAGGACTGGCTCCTACCTGTTGACCAGCCATGCCCTGACCAACGGGACGACCATTGTGCATCAGACCTGCCTGCTGGTTGGGGGCGAATTCGAGACGGGGCCGCTTTGATGGTGACGGGGCATTTTCACCAGATCCAGGAGAAGACGGTCGACCGCCACGGTTGGGATCCATTTCCGATGGGTCACGCTGCATCTGGCCTTGCTGCTTGGCCTGGAGCATGTTCATGGCAGCTGGGGGACTGTAGTAGAGTGTCAGTATTGGTAATCGCAAGAGTGAAAAAAAATATATATTCAAGCAACAGCTCCAACGTACATGTTTTGGCTGTTAGCCATGGCAGTGCGCGGCAGGTTGTTGCCCGGCTGCTTGGCGTTAAGCATGCTGCCGTTGGGCATATTACGCATCATAAACTGCTGCTGCTGCGAGAACTCGGGGCGAATTTGGCGGAGCATTTCTTGCTGCTGCGAGAGGCGAAGACGCGACTGTGCCTATTTTGTCATGTTAATATTTTCAACCCTCTCTGGCTAGCTCCGGAGAGTGGTGCTGCAAGACTATCATACCTGGATGTGGTTGACGTATTGGTTGACAACGCTGTACTTGCCCTGGCCCTTTTGCGCATTGAACATCTCCCAGAAGAGGAAGAACCAGTCGTAGAGGAAGCTGTTGTCCGATGGCATGGGAACATTGGGGACAGGGAAGTTGTCGCCGTTCTTGCTGTCCTGGCCATCCTTGGCGTCGGTGTCCATAGCATCGTCGCCAACACCGTTGCCGATGATGTTGCCATTCTCGTCACGGCGGCCAGAGTCGTCCTTCTGGAGTAGCAGGGGCTGGTCCATCATGGACTTGGCACAGCCGATCATGTTGTAGCGCAGGAAGTATTCGTAAATGTACGTGTTGAGCAGAGTGCGGCGCTCCGGGTCGTTTGCAGGTGGCAGTTGCTGCTGCTGCGCCTGCTGCTGGGCTTGTTGGGCTTGCTGCTGCGCTTGCTGCTGGGCCTGTTGCTGCTGCTGCTGGGCCACCTGTTGTTGTTGCTGCTGTTGTTGTTGCTGAATTTGCAATTGTTGCTGCTGCTGCTGGGGAGTTAGCGGCTGCTGCGGAGGTTGCTGCTGCTGCTGTGGCTGGGGAGGGCGGTTGGCAACGCCGGGGGGGATGCCACCGACATTTCCCATCATGGCCATGGGGTTACCGACACCGGCACCCATGGCGGCCATATTGGCCATGTTGACGTTGTTGTTCATGTCCTATCGAGGGGTTGCTCGAGGATACCTCTTGTTGCCCGGCAAGCGGAACAAGCAAAACTAACCGAGCTGACCAAAGTCTGCACCCGAGAAGTAGAGTGGCAGATGCCCGAAGAAGGGTGGAGCAGGAGTGCTTCAAGTGGACGGGAAATGGCACCGAGTAAAGCGGTTCCAGTTAAGATTCTCAGAATCTCAAAATCTCAAAATCTCAAAGCCTTGGTAGTCCAAGAAGAGAGACAGGGAGATAGGGAGACGGGTAAGACGACGGACACAATATGGCCGACGTTTCAAGAATAAAGTTGAATAACTTGTAAGAGATAAAGGAAGCGCTTCATGGAGGTCAGGGTTCAAGAAGGAAGAGATGCCGTGGGGATGCTGGGAGGACGGCGGGGTGAGAGGTTAGAGAGGAGAGAGGAGAGAAGGTGATGAGACCGTGAGAATTCGGGTAGAGCGAGAGGCGGAAAGGGTGGAGTGATGTCTAGAGTGCTAGAACTGGAGATCTAGAGACAATGAAAGACAGCGGAAGAGAAGACACGAGATGAAGCCCACGGGATGGAGTGATGGGACAAGTCGCGTCAGGCCAAGGCCGAAGGAGTATAGGTTATAAAGTCGAGAGATTGAGGAGAGGGTTTAAGCGATGCGGTGGTTGCGAAAGAGCGAGAGCGGCAAAGACCTTCTAGCGGGATTGAGAAGAATGAGGAATAAGGAATGGGATGGTCGGTCGGATGTGTGGCGACAAGTGACAAAACGTGGTGGCCGGGGGGCGTCTTCTCTGCGGTTGAGAGTCCAACAGGCCGTCCAAGAAGGAAGTCTTGGAGGAAGAAAGAAGAAGAGAGAACAAAGACAGCGAGTCGTTGCGACAAAACGCTGGCAGAGGGCTCCCCTGAAGAGACGCTTAGACGGGCGCGCTCAGTGCAGACGATGGCGACGTGGAGACGTGTTTGTCGCGACGAGCAGGCCGGGGCAGGATGCGGACCTTTAAGCCGAGACTGTAGAATCGGGAGTCGTGATTGTAGCCGTGATTGTAATCGAATGCCCGAATACTGGCGTGTGCGTGTGCGTATGTATTGTCGTCGGTGGCGGTAGCACTTTTTGTCGGATTGTCTTTTGGATGTAAGATGATTGTCTTTTGGGGCCGCGCCCACAACTCGATCTCTCTAGGCGGATCGGTTGAAAATGAAGGGGACCGCGCAGGTGACGGTGACAGCATACATCAATAAAGGGGATGCTGGGGATATTTGGTGAACGATTCAAAAAATAAAAAATAATAATAGCAACGTTGTCAAAAACTGTCAAAACACAAAATGAAAGACACGAAATGCCGGAATCCAGGAGAGTCCAGGAAAACAGAGTGAAGCCAAAGAAGGAACCAGAGGAGCAGAGGAGAGGGAAGGGGGGACAGCGGACGGCAGTGGGAGGGAAAGGGGATAAGGGGGTGAGGGTAAAAATTAAAGACCAAAGCAAACAGACAGAAAAAGGAAAGAACAGGGAACTGGAGTTTGAAAGGGGGGGAAGAGCGCTGCAGGAAGTGCAACAAAGTGCGCTGTAGAGCAAGAGCAGCCGTCACGTACGATACTAAGACTGCTTGGCAGGTGCGGATAGCTCGAATATGGGAGGGCGTGGAAGGCAAGGAGCGACCGACGGTCGACGCGTACAAGAATTGTTAATGGCAAATACAGGCGGTTCAGGCCCAAGAGTAGTTTACAGAGGCAATAGGGGACAGACAATGGACAGAGTCAGAGAGACAGACAGAGACACGGGAGACAGGGAGGGTGATGTGCCATGGAACTAGCGTGCGAAAAGCACTACGCGTGCGCAGATTGAGGACCGATGCGTAGATCCCGTACTGAGGCCTGACAGTTAAGGCATGTATTGCCTTATTAGTCCTAGTGTGTATGATTTACATGCATGGGTGCCTCAGGCCGAAAGCACTGTATACTAGAAGGTCGTGGACTGTTTCGGTGGACGGGACGAGCGCGAGAAGTCTCTGGGCTACGAAACTTTGGCGATTGATGCAAGTATTGGTGCAGATCGTATTTAATTTGTTGCCGTGAAGTGGTGGCAGTCGTGGTGATGTGATGCGATGCGATGCAGGCAGAATTGACAGTAGGGGTGTGCTCTTGCTTAATCTGGAGCTCTGGGGCGTGTTAGTCAGGCGGCCGATGCGCGTCTTATCGTAGCCATCTGGATTAAGGAAAGAGCTATGCGCCAGGGTGCTCGTTTAAGCCGTAACTGGGAAGGGGAAGCCCCGGCGCGAAATTACACGTTTGACGAAATAACGATGAATAAATTGCAATTTGCAAGTAGACGCTGAACGGAATGAATGATAGGGACAACTGAGTCAACGGTGAGCTTTGTTTTCCTTTGTATTCTGCAGAATGGAAGGGTCTGGGCCAATTATCCCAGCAAAGGTTAATAATATCAAGGGCAAAAGAGAAAAGACAAAAGACAAAAGACAAAAGACAAAAGACAAAAAAGCAGGATGAAAAGCGGAGAGCGACTACATGTCATAGTTGTCATACAAGTACAGCATGGAACGACGAAGAAACGGCTGACAGCGAAGATCGATATGCAGCATGTTGCGCTGGCAGTTTGTGGGCAGTCGTCGTTTGCCAGGCGTGGCAGCGGCGATCTATTCTTTCTGGCGGTGGTGTGCATTACGGCCGAGAACAGGAGCCTCCTGGCTAGCAAGATACCTGACGCGTACAGAATGGCAGAGATTGTGTTGGGCGCACAAGACACCATAAGTCTTCCCAGATGAGGTGAGTGGCGAGTCGCACACAAAAAGCACAGAGGTGCAGCAAGTACAGAGCGACTGCAGCTTCTATTTTGGACAGAGTGTATCATTATACCCAGAGCACTCTAGTTGCTGATTGCAAAAAGACACAGAATACGAATAATACGTAGTAAAACACAGAGGACCGGTTGAAGCTCCGCACACCGGAACGCGAAATATGCAGATAGGGGCAGCCTCGCAGTGATCGACCGCCACTTATCTCCCGTACATAGTAGCTTCATCGGGCCTAGGCGTCGGGACGCGCTGTTGGGTTCAGCTCAAGCTGCATTTACTATGTAATAGGCGGCAATTGTAGCGTGTGTTTGATTATGTAAGCATTGGCGATCAGCCATCAAACCCGTGTATTCTGTTTCTGTTTCTGCCTAGCTTCTATTTACAACATTCTACAGCAAATAAACTAAGATACAACACCATGAACAGTCCCGGTCTGTCTCTGCCACCCTGCAGGTTGTGTCGGGGGTGGCTGACCCTGTGGCCAGGCCCACGGCTACATGATCATCACATGGCGTACCTTGCATTAGTTGGAACTAAGAGCTGAAAGCATCCCCAGGGTGCTGAGGGTCTTTCCTGTAGGGGTGTTTTTATGTGTGCTCTGCAGTGCACAGCTTCTCAAACTTTACTGAGGTAGAGGGTATCACACAACTATGGAGTACATAATCTGATCTCTCGTTTTTAATTCGCAAAAAAAGCGACCGAATTAAGGTGATGAAAACTAGTTACATCTTCATCTCCATCACCGTCTCCATCATGCACGAAATGGCATGCATAACAGACATGGCTTTGGCTGCAGCCTGCTCCTGCATATCATCTTGTTTCTATTTTGGTGGTAGGGTGTATTACTGCCGTTGAGGCCTGTCTGTGTGCTGTCCATGCGCTCCCTGCTGTTAACTTTGTCTTTAATTTGTATCTAATAATTTTATTGTCAGCCGAATAGAAAATAACTATAAGAAATATTATTCTTTTTATAAAAAAAACTTCGTGTATTTTATTTATTAAAACCTTTTTTTGCATGCTATTTTTTGTGCTTATTTATTGTTTGATATGACATTTACTATTTTGTACCGTTTATGTCTCGCTGCTCCTAGACATGATAATATAAAACAAACCGTGAAATCTAAAAGAAAAGATATCCGACAACAGACGCCTCCAAACAGACACGATAGCCTATGCTCGCAGAGAGAATTCGTCATCTAACTCCGGACGGACACTCGCGCACCGGAATGCTCATAGGAACCCTGACAGCAGTCCTGACAGCAAGGCATAGCTGTTCCTATTTCACGAAAAACATCTCCAAAAGCAGGCCGCAAAGGAGCAGCCTACTGTCAAGCACCATTCTTCTGCTTTGCCCTGATGCCTCGCAAGCTGATAGATGTTGGGAATTCCAATAGCATTAAGAAGACGACATATGTATAAAAAAAAGAAAAAAAAAAGAAACAACGTATCACACCCAACTCTACCCACGCCCACTGCCTAGTCATCCTCTGGCGGCAGCTCGTCGTCAATGTACCGGATCAGCGATATCCGCATCTCCGTCGTGTCGCTGCCGCGCAGCACGTCGCTGACAAAGTGCGCCTCGACCTGCACCTGCACCATTTCCAGCGCGCCGCGCAGCACGCCGCACAGGATGTTGGAGAACCACAGCTCGTCCTGCGCGCGGCCGTCGTCGGGCAGCTCGACAAAGTCGGCCAGCGGGTTCTCGTCAAACACGAGCGAGAACTGCTTGCCGTCGCTGGTCCAGTTGGTGATGACGGGCGTGGTGTTGAGGAAGATCTTGAAGCCGACCTTGGAGACCATGTCGGCGGTTTCGCGAAAGTTGGAGCAGCGCTTCATCGACGACGACTTGGCAAGGTAGTCTTCTATTAAGCGGAGGCCGATGTTGTAGCCCATCTTGTCGAGCTGCTTGTTGACCTCCTTGTAGTCGTTGTCGTAGTCTCTGCAGAGCTGGGCGACAATCGTGCCGTAGGTCAGCGTCACGAGCTCGGCATTGACCTTGTCTATGCGGGTCCTGTGCTGTGTTAGGTCTCTACGTTGAGGCTGAATATTGAATCTTCGGTGTAGATGTGCATCTTACTTCCAGATCCTAAGACTGTTAGCTGGGGTTCAACACATTGGAGCTGGAGCCCACAAGAGTCACCATCAACACCTTCACGCCCACGGCACAACACTCACTCCTCGCCCACACGGGACGCCTTTGCTGCCGACATGCTGCGTGGCTTCTGCTTTGCGGCTGCTATCGGGCTGTCCCTCCTCTTTGGTCTCTTCGGCCTGGTGTTGCCGTCGTCGGCTGTGTCTTGATCGGATGTTTGGCGCCCGGGCGTCGGAGTTAGTTGTCGTTAAACGTGGCGTCGTATTGTAGAGGTTCTCCCTAGTGGGCAGATGGCGCTGTCGCTGTCGTTGCCTTTGCTTGTATCAGGTATCTTCAAATGTCGTCGTGTCGTCGTGGGATCGTTAATGCCAATGCTCAATGGTCAGTGGTCAGTGGTCAGCGGTGTGTGGACGTGAGCTTGGGTGCCTTCCCCCGCTGTAGTAGAGTAGGGGGTCGACGGCGCGATAAGGATACAGGCCCACATTTATACACCGATAAGCTTTTGGCTGGAGGCTGCGCTTTGCTTGTTCGCGACTGGGAAAATTGGATAATATTGCGGAGCTTCAAAACAACAGATGTGACGACTTGAAATAACGCCTGCGCTCTCGATCAAGACCTTTTACCATACGCCATCGCAACTCCCTTGACGGTCATTTGAGACAATTCCTAGTCCACATCGACCTCGCGCCTTTCCGACTTTACGACATTAATCACAACCCTCACACCTCCCTCTACAATGTCGGAAAAGCGGCGCGCATCGGCGACACAGCCGGGTCACCAGCTGGTCAAGCGGCCAAACCTCGGCGGCGCAGGCGGCGGCAGCTCGGGCATGGCAAGCAGCACGGCTCTGACACAAGTGGCGCCCCGCACAAGCGCGCTGGCAGCACCGACGATGCAGCTAACCGGCCACGGCGACGAGGTGTTTTGTGCAAAGTTTGACCCGGCCGGCCACCTGATTGCGTCGGGCGGCATCGACCGCACGATCCTGCTGTGGCGCACATACGGCGACTGCCAAAACTACGGCGTACTCAGCGGCCACCGCAGCGCCGTGCTCGACGTGCAGTGGTCGCGCGACTCGGACATTCTGTTCTCGGCATCGGCCGACACGCACCTGGCCAGCTGGGACCTGACGACGGGCGAGCGCATCCGGCGGTACATTGGCCACGAGGAGATTGTCAACACGCTGGACATTAGCAAGCGCGGCGAGGAGGTTATCTACAGTGGCAGCGACGACTGCACGCTGGGCATCTGGGACCCGCGCACTAAGAACGCGGCCGACTACATCGAGACGGACTTTCCCGTGACGGCCGTGGCGATTTCCGAGGCCGGCCACGAGCTGTACGCGAGCGGCATTGACAACGACATTACCGTGTGGGACGTGCGGAAGAAGGAGGTGGTGTACAAGATGCACGGCCACCAGGACACGGTGACGAGCCTCACGGTGTCGCCCGACAGCCAGTCGCTGCTGTCGTATGGCATGGACGGCACGGCGCGCACCTGGGACATTCGGCCGTTTGCGCCGACGGAGCGGCACATCCGGACGTTTGACGGCGCGCAGCCGCCGAGCGCGGAGAGCAAAAACCTGGTGCACGCGAGCTGGGACCCGTCGAGCAAGCGGATTGCGACGGGATCGGCGGACGGGTCGGTGGTGGTGTGGTCGAGCAACAATGGCAAGCTGCTGTACAAGCTGCCGGGACACAAGGGCGCCGTCAATGCGGTGGACTTTTCACCATCCGACGAGCCGATCAGTGAGTTGTTGCCTATACTGGTGTTGTACTGATATTATTGTTATATTTTTCTGAACGAATGCTAACTCGACTCTAGTTCTTTCTGCATCGTCTGACCGGACGCTGATGCTGGGCGAGCTGAAATGAGAATTGCAACAATGCGCAGTCAGCCTCGTCTACAGTCGATCGTCTACGTCTACAAGCAGCACACGGCGTCTCCCAGCGAACAAGCGAATGGCTATCGAATGCGGCATGGCAGAAGAGACGAGGACAGTGGCAGCTCGAGCCGATGTTTGTCCCTTCCCTTCCTCTGCCTCTGCCTTGCCTCTGCACCAGGACCCCACGCTGAACCGCATTCTTTGCCTGGACGGTCGCCGCCTATCAAATGATAATACGGTACGGATTCAGCCTGTGCAGACTGGCGTTTTGATGTGCATGTATGATTTGCAGAGCCACGCATAGGCCGCGAGGCGGGGGCAGGCAAAAAGAATATACCGTGTGTTGTCAGTCGTTGATGACGACGACGTATTGGGGCCCTGAACGGGAGGACGGCAGTCGGCAGCACACACTGCAGACTGCACACGGCTTGTCCGGCATCAAGTATATTGCCATCAAGCTTTTGAAGCGGCATCGAACAGGGATTTTGCTGGGTATTGGAGTTTGGTGGTCATGCGAATGCATAGCGAGTTTTGTTATTTGTTTTTATTATTTTATCGTTATAATATTCGTATTCCATTATCACATTATCAGCCGCTTTCCTTTCTATTCTTTCTATTTTTTTCTACTATATACAGCATGAGTAACATCAGAACTTTGACAGCGCCTGCTGACGGACTGACAGCTCCCACGATGCTACCCTACCCGAGATAGTATTGTACCGCAACACTCGCTATATCCAGCTTAGTACGGAGCTGGCGTGCTGTGTTGAATAATGCACTGGACATGGACCTGGCCTCGGCGCCGTCGTCCACAACCTCCGTTTTCAAGATGAAACAGCTTCCACCACCCCCTGTCCTGTCTGTTACCAAACTAGAGCTGTATCAGCTCCTGGTAGGTTTTCAGAACGAGATAAAGGCAAAGAAAGTATTGGTCGGTGAGTAGTGTTGAATTGCGTCTGTCTATGGTCCGCCTCCCTTGCAGCAGCCCTGCGTTGACAACCAGCCAAGACGAGCGAGGGCAGCCAGCACTGATTCTTGCATGCAGCCCTTTCCTTTCATCTCAAATGACCCGTCAATTGCCATTGCTCTCTGCATGATCTGTTTCGATGCCTCTTCGTTCGTCTGCCATCGTTGGCTGAAGCATCGTGACTAGACAACCAGCTCTCATTGTGAGTTCCTCTTGGACGTCCTTCAGTATGCAATTCTCAGTTCTACACCAATCCTACCTCAATCCTACCTCAATCCTACCTCAGTTCTGCCTCTATGATGTCCATCGAACCTCCAAGACATGTCTCATCCTTGCCTCTCGTGGCGGCTGTCTGCACTGTGCACTGGCCCGGCATCAAAGATTCATATTCTTGGGGTTCCCTCCCCCAGGGGATTTCACATGAATACCGCTACGGATGACTGGTTATTGAGACGCAGCCCTGTCGTCCTGGCTGCCACTGGCCTACGATGTAGTCTACTGCTTTCTATCTCGTCGCCGTCGATTCGGATACTTCGATGCCTTTACGGTGCTGAGATCCTTTTAGCCAACACCACGACCTTGCCGTCTTGTATAACACTGATTAGAATCGAGGTCTCTAGCTATCTCGCTATCTCTGCATTCGCAATAATGCATTCGATATTCAATATTTCAACATCAACTCTCCTTGCACGCTGACACCCCCCTGCGTGGCGATCGAAACCATGCAAAACAAGGAGTCAGGGCTGTGTGCACGGTGTATTAATAGCATCGACTAAGTAAACAGAGCGCACAGGCTGTTAAAAGTATGCTTTACAACGTGAAAACCTTAAAAAGAGAGAACAGCCTCACTCCAAATAGGACTACTCACACCTAGATTGAGGCGTTTCCCTTCTGCATTAACGGCATACGCAGCTTGCTCTGCAACTAGCGATGCATGTGGCAGGAGCGATTTTGTACCTCTGTAGCTGTAGCACCGCGCCTTCCTTTTGTCACGTCTCATAACTCGGGAGTGTTGCGTGTTCCTCTGCATTTCGATTTCCTACTTGTAGATTGCATCCTGCAATTGCGTCTCTCTCTCTCATTTTCCATCTTCCATTCAACTTGCATCTTTGCACCTCTCAAGCTGACCTCATCCGGGCTGCATCTCAACCTCAACTGGCCGCGTTTCCAGACCAACCCTGGATCTTTCCTTTTGGGGATTCTACTCATCGCTCTTTCCTCTTGATACCCTTCCTTCCTCTTTCTACCTCTCCCACCACTCCTCCTTCCTTTTACACACAGACACTCGTTGAGGTTACCCCTTCTGCAATAAGCCATCAGTGTTTCCTCTTTTCTACTCTCCTCCCCTCCTCGCTTTACCTCCTCCGCCTGCTTCTCGGAGCATTACGACACCGCGTCAAGCCTCCCCTGAATCCCACCCTACAGTCGCACTCTTCCAACAAACAACAAATAGACAAAAGACAACGATAACTACTGTACATAGTACGGAGTAAAACCAGAGGGTACTGTCGCTGCCATTAGTCTCGATCCTATTTGCTATCTATTGTCGTTCTTCTCGTTTCTGTCTCTCTTTCTCTCCCTCTCCCTTTCGATCTTCTCTTTTCTTTTTTCTTTTCTTTTTCTCTCTTTTTTTCTCTTCCCTTCTCTCCTCCTCACCTCATCGCCACCGTCTTTTTGCTCCTTTTTGCTTCTTTTTCTTTTCTGTAATCAGTTCCTCTGGATAGGAATCTTCACTTCTCATTTTGTCTTGTCTTACTTTTGGGTTGTTTTATTTTAGTTCCTTTTTATTTCTTTACTTCTTCTATTCCCTCCTCATTTCTTTTTCAGTCCCTTACCTCCCGTTGGATACGGAGAGTCAACGCACGCCAAGGGTCAGCATCTATTCGACAACAGCATATTTCGAGTGAAACAGTTCGACGGCAGCCTTTATTTCTTCTCTTCTTCTTCTTCTTACGGTCTTATTTCATTTGTCTGACATTCAAATTCGGCTGGGTCGACTGGGTTCTTGAACAAGCTGAGTGATCCTCACGACCGACTACATCTCGCACGCCCGACGACATTTATCTTTGACGGCTGTTCAACTCTTGCAACTCGCCCTCCACCTCCCACACAATGGACATCTTTCGCAAAGCCCGGCAAAACCTGTTGCGGCGACAGGCCGAGATCGACGGCGTCGATGTTGAACGGCAGCAGGGCCAACTATCTCTAGATACAAATAGCCAGCCTCAGACACAGACAACACAGACGGCCCAGGCGGTTCGCCCTTCACCTGTAAACTCTGTTCTCCGGCGGTTTGCCGACCTGCCCCGTCCGTCATTGCCCTTTGGCCGCCAGTCTGGCCCGCGGCCGACAAGCAGCCGCTACGACGACGGCAGCGAGATTGCCTCGCCGAAAACACCACAATTTGCCGCGGGCATGCCCATGCCCATGCCGTCTATGGCGCCCTCTCTGCGGTCACACAGCCGCAGCCATTCACGCACCCACAGCCGGTCACAAAGCCAAAGCCAAAGCCAGAACCAAAACCAAAACCAGGCTGGCATTACCGAGCCCTCCCCAGCCGTGCCTGCAGACCACGTCTCTGACAATAGACGGCGGCGGTTCAATGGTGCCGACCCTGCAGAAATGCACCTGGCATCCATGGCCGATGACGGCCGGCGGCGTCGGCAGCGTCGGCAGAACAGCCAAGACAGCAACGGAAGTGACAGCAACGGCAGTGGCAACGGCAACGAGGAGAGACGCAGCAATGGCGGCGGCAGGCATCGTCGTCGGTACATTCTGGGGGACATTGGCCGCTCTCAAAACCCGGATAAGCCCAAGAAGTTTCTGTTCTGCTTTCCGTACGTCAAGTCCCGCCGTCTGCGTTCCCAGATCCTGCGCAGCTTCGTGTCGGGTGGCGTGCTCGCCCTTATGCTCACGGTGTTCATGGCCCTGCTCATGACGCACAATGTGTACAACAGCCAGTTTGGCGTTCTTTTGATTATGATTCTGCTGCTCACGACGGCCTTTTTCGCACACAGCATCCTCCGCATGGTCTTGTTTATCATGCACCCGCCCACAGCGGCTGAGGAGGAGGCAGCCGAGGAAATGTACCAGCGTCGCCGGCGCGCAGCAGCAGGTGTTGCCGGCAGTGGTGCACTGGGCAACATACCGAGCCACTATGGCCCAGGCGGCTTTGCTATCCCGCACGAGCCGATCCGGGTTGTGCTGGCACGCGACGAAGAGGCTGCGGGCATTGAGAGCGTGACCAACAAGACACAGCCTCCCGCATACGGCTTGTGGCGCGAGAGTGTGCGTGTCGACCCGAACCGCATCTACTGGCAAAGAAACGAGGAGGCGCCTGCAGTCCCGGCACCAACACAGTCGAGCAGCCGTTTTGGCCGGTCCGGCCGGTCTAGTCGCTCCAACTCGAATAGCTCTCAGGCTAGTACTACGCCTGCTGCGTCAACCCAACCCACACCCGCCATGTCGGCAACTGGGTCGTTTACATCGTCTGTGGCGTCGACCGAGCCAACGTCTCAGCGCGTACAGAGCCCACGGCCACCGTCGTACATGTCCGATGACGGCGTGCAGTATGTAGTTGAAGCGCAGCCGCGGTCGATTGCGCCGACGAGTGAAGTGCCGCTGCCACACCCGGCCGAATCAGGGCGTGGCGGGCGCCCAGCCGCGTGGTAGTTTTGTTTCCTATTCCTAGACGGACAGAGAGGAAGTGTACAACAGCTGTGAAACATGTTTTGATTTATGCCGGCCGACCGTATATAGGCTGCGTCTGATTTATTAGCGATAGCGATGCATTTGATTTATTTATCTCGACTTTTTGACCTGAAGACTACTCCGGGCATGGTGAATCTTGAATACGATTGAAGACATCAAGGGCCGTTCTCGGGACTGCCTGTAGCCACCAGCGGTCAACGACGGCGCAACGAGGCTGTGGGGAGAATACCAGTCGATACCTTGCCGGCCGCTCTGTTTTTGTATGCATAGATTAAGATGTGAATGTAGAAGCGATGTATGCTTGCCAAGTGGTCCTGGCAGCTGGCAGCTGGGTGTCTAAGCAATGCGTGCTGTATTGGACTTTGCCGCACTCTGTATATTCAGGAGGATATTATAGCCTTTAAATATCCCATTCTACTGCCGCTTTTATACCCTCCTCTATTCTTCTTCTTTATTGGTCTCCTTAAATCTCCCATTGAATTCAATTTATATCCTCATTTCGTCTCTTGCCTGCTTGACGCCGCGTATCAAGACTGTGCTACTCCACGGCATCTACATAGTACTGTGTGCTGTTACTTGTTTACGGTTACACGTGGATTCCCAGAGCTAGGCTGAACTAAGCCTCGCCCTGTCAACCGTTATATATCAACAGCATCCCTTCAACCCGTGCCGGTGGATGCCAGTGCTCTGTGCTCTACACTCTCACCACTTACCGCCCCTCCTTCCTCATTTAGTCATCCCAACACACGCTGTGGCTCGTCCGATTGGGCGTCATCCGTCACCCGCAAGGCTTTGCCTTTGGATTGTCTGTCTCTGTCCAGCTTCAAAGTTGATTCCGACAAGTATCGTTGCCAATCTGTATAAAATAGTTTACAATCCATTTGTTTGCGTTCTGACTTGCTTTTTAATCTTTGGTAAGCGACGCCGATTCATCGACTCGTAAGCCGCAGGTACACTGGAGTACTTCTTTTAGTGACATATTCGGTGCATATTCACTACCAAGAAAGTATCGCAAAGTACATCTCATCTTTAAAACGTTAAATATTGCATATAATTTTAATGCTGCCCGACCTGGCCAGGCCGCCCTCCATTTCGAGTCCACGCTAGGGGCTGTCGCTTCCCGAATTTTGCTCTTCTGCTCTTCTGCTCCGTCTTTACCGCCAGGCTCGTCACCGTCTCCTGCCTCTAAAACAGTAATAAGATACAGAGAGAGAGTACAATAGCAGGCACCTCTTGCCGCAGTACAGCACTGCTGACTAGTTAGTTACTGCCAATTTTTCTCCATATCCCTCTTCCCCTCCATTTCCACGCTTCCACGTTTGCCTCTTTCTGTCGTCTTCTCTCGAGTCTCCTCTTCCTCTTTCCCTTCTCCTCTTTTCTCTCCTCTTTCCTTTTCCTTCTTTCCTCTTTCTTTTCCCTCCTTCCTTCTTCTCCCTTCTCCCTAACCACATCTCTACCTCCATCTTGATCCTCACCACACATAAATATCCTCTCTGGGTTGTTGTTGGTGTTGTCGGAAGCTGTTGACGTCGACGTGAAGTATAAGTTTTTGGAAGGAATTCTTTTTTATCAATATCTTTTTTTTAATATCAATATCAGGTATGTCATCTCACATCTGAACATCTCCATTGCCCCGTTGCTCCTTCCTCTTCGAACACTTCGAGCCCTCTGCACCTTCCTCTCTCGACTGCGTTCTGTAAAGCACCCTACTTCCATCTCCATCTGCATCCTCTCGCCGCCACTTTTCTCTCCAAAACACGTCCTCGCTTCTGCCTCACTTTGCCGCACTTTTGCCTCACTCTCACATCTGTATGTTTCCTATCTCCCACCGCCGCTCTCTCTCCCTGCCTCTGCCCCTGCCTCAATACCCACCTCTACCTTGTCTCTCCAATCATCTCCTCGACTGCGCAAGCAATGCGACCGCCAATCACCGGATCGCGTCACCGCGCACCTCCAATTGACCTCAAAACCCCAATTTCTCAACTCTGCTACTTTCTCTCGCTCTCTCGTGCTCCGCCGCCTTATCGCCTCGCCACTTGTCACTCGTCACTCGTCACTCGTCACTCGTCACTCGTCACCTCGCCACTCTCCCCTCGCCCTTCGCCCTTCGCCCGCTTCTGCTTCCGTCCCGCTTAGCCTGGCGCACAGCTTTGGGGCTTCAAGATTGGGCTTTAGGCTTCTGGGCTGGCCTTTCGACACCTCGACTACTGCACCGGCAATCGACAGCCAACCAAATCGCTGCGTTTAGCTTTAGCTCTCTAGCTCAAGCCCTCCTTTTCTCTTTGCCGCACGACAGTTTTGGAGTTTTGTCGCACACGGCCACCCAGATCGCCGCCCACACTATCCCCACCACAACTCCGGAAACCCACCCCATACACCCGATCAGTCAATCACTGGCGGCACATTGCGCATAAGCCGGCCACACAATCGGCGAGAGTGACGGAGAGAGCCGAGAGAAAAATGACGTGAACAGAGATAAAAAGAGAGAACAGAGAGACGGTTGGGTCGTGCCGGATGGATGGTGAGGTCGTCATGATTGCGAATCGTATGCGCCAGGCTCGTCTTCAACCCCCATCCAGCTCGGTTGCTGCAATTGACCGTCCATCTCCCCTTTGCCGTTAGCCGTGACCGCGGAGAATTGGACGAGGCTACGTCGCACATATGCACCCTGCACTGTGCAGTACTGCAGGCCTGTGCCGTCTAGGCCATGTGCAACGCAAGTAGCGTGGCTGGTTTAACGGCACAATCTCTGTCTCTCCGTCTCTCCGCCTGTGTCTCCTTCCAGTGTCTTTTCTGTGTATTCCTGTGTCCCTCTGAATCCTTCAGGTTCACACCGGGTGCGTTTGGTTGTCTTGTGTGAGGCTGGTTTCGCTGAATCAGTATTTCTATGGCCTAAACGCGCCCGTGCCAGTGTAGCGCTTGCTGCATTGTTGTGACCTGTATGATAAGGTGGTTGGAAGTGATAGAGCGCTTTGATTGACTGATGGACTGGCTTGGCTGGCTGGCCCGGCTGGATGGAGAAAGCGACGATGCCAAGATGCAGAGAGAACAAGCTTATTTCGACCTGCATCATCCCTCCCCGATATCATTGATCTCACTGATCTCACTGATCTCCCATTATCTCTCCAACTTCATACCACACCTCTTCCACCTCCTCCATGCCGTCATCTAGCACGCTCAGCCGCGTTGACTTTACACTGCTAACTTTCTAGAACACTCGTTCTCTTCAACTAGCCATCATGTCGTCTCTCTCTCGTCGTGCCTGCTACAAGTGCGGTAACGTCGGCCACTACGCCGAGGTCTGCTCCTCCGCCGAGCGTCTCTGCTACAACTGCAAGCAGCCCGGCCACGAGTCCAACGGCTGCCCTCTGCCCCGTACCACCGATGCCAAGCAGTGCTACCACTGCCAGGGTCTTGGCCACGTCCAGGCTGATTGCCCTACCCTCCGCCTGACCGGCGCTGCTGCTGGCGGCCGCTGCTACAACTGCGGCCAGCCCGGCCACCTTGCTGTATGTATTTAGCCCTCTTTTGACGTTTGCTTGTTTCAATACTGACCTTTCAGCGCGCCTGCACTGCTCCCAACGCTGCTGGCCTCGGCCGCGGTGTCCCTATGGCCCCTCGCGGTGGCTTTGGCGGCTACGGCCGTGGCGGTTTCGTCCCCGGCGGCCCTCGCCCTGCCACTGCCACATGCTATAAGTGCGGCGGCCCCAACCACTTTGCCCGTGACTGCCAGGCCCAGGCCATGAAGTGCTACGCCTGCGGCAAGCTTGGTCACATCTCGCGCGACTGCACTGCCCCCAACGGTGGCCCTCTCAACACTGCCGGCAAGACCTGCTACCAGTGCGGCGAGGCCGGCCACATCTCGCGTGACTGCCCCCAGAAGAACAACGGCGGCGCCAACGCTGCCAACGCTTCCGCCCCTGCTCCCGTCGCCGGCGAGATCAGCGCTGACATCCCCATCCCCGATGCCCAGCCTGCTGCCACTCCCGCCGTCGCCCCTATTGCCCCCAGCGCCTAAGCGCCCAGAAGCAGTAGTGGCGGTTGCATAGCTGTGTAACCGATTCCGTATCATCGCCCTCATTATCTGTTATCGTCAATTTCCTTTTCTTTGCGATTCCCCCAATCATTCATCATACCTTCTTTTATTATTATCTTTTACCTTTATCATTTTAGGAATATTCTCTTGCTGTTTTCTTTTCGTTTTTCGGGTTTGCTTTTTTCTTTTGCTCACCTTTCATATGGTCTTCGGACCAACATCTCCTCTCTCTTGAGTTCGCTCTGTTTTGTGCCTTTTGCTTTGTATGGATCGGTATTTGGTTTCTTTCTTTGCATATTCGCATTTCCCGGGTTTATCTTTTTGCGTCTTTGCATCTTTTGTGGCGATCTAACAAAACGGCGTCAACGGTTGCTTATATCTCTGAACAAGTTTGATTTTCTGGTACTCGCGATGGTGGACACCGAAGATGAAGACAAGGATGAGGGATGGGTAGTTGGAGATGTTGCAGCTGCGTGGACGTGGCAGAGGAAGTTCAGGACAAAAAAAATCGAAAGAAAGACTCGGAAATCGAGAATGTCGAGGAGGGGCCATGACGGGAGGTTGATAGGAAACGAAGAAAGGGGAAAGGAATAAGCAAAACTTACAGGGAGTGTACTCTTTCTCTTTGCGCCGGAGGCAGGGGTTGAAGGGGGAATGCCCCGTCCTCCAGCACAGAGACCATTTTTTTTATTTGGAACGAAGAAGAAAGGATGGTTTGTTTTTCAGATTATACCCCCGGTGGAAGAACAAAAATGATTATTGATTTTTAAGGCTGGTTTCCATATTCGCCGTGATAGTGATGCCGTGATCGAAGATGTGCGTAGTCGAGTAGTATCGGTCAAAGACATGTCTTTGTCCCTCTGTCTTGCTATGTAGATTGATAGCGAAAACATCATGGGGCGGAACAGGAACGCTATGGCATGGTTTCAAAAGCAGGCAGAGCAGAACGGGAAATCAGATGAAGAATAACTTTGATTCTCGAGGTATCATTTGAATAGCAGGAAAGCAGCAGACAGCAATAGCAAATAGCAAGGCAAAGTCGGCAAAAATAAATACATACAATGCATTATGGTATAAAGTATAAACGATAGAAGTGAAGGGGGGTTGATGACGCGCAAACATCAATGGCATGCCCTAGGTATGCCTCCCGGCGGACTGCCGGGGGAAGAGAGAAGAGTAAAAAGAGTAAATCCACACCTGTGGGAAAGAGAATAGAATGGGAATCGAAAACATCATAAAATAAACATGACAAAACGGACGAAAAGACAAAAAGGCAAAAAGGGCATTAGCTGGAGTAGACGGCAACGTACTGCACCTCCAGCATGGATCCGTAGCCGCCAGTTGTGGCAGAGTTGATGGGGCCGGGGAAGGAACCGCCAACAGCGACATTCAGAATAATGTTAAAGGGGCTGTGGGCGAGCGTGCTCCAGGTAGACTGGTCGGCAATCTGGGCACCGGTCAGGGTAAAGTAGGTTTTGCCATCAATGGCCCAGATGATCTGCTGGTTCTCCCAGTTGCTCGAGTCGCTCAGGTCCCAGGTGACGGTCCAGACGTGGAAGGCAGAGTCGGTGTCGGAGGGCATCGTAACAGTGCCGCCACGGCCGGTGGGCTCGTTGCAGATACCGCCAGTGGCCGAGCTGCCACAGTGGACAGTGCCGAAGCCAGTCAGGACGCCGTTGCGCTGCTCGAGGATATCAAGCTCACCGCACAGGGGCCAGGGAGTGCCCGAGCGCACGGAGTCGCCGAGCATCCAGAAAGCAGGCCAGATGCCCTGCTTCTCGCTGGCCGGGTTAGAGCCCATGCGCAGGCTGCCCTCGACGCGGGTGATCTTGCCCGTGACGGGAGTGACCGAGTCCTTGGTCTCGATACGGCCCGAGGTCCAGGCGCCGTTGGAGTCCTGCCAGGGAACGATCTGGACGGAGCCGCCGCCGCTGATCTGGAGGTTCGCAGAGGACGAGGAGTAGGTCTCGACCTCGGCGTTGATGTTGAGGTCGCCGGTGATGATTTCCCAGCGGCTGGTCTCGGGGGAAGTGCCGGCATAGCCTTCAAAAGCATCCGACCAGACCAGGCGGAAGCCAGGGTAGGTGGGAGGAGTAATGGCCGAGACGGCAGTGGCAGCAGCCACGAGTGCGAGAGTCTTTGAGAAGTACATGTTGATGATGTCGGTGAAGAAGGAGGTGGTATATGAATAAACGAAAACGAAAATGATAACGAAGGAATGGGGTCTTTTCAAAAGAGAGAGAAAGAAATAGAGGCCGCTTGGGTCTGGAGATATGCTCAAAGAGACTTGAAAAGTGTGAAAGAGTTATATACTCGAGAAAGAAGAGGCGTAGGCAAGAATAGAAATAGATACCCGGGTATCAAAGAGGCAACAGCAAGATGCAGGAACAGCGAAACCAAGATGAATGATCAACAGACGGCAAAACGGAAGAATAATCAAATCAAGGAAGTGACTGTCGAGGTCTTGTGTGTAAAAGACGTAAAAAGAATGAATAAAAGAAAGTGGTTATGTCAAATAAAACGAAGGAATAAAACGAGAGAAAGAGAGACAGAGAGACGGATGTCAAGGTCAGCCGAAAGGTGCACGGGTGATGGCAGAGCAGAGAACATTCGAAGAGAGACAGGCGAGGCCATATACTTATATGCTTAGAGAATCCACGAGACTGCCTGGACCGTGACCGTGGAGGCCAGGGGGTTGCACGAGCATGATGGAGAGCCAGGCCATGGGGTAGTGGAGGGTGGGAGAAACGAACAAGAGAAAACGAAAAACAAAAACAAAAAAATACAACGGACGAAGGAACCAAGCAGGAAGAAGGCAACGCAACAGCAAAATGAAAGGAACCTACAGATGTGGACACCCCCCCTTGACTAACATGCCTCGACACACGGGCCATGGCAGGATGGCACTGCTCTCATGGGGTTGCAGTGGTAGGTAGGCTCGTAGACTCTCAAGGAGCATAGTCCAGGCGCGGCGAGCGGGTCTAAAGGGGGCGTCTAGCATAGCACACTTGTACTCTGTAGGATTGCCCTTTCTTTTGTTATCTTGCAAGATACATAGCAGAAGCTGCTGGCGCCCCGAATGATCTATTCTGGGGATCGCTTGGTCTTGAGGCCAGGTCGAGGTCGAGGCCGAGAGATCACGACGGGGGGTGACTGGATTGCGCAGTTCATGGAGCAGGACCTGCTCATGAAGGCTCCATGATGATGACAATGATACTCGAAATCTGAGACGAGGCGGGATGAAGAGAAAATGCAAAAATATAGGCAGAATGTCGATGGTTCTGCTATGTAGGAGGAGAGAAGAGGCACGGCAAAGGAGGGGGATGCGTGTTGGGAGAATCGCGACGTTATGAACCAGACCTGGCCATCCAGGTACCACCACCTCTATGGCCAGGCACGACCGACGAGTTGCCGAAATAGGAAGGGGCGACTTTTCTCTTCTCTGCACTTCCTTTTTCTTGCACCATTTTTACCATCGATCACTGTTTACAATTGATATTTCGTTTGTATTGCAAGCAGAGGCAAGAATTAGGAAGCAAGAATCAATCATGACGAAACAAGTTTGTTGTCAATGCCGTGGTGGGTTGTCAACAGGTATACAAGTCAGAGTCGAAGCACTGGTCAAAGAGTTGGTTCTCAACTAGATAAAACTTAATCCAAAATTAAATTAAATAATCCGACAGACTTATTATGTAATCGACTACAGGATGTTCGACGAAGCGACATTTCGAGAGCACACCAGGAAGAAGCCGGGTGTTAATTAATCTGAGATGGCAATGAAGCTGCGATGAAAAACGTTGGCAGGGCCGTGCCGCCGGGTGTATGCACAACTACGAGCAGCTGCACTCCTTGAGCTGATAAATATATGTACACAGCTGCTATACCGCCGACGAGACTGAGGATGACAGACCATGACCATGATAACAGGCCATATTGACAGGTGCTGACAGGCGTTGGCAGGCTGCGAGAGAAGAGAGAACGATGTACTCTGTAACAGGACCAGCGATATAGGCAGAATCGCAATGCTGTTAACCCGGATCATATGCGGCCTGGCCTGGCCAAGATACAGGCCATGGTTAACGGCAGTCCGAAAGGACGCTGCATGTGATAGCTGCACACCATGTGTCTTCTTTGATCCAAAGTCATTACTATGGCATGCATCATTTGCAGGATCATGTTCCTGTGTGATCGGCAGAGAGAGCACGTTGTCGACCTTTTGATTCGTCTGGGGGTATTCCCGTCATCTGATCTTTGATCTTTGATTCAGAGCAAAGGAATTTGGACAAGTAAGAAAGCTTCCATTAGCTTCACGGACCAACCGATTACAACCTACAGTGTGCAGAATGTGAACTGTGAAATAAGTCTATTTAGAGTAGCACTCAGGCCATTGTTACATGCCACATCGAATGCCACTCTGATGGCAGCCAGAGGTGACATGCCCGAAGCAGACGCAGACAGAAGCAGTTCTAGAAATAATATGAGATTAAGGAACACTGAGAAAGCAGAGTCCATAGCTTTGTGCAGGTATAATCTACAATGTACTCGGAGGCGCTTCGCCACGACTGCTCGCAGCCAGTTAATGCCTCTCCGCCAAGGACGGGGGCTACGGACAGCGCTCGCCTGGACACACGGCCGTATCAGACGCTCATTGGTGTCTCGTCTGTTGATGCTGCCTGCTCTAATATACTCGAATAGATTTGCTGTTTCAAAAACGCTCCTCTTTATCTCTCTGCCACGGCCCACGGCGCATTATGCTTGCCCCTGTCACGGCCTGGCCACAGCCACTGCGCAAATAGATGTGGATTATCTGGACTGTCTCTTCTGTACGGAGTACATAGTACATAATAGTGCAGAGAACTCTGTAATTACCAACAGGGCAGCCGCATCCTTGTATACAAGCTTAAAGCATTGATTGGGTTATGCGTAAGAAGCGTAAAGGCAAAAAGTCTAAACCCAAGCTGAGATCAGACGGCCATGTCTTTGTCCAGCTCGCGAGTTCTTCTTTTCCTTTTTCTTTCTTTCCTTTTGGTTTCTGTATTCTGCTGGCCAGACTTCTGGATCGGCAGTGTCATGTTCCTTCTCATCCTTCGCCCTTCTCTGCTGTCTTTATTCCTTTCAGCCGCGCGCTTCCCTCGACGTCTTGGCTGACTGACGACCTCTTATTCACACTTTATTCCTGTCAACTCCGACTTGTTCTACAGCCTGGACACAGCCTACGACCACGTTTTGCGATTGTAGATGATGGAGAAAGTATCAAAGTACAAAGCAGAATTCAAAATGAAATCAGAGGGATAGTTGAGCAGATTGCCCGGAGCGCCCCTTTTTCTCCGAACTAGCAGCATTTTCGCTACAATGCAACGCTGACTATGTTTCGAAACAACGCCGTTTCATCTTTTAGTCTGTCTGTTCTTCGCTCTTCGCTCTTCGTTCTCGTTCTTCGTTTCTCTTTTTTCTATCGTACTCTGTCTGTATCTGTGAACTATGTATCTGCTCATATCACACCCAATCGTGCTCCTAGTCTCGTCGCATCTCCATGTAGTGACGTTGCGCGTATCACACCACTGCACTCTTGTAGACAATCATTGCTACTTACCATCTCCTGTTACTCCATTACAATGACTATCCGTCGTGACAGTCCGTTTGATGCCCCCAAAAGCCTCTACTACGTACGGACTCTAGACTACTTGGGTCGTATTTAGGTCATATTAACTAAGTATATGCACCGCGGACTGTAGAACAGGCCGCCCTTGCAATTGGTCCTTAATGTAACAGCCAGGGTGGCATATCATAATATACCGACTGTGAAAGATGACATGGAGTCGGCTTGCTTTGATGGTGCTCATTTCTCGCGACGCTGGCTCCTTCCTGATGCGGTAATTTCATGTCATCAGTGTAGAATGGCTTATATGCGTGCTTAGTAAGAAGAGACTTGTAAAATATACAATATTGGTATGCTACAATCGGAAATCAGACATACATATCCGAGTCCAGATGTCATGGCAAACCCCTAGCAACGAAAGGCCGGTATCAAAGCGGCGTGCCCAAAGGCATGCGCCTAACAACCCTTGCCGTTGCTGATCACCGTAGCCATGGCACCGCTCGTGCTGCTGTCGGCCCCAAAGTCCTGCATAAAGATGCGCTGCCACACGTCAAACCACTTTTGGTGCTGTGCAGTCGGCTGTTTGCCCGGCGCCTTGAACGACCGCGATAACATTTCGCGCAGCCGGGACCGCAGCACCTTGATCACGAGCAATGTCTTCCAGTCGGGCACGGAGAACCTCGCCCGGTTGCCATCCAAAACCATCACGCCCGAAAACATCTATAATTAGTATAAGAATGAAGAAGAAAGATATGAATAAAGAAAGAAAGATAGAAGGAAAGAAGGAAAGAAAGAAAGGAAAAAAAACGCCAACTTACATCGCATCGCATGTCTCCACAGAGGAGAGCAATAGGGAATGCCTCGACGGCAGTCGTCTCGTGCGCATTGTACAGTGACTTGCTCTGCATAATGTTGTAGTACGACAGCCAGTGCAGCTCGTTGTGCCCCTTGTTGACACTCGACGGGTGCAGCCGGATCGTCTGGTTGTTGCCAATGTTGCGCAAGCCGTGCCCGCCGCCGCCGCCGTCGCGCACCAGCAGCCGCGGGTAGAAACTCCACGCAATCACCGACTGCGAGATAATGTCCACGTCACTATTGGTGTTGACGCGCTGCGGCAACTCAAAGAATGCCTGCCGCCGCCGTCCGCCACGGCCGCCCGACGCATAGCGCAGGCGGTTGAGTGTGCGGCGCTCGTCTTCCGTCAGAGGCAAAAAGCCCGAGTCCACCAGAGACACCATCAGCTGGCCCTTGAGGTCTTCAATGTTGCCCAGCGTCTGGATGCTCAGAAAGTTCTTTTTGCAGAACTGGAACTCGCCGCCGCCCTGCGCTGCAACGGCCGAGTTGCACACGCGCTTCCATGCCAAGTACGCATTGTACACCGTCAGCAGATCCGAGTCGCCGCGCCGGAAGCCCAGCCGCACAGTGTCTGCCTGCTGCCGCTGGCCAAATGGTGCCACAAACGGCGACTTGGACGACAGAATGGCCGCAACAGTAATGGCCATGTCCAGACACTTGAACACAGTACCCATCAGCACCAGCTTGCCCAGGAAAACGTCAAGCGGCAGGCGCGCCAGCTGGATGCCCAGAGGCGTGAGCTCCTCTGCTGCCGTCAGAGCACGCACGTCGACGAGTGCATCAATGGCCCGCCGGATGTTCTTTTCCGAAGGCGGGTCGAGCGCTTGACCCAAAGTCTCCTGGATCGCACCAATCTTGCAAATCTTGACCCGGATAGCCAGATCCTGCAGCGAAAGACGCAACATCTCGGGTGTCTGCTGGTCGCTCATGATGTTGTCATGGCGGTGCTTGGTGAACAAGTGGAAACACAAACCCTCCTGCACACGGCCAGCACGACCACGGCGCTGCTTGGCATTCGCACGTGAAATGAACGTGTCGAGCAGCTTCGACAGCTGTCTACGCTCGTCGAAGCGCATCTCGCGATGCTTGCCCGTGTCAATGACACATGTACAGTCGGGAATCGTGATACCCGTCTCGGCAATGTTCGTTGCCAGCACAATTTTGCGGTAGCCCGGCGGCGGGATGTGGAAAGCGGCCTCCTGCTCCTCCGTGGCAATTGTCGAGTGCAGAGGATACACCAGCCAGTTGGACTGGAACGTCCTGTCCCCCAAAAGCATATCGTTGAGCGTGCGGATCTCTGCAATGCCCGGCAAAAATACGAGAATGGCCTGGCTGTACCGCGAGTACTGTGCACCCGTGGCAATGCCCGAGATAAGCTGCAAAATCAGATCAAACGGAATCTGGTACTCGTCCATCTGTGCCAGCGTGTTCCGTGTCCGGTTTGAGTATGCCTGCAGTGACTTGAGCAGCTCAGGCTTGGAAGACGTGTCGACGGCCTCGTCCACCAGATCGTCGTCCAGGTCCACCACCTTTTCTTGAACGCGGCTATCCGGCGAGTATCCCGTGTACTCGACGGCATCCTCCAGGTATTGCACCTTGACAGGGAATGTACGGCCGGGCACATTGAGAACGGGCGCGCCGCCGAGGTACCGTGAGAACTTGTCGGCATCCACTGTGGCAGACATGAGAATGACCTTGAGATCCTTTCTCCGCGCAAGCAGTTTCTTCAGCACAATCAACAAAAAGTCGCTGTCGATTGACCGCTCGTGCACCTCGTCAAGAACCAGATGTGTGATCTCGCGCAGGTCGTTGGAGCCCTCCAGCATGCGCATGACAATACCGGTTGTCGCAAATACCAGCCGCGTCTCCTTGGATGTATTGGCCTCGAGACGGATAGAGAAACCAACGAGCGACCGCGGCGTGCCCAGATCGTTCTTGCCTTCACCTAGCTCTTCACTCACACGACGTGCCAGCGAAATGGCAGAGATACGACGGGGCTCAGTGCAGTAAATCTTGCACGCCTTGCCCTGTGCCAGCTGGTGTTCCAGCAGAAACGATGGCACCTGTGTACTCTTACCGCATCCCGTTTCGCCGCACACAATGACCACTTGCTCGCGGTCGACCGTCTCAAGCACCTGCTCGCGGAATCCCCACATGGGAAGCTGCATGCGCGACTGCAGCATTGCCTGGTATCTGGGCGCAGAGCTCTTCTCGTGCCAGATCCGCTTCAGATACTCGGGGTCCTGGGCGGCGCGGTTGTTGCGCTCAATACCCGAGTCTTCGCCAGAGTCGGCCGCGCCTCTCGCCGCTCCACGGCCGCGGAATGCGCCTTGCAGCACAACTCCATCCTCCAGCTCTTGGTCTCTCCGCTTGCGAACAAGGTCCCGCAGCTTCTTGACAGCCTCGCGGTCCTGGGAGTCGGCCAGGTTCTTCTTTGTCTCGGCAAACTCAGACCACAGATCGCGCCACGCAGGAGGCAGTCTCAAGGCCACCTTCTCCTCTTTTGTCGACCCGCCAAAGACGAAAAAGAGCGCCGCTGTTGCAATGTACGCCTCGGACTGCTGTTTATCAGGAGTTGCGATGCCCGCCATCTTGAAGACAAATCTGTCGGGCCGGAGTGCATATTCTATTTCGGGGGCAGGAGTGACTTGCGGCACCTCCTGTGTTTTTGTCCACGCAATCGTGACCAGGTGTCGGTTTGCATAGCTCGCCTCCGAAACAAGCGTGTAGGTGATGCGGGCAGAAGAGTCTCTGCAGTATGTTAGTCTCAAGCGCCGTAGCTATGCACATTGACTGGCTTCTCTTACCTGGACCGACAAGCCTCCTCCAGGGCTCTCACGGGGTTAACTCCTATCCACCTTCCAAAGTCGCGGATGATCAACCTGGTACCGTCCGTGTTGTTAACCACAGTATTGGTCTTTCCAGTCGTTGGGTCGACCTCGCTCACAGGCAAGCTCGCAAAGAGATCGGCGAGATTATCGTCATCGCTGGAGTCTTGCGCAAGGATCTCAGCCGCAATGCGCTTTGCTTCTGCGTTGACGTCATCGCTGTCATCACCATCATCATCGGATGAGGAATCTGAATCCGAGTCCGAGTCCGAGTCCGGGTGCTGTGCAGCCTCCTCTTTAGCCTTGGCGCGTGCCTCCTCGGCTGCCTTTTGCTTGGCTGCCACGGAGTACTCACGCTCGAGAATGATTTTCTTCGCCCGCCAGTGTGTTTCCGCAATGTGCTTGTCAAAGAGGATATCGTTCTCGATCCGTTCCAGCTTTCCGAGCAGCTTTGCAGTTTCCAGCCTGTCTGCGTCGGATATGGCCACGGCAGGCGCAGGGGCATTCTTGTTGTTCGTGCCGGGCTTTCCTCTGGGGGTGTCTTGCTGGTGCGGCCGCTGCAGGGCAAACAGCCGAGCTTTGGTATCGAGATACATGGGGCCCAAATCTTCAGGCTCGATATCGCTGTCGTAGGTGATGACAGCCTGTTTTGCCTGCGCAGACTTGGACGGCTTGGGTGTTGACTCGCGCTTGCCCTTTTGCTTCTTGTTTGCCTCGGCATCGAATAGAGAGGGTGTATTTGATCGAGAGCCAACAGGGGTCTCGTTTGTGGGTGCTGCTTGCGTGCTTCGCTTGACGTAGTGTGGGAGCTCCTCCAAGGAGCTCTCTCTGGCCAGCCACTCGAGGGCTTCTTCCAAACCCCATATTGAGTCCTTGGGGCCAGGGCCAACCTGTGTGGAGATGTCTAGAACGTATTTCAGGACAGACTGCACCTTGCTCTCCGAAAACCCTGCCGCCTCCAGAGTCTGCTCCAGCGTCCACATCTTGATTGTGAGATCCTCCTCCGGCAGCAGCTTGCCGCCCGGCGAGGACTCGGATCCGACATTGGATGCTGCAAACCGGCTCTCAGACTGGATGAGGTCCAACACCTGGTCCATGAGATCTTGCGGCAGCCACTTTCTGGGGTTCACCGACTCTGCCTGTCCTCGTAATAAGCGACGGTCGGTCTCAAGGCGCGTAATCTGGCGCTGTGCATCTCGGCGAACTTTATGGGCGTACTTTTCCACAAGCAGCTGCAGCTCTGACTCTTCAAGCTGCTTTTCAAACTCCTCGGGCGTCAAGGTAGTTTCTGCTGCCGCCTTGCCGTCTGTAGGTGTTGTGTCGCTGGCCCCTGCCCCAGCCTTTGCGTCCTGTGCCGATGCAGCTTTGGCATTTGCTGGTGCATCCTTGCCCTTGGAAGCTTGCTGGACAGCAGCAGGCACGGGCAAATCCTCCACGGGCTCGACACGCGGCTTGGACGCAATCGAGGTCGTGGCAAAGCCTCGGGCAGCACTGGCCGCGGGCTTCTTCTTCTTCTTGCTGCCGGCCATTTCCTCTGCTCGTGGTGAGCGTCCGAAACGGGGCGCGGCTGGGGAATTTCAAAAAGTAAAAAGGTGTTTGTTGTAAGTCGTGGGTCGTGTATGGTATGCAAGTTTCTGGCGTTGTTGCAATAACAGGATGATGTGCAGGTGACGTCGAGATCTCCAGCCTGGGAGAAACAAGGCTGTGTTGAGAATCTGCCAGCACGAGAGTAGTTATTGGACTCTCAAAATAGAAGGGCCCCAAGTTATAATAGTGGGATGAAGTGCTCCTTCCTTTGTAGGAAAAAACTTATAAACCGGCACGGCAAACGAGAAAAATACACAGACAGCAGCTGTGTCGATAGCTCTTTCCGTATACAATTCTTGTTTTGTTACCCGCTATTTTTTGGCTGGCAGGCACTGCAGGCCATTAACCATTGTCAATTAACAGCTCCCCGCACTTACACGGTGGGCACAATACTGACCGCCTTCCTTGTTCAGGGCCACCCCACCTCGGGCTGTCGGGGCCTCTCTTCAGGCGGGCGCTGCTCGAACCCTGCCCAGGCCATCGCCTGTTGACTCACTGGCCGCTGTACGTTGTATGGAGCTCTGAAGGCATTTTAGCTTAGCACCCCACCACAGCGAATTCTCGGTTTGATTTAGTATTTTAGCTGATAGAGTATACTGAATAAATGGTGAAAATTACAACACCAGGCGGCAAGTGCGACCCAGTAAAATAATATGACTGTCTAAATTACCACCCAGGCCCTTTAGGGAGCCACCCCGGGCCCTATACAAGCGGGTCAAAGATTACCTAAGCGAGAAAAGTTACTTCTTTAAAGCCAAGGTACATGACAAGCAGTAACTGTAAGCTATAGACTAAACAATAGCTATGCTGAAATACGTGCTCTTTAAGAGTACTAGTAGTGAGGTAAGTAATAAATAAGAGAGGGTTCACGTATGGAGGAGGTGTGTAATAGGTGCTCGAAGTTTTTTTTCCAATTTTTCCCTCTTAAGCTGTAAGAACAAACGATCGTTGTCCGGTATTCCTACATGGCTAAGATATAGCAGTCGACTACTACTATATTACCGCTGCTCTAGTACAAACAACAGGTGCTGCTTGTACTTTTGCTGTGAGGAAGTCACTTTGGCTCGTGTAAATTCGGCTTACTAAAAATGGGTCGCCAGGGTGGCTGTTTAGTAGGCCTGGATGGCAAATCAGACCGTCCCATATAAATAAATAAATAATCCCGTTTAGGTCGTCTGGGTGTGCATTACATAAGTAGACATCGCCGCGATTTCTGGTGACATTTGCAAAAACAGCACAACGTCACGAGGCCCAAAAACTTCACTTTTGCCATACCACTCACCCACCCCTCCCCGCGCACAATCTAGAGAAGCGAGGGTTTGCCGCCACGAACAGGGGCAGACCAAGCCAATTCCGCCTCTCCAGCTTCTGCAGCTCCCGACGCTGTCTACAATGCCAGCATAGACCCCTCGCCGCATCACCAACATCATGACTGACTCGACCTCGACCAACGGCTCCGGCCCCAGCGCCGCTATGCTCGACCCCGTCGCGACAAGAGTTGCACTGGCCACCTCTTCGACATCCAGCCGTATTGCCCAGCTGCGCTCCATCGACGACAAGATTTCCTCTGGCAGTGAGTCTCGTGAGGTGGATCGATGCGACGAAGATCAGACGAGCTTGAGACCTCAGCTAGACAGATACTGACAGGATAGACCTCGAGCCAGCAGCTATTGCCAAATTCCTCCCCATCATGTTCTGGACCCATGCCTCATACGAAGACCGGCCATCCAGGCGCGCCGTCCAGAAGTGCCTTGTCTCGATTTGTGACAAGAAGGAGCCCGCGCTGCTCACGCCGCTCGTCAACGCCATCCGCAACGATGCGGTCAAGATCAACACCTCGGTGGCAAGCTCGTTCACGCTCGTGGAGTGGTGCAGTATCCTGATGCAGCACCTGGCCGGCTCCGAGCTGTGGGACAAGGTCGGCAAGGACGTGCTGACGGCCCAGGCCAACGCCCTCGAGAAGTGCACTCGCGACTCTGTCCGGCCAAGCGTCACCCACTCTGCCCTTGTCGTTGCCCGCCGTGGCTTCCGCAAGCTTGTGTCACTCGACAGCACCCGCGAAAAGGCCATCAACGAGGCTGTGCAGCTGCTCGCGGCCAAGGGCACGGCACCCACTGCACGCAATGCCGTGTTCCTGGGCGTCATCGCCGGTGTCTCGGCCCGCAACGTCAAGGCCAGGCCCATCTTCGAGGCTGCCAAGCCGCAATACTTTGAATTTTATACCCGCGAGATTACCGTCTCCAAAACACCGCTTACCAGCAACATTGCCGGTGGCCTGCACGACTTCTTTGCGTCTTTTGTCTCCCTCGAGGAGCTTGATACCATCGTCATGCCCGCGCTGAAGAAGGGCCTGCTGCGTGCCCCAGAGATTGTTCTCGATGACCTCATTACACCTCTTGTCGACGCGCTTCCCAAGACTTTCGACCTCTCTGCCATCCTGAACGAGCACCTGGCAAAGCCTCTGCTGTCCAACGTCAAGTCCAGCAAGGAGGCTGTCCGCAGCGGCACCCTGACTGCTTTCCGTGCGCTTGCTGCCCGCTGTACCGACCTGGACATTGTCGCAAAGGTCATCGACGAGACCCTCACGCCTCTGCAAACCAGCAAACTCACCACCCCCGAGCACCGCATCATGCACTCCCAGATTCTGGATGCTCTGCCAAAATCCGAGGCATCAGCTGCCAAGGTCGCCTCTGGTGTTGCAACAACAGCAGCCAAAGAGGGCAACGAGGCAGCACTAACAGCCGAGGCTGCGACACTTACAAAGAGCATCAAGATCGTGCTCCAGGGCTCGGCAGACGTGCCCAAGCCAGTCTCGGACGCTTTCGTCAAGGGCCTGGCCGAGAAGAAGGCACCCTCGCGCCGCATTTGGATCATCTCTTCGGGTGAGGCGCTCTACGGCGCCATCAAGGCCTCCAAGGGCGAGCTGTCTGGCAGCGTGACCAAGTTTGCCGAGGCCGTGCTGCCTGCTCTTCTTACTGTCTACGCCGATGTTGTCGCCAACCCCTCTACCGCCGCACAAAGTGGCCTGCTTACGGCCGGCCTTGTCGTCTGCGGCATCGCGCCGTTGCTGTTCAAGGACGCATCCGGTGCTCTGGCCGATCTGTCCAAGAAATTCTCTCTGAAGAAGCAGTGCCTCGTGCTCGAGCCGAAGCCATCGTTCCTTCTGAGCCCAAGAATTTACACAAAGCTTACTGCCGACGACGACATCCGGTGGCTCTACCGCGCACTGGTGGCCGCCTTCTCTGGCCTGGCCAGCGACGCCGAATCTGCCGTCAGCATCGCCTGGGCCAACTCCTACATCTTTGCCGCCACATCTGCCACCAGCAGCGCTTACCTGCGCAAGGGGGCTATTGCAGCACTAACGGAACTCTACCTGCAAAACCCCAGCCAAGTTTCGGGCGCTATCATGGCCGGCCTCTGGGACTGGCTCGAGACCCTCAACAGCGGCGACAAGGAGAGCGCTTCCGTTCTGTCAAAGTCACAAAATGCACAACTTCTCCCTCTCTTGGGCGCTATCTGCCGCCGGTCCAGCGAGTTCGTCAAGGCAACTGGCACCGAGCCCGAGAGAGACGCCCTCGAGGCGCAAATGTGCTCCCTTGTTGTCCTGGCCCGCTCGGTTCTTATTCCGTCGAGCAGCTGGATTGAGCTGTGTCTGCGCGTTGAGGTTGACCCAGGCAGTCTTGCCCAGCACCACGAGAGGCCGTTGCTGGACGAGATTGCAGCGCGAACACAGCTGACACAGACCTCGACTGCGATCAAGACCGCCGCGTACGAGGCTGCCGCCGAGCTCGTTTTCGTTGCTCCCGAGAAAATGGCCCCTCGCATCGTCGAGCTTATCCAGAACGACTTGAACACGGACGAACTCAAGACTGTTGGTCCCGTCGAGGCCGCTATTTTCCGCACACCAGAGGGCACCACCTTTGTCGATGTGCTAGCCAAGAAGGCCAGCAGCCTTCCCAGCAAGAGCAGCAAGGACTACGACGTGCTCAAGTGGGAGGAGGAGCTGCGGGCTCAGTTGGCTGCCAAGAAGGGCGCCCAGAAGAAGCTCACTGCTGACGAGACCGCCAAGGTCAATGCACAGCTGAAAAAGGAGGCTGGAATCCGCGAGAAAATCCGTCTTCTCGAGGCCCGTCTGCTGCGCGGCTTTGGTGTTATCCGCAGCCTTGCTACCGGCCCTCCAACCGATGCTACCCAATGGATGGGCCTTGCCATCAAGGCTCTTCTCGACGCTATTGAGGCCGGTGCATGCTCAGTCACTGGCGACGCAGCTCCCCTGGCGCTGATCACTTGCGCTGACCGTATGTCTAGCCGCCTCGGCGCCCTGCGACCGTTCATCGGCGCTGCCATTCTTCGCGCACACGACGTCATCGCTCTCCCCGAGAGCTATCAGGAGGAGCCTCTGGCCGACCTCATCACCCGTGTCCTGTACCGTCTGCGTTTTGCCGGCGAGCAGCGTCCCTTTGACACTGTGTCCCTGATCTACTTCCTTCCTCTTCTTTTGCTGGTGCTGAACAAGGGCGGTTTCGCCGACGCGGCCGAGGATCGCGATGCCCAGGTGGTGCTGGCCATTGAGATCATATCCTTCCACACCGATGTCTGTGCCGACGAGGCCATTCCTCGTTCCGATCTCCTGTCATCTCTTATCTTGTCCATGCAGACCTACAGCCAGCACTACAAAATCACCAAGGACTGCTTCTCCGACATGGTCCGCTGCGTCGCCCCCAATGCCAATCTGGATGAGATTGCCATTCTTGCAAAGGGTGTCATCGTCCCCCAGGCCAGCGTCCGGTCCACCGTGCTGCAGTCAATCAGTGCCGAGGTCGACATGAGCGAGCTCCCCACGTCCGAAGAGATGTGGTTGGCCTGCCACGACGATATTGAGGAGAACGTCGATATCGGCCACGAGATCTGGGAAGAGAGCGACTTCAAGGTGTCTGAGGATCTGCCCGAGAGAACCCTGCCCTACCTCGAGAGCAAGGATGCTCAGCTCCGCCGCGCTGCTGCACGTGCCCTGGCAGAGTCCATCTCGACGCTCAAGTCGTCCAAGATCTTTGACGCCATCACCGAGAAGCTCCGCTCGTCCTACACGGAACTGGCCAAGCCTCGTGTTGCCAAGCTGGATGAGTACGGCATGCCCCGGAAAATGGACCTATCCGACCCCTGGGAGGCCCGCCACGGCATTGCCGCTGCTTTCAGAGAGCTGGTGCCCGACCTCGATAAGAACCAGGTCGAGCCTTTCCTGCACTTCCTGATCGAGCAAGGCCCTCTGGGTGACCAGAACGGCACTGTTAGACAGGAGATGCTCGAGGCTGCCATCAAGGCCATTGAGGTCCACGGCAAGCCCATTGTTTCCAAGCTGATGCAGACCTTTGAGAAGACGCTGTCCGCCCCTGACAAGAACTCGGACGCCGCCGACCGTGTCAACGAGGCTGTCATCATCATGTACGGTGCCCTGGCCCGCCATCTTAAGCAGGGCGACGCCAAGATTCCCGTTGTCATCGAGAGACTGCTGGCCACGCTAAGCACGCCCTCTGAAACGGTGCAGTATGCAATTGCCGAGTGCCTGCCTCCTCTAATCCAGACATGCGGTGACAAGTCTGCAAAATACTTTACGCAGATGACCGAGGTCCTGCTGTCTTCCAAGAGCTATGCTGGCCAGCGCGGTGCCGCCTACGGTATTGCCGGTCTCGTCCTGGGCCGTGGTATCAACGTCCTCAAGGACTACCGCATTCTGTCCACGCTCACGGGCGCCATGGATAACAAGAAGGAGGCCAACCAGAGAGAGTCTACTCTGCTCGCTTACGAACTGATGTCAACCATCCTCGGCCGTCTGTTTGAACCCTATGTCATCCAGATTGTGCCCCAGCTCCTTGTCGGCTTTGGTGACAGCAACCCCAACGTCCGTGATGCTTCTCTTGCAGCTGCCAAGGCCTGTTTCGCCAAGCTGAGCTCGTTTGGTGTCAAGCAAATTCTCCCGACACTTCTGGACGGTCTCGATGACACCCAGTGGCGAAGCAAGAAGGGTGCGTGCGATCTGCTTGGTGCCATGGCCTACCTCGACCCTGCCCAGCTGGCCCTCAGCCTGCCCGAGATCATCCCGCCTCTGACGGCTGTGCTCAACGACAGTCACAAGGAGGTGCGGTCTGCCGCCAACAAGAGCTTGAAGCGGTTCGGTGAAGTCATCAACAACCCCGAAGTCCGCAGTCTCGTCGATGTCCTGCTCAAGGCCCTCAGCGACCCTACCAAGTACACCGACGACGCACTCGACGCGCTCATCAAGATCAAGTTTGTGCACTACCTCGACGCTCCCTCGCTGGCTCTTGTCAGCCGCATCTTGCAGCGCGGTCTCAGCGACCGGTCCAACACCAAGCGCAAGGCCTCGCAGGTCATTGGCAGTCTTGCCCATCTCACCGAGAAGAAGGACCTTGTTGCCCACCTGCCGGTTCTCGTGGCAGGCCTCAAGGTGGCCGTCGTTGACCCCGTGCCCACAACTCGTGCTACAGCTTCGCGTGCTCTGGGTTCGCTCGTGGAGAAGCTCGGCGAGGACTCTCTGCCCGACCTTATCCCTGGTCTCATGCAGACCCTCAAGTCGGACACTGGTGCCGGCGACCGTCTGGGTTCGGCCCAGGCGCTGTCCGAGGTCCTCGCTGGTCTGGGCACCACGCGTCTGGAGGAGACTCTGCCGACCATTCTGCAGAACGTCGAGTCGTCCAAGCCTTCTGTGCGCGAGGGTTTCATGTCGCTTTTTATTTTCTTGCCCGTGTGCTTCGGCAACAGCTTTTCTGCCTACCTGGGCAAGATTATCCCTGCTATTCTTGCTGGTCTGGCCGACGATGTCGACTCGATCCGCGAGACTGCTCTGCGCGCCGGTCGCCTGCTGGTCAAGAACTTTGCGACCCGCGCCGTGGACCTGCTGCTGCCCGAGCTCGAGCGCGGTCTTGCCGACAACAGCTACCGCATTCGTCTCAGTTCCGTGGAGCTTGTCGGTGATCTTTTGTTCAACCTTTCCGGCATCAGCTCTAAGCAAGAGATGGAGGATGGTGAGATGGAAGAGGACGCCGTCCGTGAAGCTGGTGCCACACTGCGCGAGGTTTTGGGTGAAGAGAAGCGTGACAAGATTCTGTCTGCCTTGTACATTTGCCGCTGCGATACGTCCGTGGCTGTGCGCGCAGCCGCTATCAGTGTCTGGAAGGCCTTGGTGTCGAGCCCAAGAACGCTCAAGGAGCTTGTTCCTACTCTTACGCAGCTTATTATCCGCCGCCTGGGTAGCGCCAACATGGAGCACAAGGTCATTGCCAGTAATGCACTGGGTGAGTTGATCCGCAAGGCCGGCGACAACATCCTGCAGACCCTGCTGCCGACGCTCTCCGAGAGCCTGGAGACGTCGACCGACTCGGACTCCAAGCAGGGTATCAGCCTTGCTCTCAAGGAGCTTATCGCGTCTGCTGCTCCTGAGTCGCTCGAGGACCACGAGACCACGCTCATTTCGATTGTACAGTCTGCCCTCACCGACTCGGACGAGGAAGTGCGCGAGGCCGCCGCCGAGGCGTTCGACTCGCTCCAGCAGGTCATTGGCAAGCGTGCTGTTGACCAGGTCATGCCCAGCCTGCTGCACCTGCTGCAGAACGAGGAAGAGGCCGACAACGCCCTGGCTGGTCTGCTGACGCTGCTCACGGAGACATCGAGGTCCAACATTATCCTGCCCAGCCTGATCCCGACCCTGATTGCACCGCCCATCTCCGCATTCAACGCCAAGGCCCTGGCCTCGCTGTCTCGTGTCGCTGCTGGCGCGATGAACCGTCGCCTGCCCAACATTATCAACTCACTCATGGATAACATTATCAACTGCGGCGAGGACGAGCTGCGCACGGACCTGGACGCATCCTTTGACACTGTCATTCTGTCGATTGACGACCACGACGGCCTGAACACTGTGATGAATGTACTGCTGCAGCTCCTGCGCCATGAGGACCACCACAAGCGTGCGGCTACTGCGCGCCACATGGCCACGTTCTTTGCACAGGCGTCGGTCGACTACTCGCGCTACTACCAGGATCTGATCCGCGCGCTGTTGATCTCGTTCGACGACCGCGACAAGGATGTGGTCAAGTCCTCGTGGGCTGCCCTGACCGAGTTCACCAAGAAGCTCAAGAAGGAGGAGATGGAGGCCCTGGTCGCATCAACGCGCCAGACATTGCTCATGGTCGGCACTGTTGGCACCAACCTGCCCGGTTTCGAGCTGCCGAAGGGTATCAACGCGATCCTGCCCATTTTCCTGCAGGGTCTGATGAACGGCACGGCCGACCAACGGACGACCTCTGCGCTGGCCATCTCGGACATTGTGGACCGGACGAGCGAGGCGGCACTCAAGCCATTTGTCACTCAGATCACTGGTCCTCTCATTCGTGTGGTGACGGAGCGGTCGACGGATGTCAAGTGCGCAATTCTGCTGACGCTCAACAACCTACTGGAGAAGATGCCGATGGCGCTCAAGCCCTTCCTGCCCCAGCTGCAGCGCACGTTCACCAAGTCGCTGGCAGACACCACGAGCGAGCTGCTGCGGTCGCGCGCGGCCAAGGCGCTGGGTGCTGTGATCAAGTACACGCCGCGTATCGATCCCCTGATTGCCGAGCTGGTGACTGGTTCCAAGACGACCGACACTGGTGTCAAGAACGCCATGCTCAAGGCGTTGTTCGAGGTTATTAGCAAGGCAGGCGCCAACATGGGTGAGCCTTCGCGGGCGGCCGTGCTGGGTCTGATCGATATGGACTTGGACGTGCACGACGCCGAGATGGCCATTACCAACGCGAAGCTGCTCGGTGCGCTAGTCAAGAACGTCAACGCCGAGGCAGCCCTGGGTCTGCTGAAGAACCGTGTGCTGGCACCCACGCCCAACAACGCTTCGGTCCTGGCCCTCAACGCTGTTCTCCTGGAGTCGCCCGAGGTTCTGTTTGACAGCGAGCTGGCCGAGACGCTGCCCGGCTACCTGTCGCACGGCATGGTCAACAAGACGCCCTTTATTGCCGACAACTTTATTCTGGGCACGGGCAAGTACCTGCTGAGCCAGCAGCCCAAGACGTTTGAGGACACCAAGCAGATCTTTGAGACGCTTGCCAAGGTCATCCCACCCGGTGCTGCTGCCGATTCGCGCCGCCTGTCGCTGGTGCTGATCCGCACTCTGGCACGCGTGCACCCCGACATGGTGCGTCCTCACCTGCCGCTTCTCGCACCTCCTGTTTTCGCATCGGTGCGCGATCTTGTGATTCCGGTCAAGCTGTCGGCGGAGGCAGCGTTCATGGCGCTATTTGACGTGATTGACGAGGAGACCAAGGTGTTTGACAAGTACATGGCGGGCCCGTCGGCTGCAGAGCTGCCGCCTGCCACAAAGCGCGTGATGGGCGACTACTTTAAGCGCGTGACGATGCGTCTTGCTACGCAGGCGCGCGAGAGACGCGATGCCGAGGGCGGCGCTGGTGGTCTGGGCCTGTTTGACGACGAGGTCGAGGACGAGCGCGAGATCTGGAGTGTGGGCAAGATGGATGTCGGCGCGGATGTGTTTGGCAAGGAGTAGATTTGATGTTTGATGTTGTTGTAGTTCATATTTGTGCTTGGTGGAAGAAGTTAAAAGTGCTGATTTAGCGTAAACTAAAAGCCGGTCGATAAATTTTGGATTGTTTTTGTTTAAATTGATTTACATTGATTTATAGTGATTTACGGAGTAGATTCCATTGAATACAAGAAGTTGGTGATCTCACAAAGCAGAGTGCAAATAGTCGTATTACGTCATCCAGCCTGCCAACCCGCCAGCCAATGACAGCCTGGCTTTTAGCAGGCACTATATTCTCATCGCATCACCACCAAAAACCTGATCTTGACAAATCAAGACATATCGCACAAAATGCTCGCACGCACATCAAGAGTAGGTTTTCAAGGTCGACATTGCTTTCTATTCGTGCCTACAAGTTTCTAACATTCTAGCAACTGCTCCGCCGGCCGGCGTCGGCCTTCACGGCCCCGTCCGTCGCCATCGCGGCGCGGTTCTCGACCGCCACCCCGGCCCCGCGTCGGCCAACACTCGCCCTGCAGCCTCGCAAGGTCGCATCCCCAGTCCGGCCCGCTGTTGCCGCGCCTGCCTTTGGCCAGCGCAGATTCATTGCCGACCACACGCGCGAGGCCATTGACCGCGCCGTGCACTCAGCCCCCGTGGTGCTGTTCATGAAGGGCACCCCCGAGCTGCCGCAGTGCGGATTCTCGCGCGCAGCAATCCAGGTGCTGGGTCTGCAGGGCGTGGACCCCGAGAAGTTTGCTGCATTCAATGTGCTGGAGGATGCCGAGCTGCGGGCGGGTGTCAAGGAGTACTCTGACTGGCCGACGATCCCGCAGCTGTACGTCGACAGCGAGTTTGTGGGCGGCTGCGACATTCTGATTGCGATGCACCAGAGCGGCGAGCTGGCAAAGCTGTTTGAGGAGAAGAAGGTGCTGATTGCAGCCGGCGAGGGCGAGCCCGAGCCCGAGCCCGAGAAGAAGGACTAGAAAGCAAAAGATACACTTTGGGGCAGATGGGCAGATAGACCGTGTACAGATATGATTTACGCAATACCATCTCTTGACTTTTGGATAACTTGGACTGATGGATTGGTTGAATCGATTAAATTACTTCATTTTGGTATTTTGGTATTTCTACTACTCCTACAAAGGATAGGCGGCACCGTCGCCGCGCTGGTCGCTGCCGGCAGACCACAGGCCAATGTCCTCGACAGGGTCCTTGGTCCAGCGGATGATCTGGCCACGGCCAAAGAGAGCACGCGCCTTGTTGGTTACAACATGCACATTGTGGCCGAGCTTCTTGAGTCCCTCGATAGTCTCTGCCGGCATGCCCTCTTCGACCGACACAAACGGCGCAAAGACGTCGCCCTCGTCAGGCATGCCCGAGCCAATGCAGACGCGCGGTGCGTCCAGGGCGTGCTGCGGGTTCAGGCCGCCGACAAGCTGGCCCAGCAGCGTCTGCACATGGCCCTGCGGCTGCATGAAGCCGCCCATGACGCCAAAGACGGAGAAGAGCGAGCCGTCCGACTGGTTCGTCACGAGACCGGGGATGATGGTGTGGTAGGGACGCTTGCGCGGGGCAATCACGTTGGGGTGGCGGGCATCGAGGCTGAAGTTGCCGCCGCGGTTCTGCAGCGAGAAGCCGCAGCCCTTGGGCACGATGCTGGTGCCGAAGCCGCCAAAGTTGGAGTTGATAAAGGAGATGGCGTTGCCCTCGGCGTCAGACACGGCAAAGTAGACCGTGTCGCTGCTCTGCCACGCGGGCGAGCGGAAGGGCGTCTTGAAGGGGGACGACTCGTCGGGCGCGCCGTGGTCGAGCTGGCCGGCAACGGCATCGGCACGGAACAGCTTGGCACGCTCGGCAAGGTAGCCGGGCGACAGCAGACCCGACACGGGGACCTTGATCTCGTTAGGGTCGCCGACGAACCAGTTGGCATCGGCAAAGGAGATGCGCAGGGCTTCAATGATGGTGTGCAGGTAGGGTGCCGTGTTGAAGTCGTCGGGGCCAAATTGGGGCACGGCGCCGCTCTTCTGCAGCTCCTGGATGATGCCGAGGGCCATGAGAGCAATGATGCCCTGGCCGTTGGGCGGGTGCTCCCAAACCTCGACGCCGTCTTCTATGCCGACGCTGTACTTGAGGGAAATCGGCTCGACGGGTTCGGACCCCAGCTGCAGGTGGTTCTCAAGGTCGGACAGGTCCAGGCGGCCGCCGAGGCTCTGAACGACTTCGATGATGGCTTCGGCAATGCGGCCGGTATAGAAGCCCTTCTTGCCCTCCTCGGCGAGGGTGCGGAAAGTGCGGGCCAGTGTGGGGTTCTTCATGATCTCGCCGGCGCGCGGTGCACGGTAGCCGTCGGCAGCCTTGGGGTCTTTCTTGAGCCACTCGGCAAAGTTGGGCGATGCCTCGCGCAGCTGCTTCTCGGCACGTTGCCAGTGGTATGCAGTGAGCTCGGAAACGGGGTAGCCCTCCTCGCCGAGAGCAATGGCCGGCGCCAGAATATCAGACATGCTGAGCTTGCCGCTGCCGAACCGCTCAACGGTGTCGACCCAGCCGGCAGCCGCGCCCGGAATGGTGACGGCATGCACGCTCGTCAGCGGGATCTCGTCTGACGACTTGAACTCGGCAGACAGGCCGAGGTCTGCACGGATCTGCTCGAGGGTATACTTGTTGCCAGAGCGGCCCGAGCCGTTGAGGGCCGACACCTTGCCGGTTTTTGCGTCGTAGTAGAGGCAGAACATGTCGCCGCCGATGCCGGTCGAGCAGGGCTCTGTGAAGTTGAGGCCGGCGGCGACGGCGACAGCTGCATCAGCACAGTTGCCGCCGCGCTGGAGCACGTCGATACCACACCTTGCAGCTAGCGGCTGGGTGCAGGCCACCATGCCCTTTGTGCTGTGGACAACACTGCGCCGGCTGGTAAACTTCTGGAAGACATCGGACGGGCCGGGGAAGACGGAGGCTGTTTCGCGGGGCATTTTAGATGGTGGACGTCTTGGGTGTCTATGATGAGTATGAGACAGCAGAGACAAAACAGCAATCTATATCAACAAGGTCGGCTTGGAAGATGAAGCTGAGGAAGCTGGTGAGCTGATAAAGCTGATGAAGCTGTCGTGACGGTGATCGCCGATGAGCGTGGACTTGTATCTTGAGTCTGCGCCTTTATCGACTTGCTTTACTGGATGGAGGACAGCACGCTTAATACCACCCAAAGACCCGCGGGATGCCAGTCACATATATATACACTATCTATCTAGAGAGTCGGCGATCGGCATGAGATAGCAGAACAGGCTCAACTTGTATGCGTGTGCGGTCCCGAGAGCGGAGGCTTTAGTCAGCCGGGAACTGGGAGAACAGCAGGAATAGGCAAAGAAACAGGCGGGAAACGGGTAGGGAACAGGAGGGAAACAAGAGGGAAACAGGAAGGTGCGATCCCCCCTCCCCAGGCCAAGCTAAAAGCCGGCGGATGTCGCAACGGCGCTTGCTCCGCTTAGCCTCTTCACTGTACTATCTTACATATGTAATAGCTAAGTGTAATAGCCGGCGGGCACTAACACGCTACGCCACAGGCACTAAGTACCTGGCTGCCCAGTAGCATTACAGGCATTGAACAGGAAAGATTGCCAATTCGGGCATGCGCGCGGCCGTTGCTGGCAATTATTTTAAATACAAGTTTAAGTGGTAATTAAAATGCGGAGAAAAAATTGAGATTTGAGCTGCCAGACGAAGCTGCATCAAGCTGCTCAGGCGCGACGACAATCTCATAGCACCCCGATACCACCATGTTCTCTGCACCATGGGTGTGCCGACAATGTGCTCGGACAGCACTAATTCGACGTCCAGCCCGCCCGTCACTACACCCAGTATGGCCACAGCAGCAGACCGGCGCCGTGCTGACAAATCATCTGCGACGGCGACGACCGTTCTCCGGCATGCCCCCGGTCCTGCTTGAGCGCGCACGGCGCATGTCGGCCGAGCATGCAGCACTCAAGAAGTCGCTCGAGACCGAGTTTGACACCAAGCAGGCCAAGCGTGCTGGCGAGATCCAGGATGTGGCGCAGGCGCTGAGCGAGTGGGAAGACGCCCAGGCATCGGTCGACGAGCTGCGCACAATGGCGGCGGCCAAGGACGAGGATGCCGAGCTGCGGCAGCTGGCACGCGACGAGCTCGAGGCAACACAAGACACACTGGCCACGCTGAGCCAGAAACTATCCGTGGCGCTGACGCCCAAGCACCCGTTTGGCCACATGCCGTGCCTCATCGAGTTCCGGCCCGGCCCCGGTGGTCTGGAGGGCCGGTTCTTTACCGACTCGATGCTGCGCATGTACCAAAACTACTGTGCGCGGCACGGCCACCGGGTGCGGGTGGTCAAGTACGAGGTGTCGGACGGCGTCGGCGACATAGGCCCGGCCGGCGAGATGCCGCTGCAGGAAGCCGTGCTCGAAGTCACCGACGACGGCGCCTACGACCGGTTCCGCGGCGAGGCCGGCATCCACCGCGTGCAGCGCGTGCCGGCGACAGAGAGCAAAGGCCGCACCCACACGAGCGCGGCGGCGGTGTGGGTGCTGCCGTCGTTTAGCGACGCCGCGGACACGACAGACACGGACGACCCGGACAGCCTGTTCTACATCAACCCGGCCGAGGTGCGCACGGAGACGATGCGTGCGCGCGGTGCCGGCGGGCAGCACGTCAACAAGACGGAGTCGGCGATCCGACTGACACACGTGCCGTCGGGCACGGTGGTGTCGATGCAGGACTCGCGGTCGCAGCACCAGAACCGCGACGCGGCGTGGAAGATTCTGCGGGCGCGGATAGCGGAGCGGCGGCGCGAAGAGCGCGAGGCCGAGGCGCGGCGGCTGCGCGACTCGGTGCTGTCCAAGTCGCAGGTGACGCGGTCGGACAAGATCCGGACGTACAACTACAGCCAGGACCGGGTGACGGACCACCGGTGCGGCCTGGATGTGCACAACCTGCCGGACGTGATGAACGGCGGCGACTCGCTGGACCGGATTTTCGAGGCGGTGTGGAGCTGGCAGAGCGAGCGGGATGTCGAGGCAGTGCTGGCCGAAGAAACAGCCGCCGCCGCCAAGACGGCAAAGAAGTAGGCACCCTGCCGAGCACAGACTGCATGGCTATGGTGCTACTGGCTTGGGTATATGGGACTATGTACATTATGGGTTACGACTGGATAGACAAAGACAATAGGCAAAAGGCAATAAATACAGCATGAGATGATATCTCTAGAGATGAGTACCTTGTTGGTGATGCCTGTGAAGTATATCCGACGCTGCCGATCTACACGTCGACGTCGGCAGTTGACAAGCACGGCCGATGAGGAGAAGACAAAGTCAAAGGAGGAATGGAAGAGCGGCGAGGGATGGCACCGGCAGGGCAAGCTGGCACACAGACACACAAGACACAAGACACGGCACGAGATGCAACCAGCAGGTCCTCGTCATCTGCCATCAATGCTTCTCATACCCCCCCCCCCCTATCCTCTGCCACCCTATTCAACACCTCTTTTGCTCGTCCCTTGTTCTTCATCACCTCAAACCCTGTTTTCTTGTCCTGTTGTCTAATTAAGCATGTTGTGTCGATCGCTGTTGGCTGCTCAGACGACAACCTCGAACGGTCAACCTCATCCTGTTGTCTCGTCTGCTGTTCCGCTCTATTCAAACCCTCTTTGGTCGTGCCCCGGCTGTCTCTTTGTTCTTGCTTCTGGATCCTTGTTTGACATGCCACATCTGCCGCGGACAGCAGCTACAAGCATATTGTTGTTGCTTGCCGTCGTTGGTCGGCTCGACGTCGCCCATTGTGTGCCTCTCCCTTGGAGCCTTGGCGCTGGTTGTGTAGCAGTGTGCCTTGCCGGCCGTTGGTTCACACACATGCCGCCCTGCAAGCTGCCCTGCACGTTTGCCTTGCATTTACTTGCATTACCCTTGCCTCTACTCTTCTTGCTCGTCTTGTTCCCCTTCCTTTACATCTTGGACGCCGACTAACCTAGATCCCGTCTCCCTTCCCGGTCTTATTGACGTCGACATTTCGTAATGGACGTGCCGATCTTTGGCAGTACTTACTGCAGTAAGTTGGTTCGCTCCTGGCCGGTTGCAAGCCAGTGTTTAAATGAGAATAGCAAGCATGTATGCTTTTTTTTTTTAGCTGATCTGTTTATTTCTTGTTTATTTTTTATAATTCATTTATTTAGTAATTGATTAAATGATATTAATAACTAATTAAATAATTAAATTTCATATTTGATCAATAAAACTCATATTTATTTCCAACCCTTCAAGTGAATTGCTTCACAATAAAATCACAAGTAAATCCTCACACAAAGACATCACCCATATCCCCATTAATACAATTGTTACTCACAGCACTCTTCAACCGGCCTTTGTTATCGTTTTCGTCTCGTCGTTGCTCTTCGTATTCATCGCATATTCTGCCTCCTCTTCCTATGCACAGTACCAGCTTCCGAGAACGGTAGGTGGTAGTGCAGATCTCGCGCCCCCAGCACTATTCCACTATCCACGCTATCCTTATCTGCGGGCTGTTTGCAGGATTCCTGCGTCTTTCCTTGCCTACCTTCCGAGTCGATGCTAGAAGCTTATTTTCTTATTTTTCTGGGCAACCTAGCTGCTTGAATTGGCATAATCACTCCTTCCGTTTGGCAGGAATACCAATGCATGAAATTAAATTTTATACTGTACAGGAAATATAAACAGCTACCTTAGGAAGGAACAAACCGACCTGCCCCTGCCTCCCATCTTATTCCCAGTTCGCGTGCGTCGTGTTGCCGCTGGCTGTTGTAATCGTCGTCGCTCTTTCCTATTCCGGGGATAAAGCCCATCGTCACGAGTCTGCTCTGTAGCGAGCATGACGCGCGAGATGTGAATGGGCGTGCTTATATAAGCGATCAAAGTCAGAATGAAAAATACAACAACCGATGCGATACTTATTAGCAAGTGGGTCTCTACATGCCAATCACTTACACCAGAGATCCGTTGATCGAGTCTTGTCGCACATTGACAGGATGGTTGTACCTGGCAAGACTCATCGTCGAGCAGAATTGAGGTTCTACTGTAATATATCCGGTGCTTGCCGTAATGGGACCTGCTGCTGGCAGTCAATCGCTCTTTCCTCATTTTGCATTGCATTCTGCACTTTCCTTTTCCTATTTCTCGTACCCACGTAGATCGTCAGCCCAAAAAGGCAGGTCTCTACGCTTTCACTCTGTACCGATGTATCTTTCTGCGTACATCCCACTCTGAATGTACCTCTCTCTCTCTCTCTCACCGATACATAATCCAATGCAGGTACTTCTACACATAGCTATGGTCTTTATCACTGGTTGCTCTTTCTTTGTTAGCTGCTTGGTTCCTTCCATACTGGTAAGCATCCGACATCATGACATAACTCCACGTGCGTCTCTTGACTTCGTTTGGCCTCTCTGTTCGACTTCACCTCTTCGTCCCTCCCGTCGTCCTCGATCTCTGCTACTTTTCCCACTCGGCCGCCTGATCTGTCCGCCTCTTATGTGTTCACCCCGCTCCTACTCTTCACTATGTAGCTATCTTTCTCGAACCACTCTACACAAGCGTGTCCGTGCCACGGGCTGCCCGTTGATCGCCCGGTCTCGTTTTTCGGTTTTCTTTTTTCTTTTTTCGTCTTTCGTCTTCGTCTCTCGTCTCTCGTCTTTCGTCTGTCCACTCCGTACTTCTATAGATGTATTCTATTCACACTCTAATACCTCGTCGTGCATAGCCAGCTCTTGGCTTGCCGTGTCTTTACTCACCGTCCCGTCCTGATCGTCCCTCGTCCCTCGTCCCTCGACTCGTCCCGGCTGCCGGCTGCGTGAAACATCCCCACCACTTGTCTCTATCTGTACTCTGTCATACCGTCTGATTGTATTAATTCTGTATCAATAACTGTATATCGAGATACATAGCTATTGCCATCAGCCGTAGCCTCGGAGACCAGTACTTTTGTATCCGCCTCCGCCCACTTCTCAGTCAACAGTCTTCTTCATCTCTCTCGACAAGGGTGTCTGCCCAAGGCAACGGTAACCTTATCCTTAGTCTTGGCGGATCGACGCTTGTATGTTGTATCCTGTACTTTCGACCTCTTACTGTATCTTCGAGCTCATCTGCTTGCATCATATATACCTTCTCCCCTTCTCTCTTGTGTTTTTCTTTCTTCCTTTTTTCTCTTCTTTTCTTTTCTCTTTTTTTCTCTTTTTTTCTCTTACTCCCCCTCCTCCTCTTCACCCCCTCTCCCCTCTCCCATCGTGTCCTACCTCATCATGCGTTGCGATACCTTGCTCCTGTCGGCGGCTTTCGCCTCCGTCGCCTCGGCTGCTGGCCGTACCCTGCAGCATGTCGGCCGCATGGCTGACGACCGCCTCGCCGCCATGTACGACAACGTCGCCAGAGGGCTTCCTACCTTTACTGACCACGCTGACGAGCACCTCACCAAGCGCTCCGACTTCCAGTTCCTGACCAACAAGACGCAAAAGTTCTCGGTCAACGGCACCGGCATCCCTGATGTCGACTTTGACGTCGGCGAGTCCTACGCCGGCAACCTGCCCATCACCAGCGACCCGACAGACCCCAACCAGCTGTTCTTCTGGTTCTTCCCTTCCACGAACCCGGATGCCTCCAAGGAGATTGTCATCTGGCTCAACGGCGGTGTACGTCTCTCTCCCTCTCTCCTCTCTCCCTCTCTCCATAATAAATACATACCCCAAGACTAACAACACAGCCCGGTTGCTCGTCTCTCGAGGGTCTGTCTCAGGAAAACGGCCCTTTCCTCTGGCAATACGGAACCTTCAAGCCAGTCAAGAACACCTGGTCGTGGAACAAGCTGTCCAACATCATCTACATCGAGCAGCCTGTTGGTACTGGCTTTGCCACCGGCACGCCCACTGCCACCAGCGAGGAGGACATTGCCCAGCAGTTCCTTGGTTTCTGGAAGAACTTTATCGACACCTTTGACATGTACGACTACAAGGTCTACATTGCCGGCGAGTCCTATGCGTACGTACAGCGGGTCGTCTTTTCTGATGCTATCCGAGAAGAACACTGGAAAATAATACCCGAAAACTACTAACATGACAGCGGCATGTACTGCCCCTACATTGCGAGCGCCATGATCGACGAGAACGACTCCAAGTACTTCAACGTCTCGGGCATGCTCATCTACGATCCCGTCATCGGCCCCAACGACATCCAGGGCCCCATCCCCACCGTTGCGTTTGTCGACTACTGGTCCGGCCTGTTCCCCTTCAACGACAGCTTTGTCGAGGACATCCACGCGCGCGACGCAAAGTGCGGCTACACCGACTACATGAACAAGTACCTCTCCTTCCCCCCGGTCGGCCAGCAGCCCACCATTCTGCCCGGCCAGGACAGCAACGGCGTCACCAGCGACGAGTGCGAGAACATTTTCATGGACGTCGTCTATGCCGCCATCCTCGTCAACCCGTGCTTTGACATCTACCAGGTCGCCACCACCTGCCCCCTGCTGTGGGACGTGCTGGGCTTCCCCGGAACCATTTCCTACCTGCCCGACGGTGCCGAGATCTACTTTGACCGCGCCGACGTCAAGAAGGCCATCAATGCGCCGCCCAACATCACTTGGGCCACGTGCTCTGACATTGAGGTCTTTGTCAACAACACCGATACCTCCGACGTCTCGGGCCTCAAGGCCCTGCCCCACGTCATTGACACCACCCAGAACGTCATCGTCGCCCACGGCGCCCTGGACATGGTCCTGCTGGCCAACGGCACCATCCTGTCCATCCAGAACATGACCTGGGGCGGCATGATGGGCTTCCAGTCGCCGCCCACAGAGCCCCTGTACGTCCCCTTCCACGACGACCCCGTCGAGGGCTCCCTGGCTGGCAGTGGTGTCATGGGCACCTTCCACACGGAGCGCGGCCTCACCTATGCGGGCGTTGCCCTGTCGGGCCACATGGTGCCGCAGTATGCCCCAGGCGTCGCCTACCGCCAGCTGGAGGTTCTGCTGGGCCGCATCGACAGCCTGGACTCGGTGGCGCCCTTTACGACCGACGCCAACTTTACGCAGCAGGCCAGCGCGTCCGACCTGGGCGAGGGCAATGCGCCGCAGGGCTACGCATCCAACTGGACGGTGTCGGCGTCGGAGACCACCAACACCACGACTGTCAAGTCGAGCCCTGCGTCCAAGAGCATCGAGCTGTCTCTGGCCTCGCTGGCCGGTGCCCTGCTTGCCGCACTCTACCTGGCATAAGCCGGGCCGAGCAGTATATAGTTCATGACGTTGTATGATAGTTGTCCTGATAGTAAATGCATATCCGTGTATAATCATTTTGTTGTTGTGCAGTAAATCGTGGAGACTAAACTTGACAAACTTGATTGAAACTATCTACTCGACGGAGCAATCTGGTTGATGACAACACAACAAACTGCAACACAGCAAATCGGCAATAATTGAACAGGTAGATAGAGTAAAATTGTAATCAGTAAATAAATATAAACGCCATGCTTGCCTTTTGATAGGGTTTCCAGGTTCCTTTTCGAGCTTTGGCGTCGGCTTCAAGCTTGTTTGTGCTTTGTGTTGATGCATGATAGAACAGTACATAATGTGACAATGAATGAGTGATAAAATGAAGAACAAGAAAAAGAAACAATGACGAAACAGATGGAGATGGTCGTAATACAGGTTGTGTGCTGCGACAGAGCGACTCCCTTCAGTGGATTGGCCGCTCGTCGCTTTGGCACCAACATATGAAATATAAACAGAAACAAAAATGGGGTACAAAATGTACAACAAAAGACAGAGAGACAAATAGACAAATATCGTACGTCGTGATCGTTATAAATGACCGGCGAATGAGGTGGCGACGAGATGATGATGGGGCGTGAGAGTGTGCCGGATGGTGTCGTCGGGTTGCGTCGATGTGCGGGGTAGACTCATATGGGAGAGAAACGAGAGAGACGAGAGAGACGAGAGAAAGACGAAAGGCTTTGATCATATCAGATGGTGATGCACCATCCCCGCCTTTACACTTCAACAAGACCCGGAAGTGTCGGCAGCTGGCAGCTTGTGGCTTGGCCAATTGACACTCGACAAGCCAGCCAAACACTAGACATCCATCGTCTCCAGAGTGCCCTCGGCCGCTCGCCGGCGCAGCTCAAGCACGCCAATGATGCCCGTCTGCCCAAGCCGCTCCAAAATCATCCGCATGCCCTCGCGGCTCTTGCCCAGCTGGTCCTGCGTCTTGGTCGACGCAATCGCCTCGATGCTGCGCTGGATGCCCTTGGCGCCGATACCGCTAATCCAGCCGGAACCGAACCACCCGCCGGCTGCCGCGCCACTTGTGGACTCGGCTTCCGGGTCGTGCTGTTGCTGCTGAAGCTGCTGAAGCTGCTGCTGCTGTTCTTGCTGCTGCTGCTGCTGCCGCTGCTGCTTGTAGCCTTGGATCTGCTGCTGGTACCGCTGCGTACCCTCCTGGATTCGTTCGCGGATGCGCTCGCCCAGGCGTGACCGGAACACAACCGTCGTCTCAACGCCCGTTGTAGTTAGGGCGGCGTTCGACAGTTGTGTAGAGGCGGCTGCCTGCGACGGCAGCTGCGCGACCTCGGTGTTGTCGGGGTGGAACGCCACATATGTCTGGTGCTCGATCACAGACAGGATGCCTGTAAAGTTGAGGTTGCGGCTCTCGGTGCGCATCCATCCCTCGCGCATGTCGACAACGCTGGTCTCCAGAATGTACGATGCCTTGTCGGCCACGCCACCCGTCATACTGGTGGGCAGGAGCTTGAGCACGGCTTTTGGCAGCCTTGACTTCTTGAGATGGATGCGGGTTGTGTGAAGGCGGCCCGTCTCGGGGTCCAGCTGGCTGGAGATGGTGTCGGTGCTAAGCACATGCTGGGCAAAGGGGTTGAGCTTTGGCGAGCAGTACCGGAGGAAAAAGGCCAACGTCACCGTCGGGAACGGGTGGGAGTATTCGTAGTTGGTGGTGTGTGTGAGAACCATTGTGAAGGATGTATCGGGGTGTAGCCGTAAAGAAGACAGGACGAAAGAAAAGAAGAGAGTACGTTGTACTTGTAGTATGCGAGCGAATTGACTGGCAACGATATCCTGGATCCTAGCTTGTATCTTACAGAGGCTCAACTAGATCACAAGAAAGAACAACCCAAAGAAAACCAGAATATATTAAAAGAAGAGAACAGTCAGTTGGGCGACACAGTATATGTAGAGCGATTGAGGCAATGCGAGCCCAGGCGTAGAATGCCTTGTGGTCAAGCTGTCGTCAAAATGTTGCTGCTGATGCCGTTGATGTCGTCGGGATATGCGAAAGCGAAAATAAGAGGAGAGAAATGCGGAAAAAATAATTGGGGGAGAAAACAGAACGGCAGGAAAAAGTGGAATTGGCCGGCGTAGTGGATACTTGCTCTTGTAACCGCACGATATTGCCGACAAATAGCATGTGCCGGGCGTTGGTGCTGATTGAGAACCGAGGTGGCCTGGGACGGGAGTGCGTCGGAAAGTGAGGCTGAAAAATAGTTGTCAAAGAGAGAATTGATGGATGAGAGGAGACGAAATAGTAAGAGGGAAGGTAGATGAGAAGAAAGGTAAGAGAGGAGGGGAAAACAGGAAAGAGCAAAGGACGGCAGGTGATGATGAATGACGGCCAGAACGGGAAGGCACACCACCACACCAACAGTCGAGCCAGAGTCACTGTTAGCCCACCCAATACTACGGTGGTGTGAGGAAGGTATGACGGGCAAATGACACAGTAGAGGAAGGCAAATAGTAAGCTACCGCTCACTGCCCATCGCTCCTTCCTCCGGATTCCATTTGTTTGTCCGCCCGAGACGGCAACATCGACGTGCAAACTCCGAGGCCCTGCCGGCCAATCAGAGAGCGCCTGAAAGAAAGCTCCTAGCGCTCTTTCATAGCAGGAAGAAACTAAATCTCAGCGTCATGCGCCTGTCTGTAACAGCTGCACACCCATTCAGCGCCCCATCCCGACGGGATACAGAGCCTAAAGCATGCTGATGCGGGGAAGCCACAGACAAAAGAGTAAGACAGTCTGGATGCGGTAATACATCTTACTGTCTTTGGCGAACGTGCATGTCGATGACTAAGCACCATGCTTGCACAACGCAGTTCAAATTGTCTTTACGATGATTTGAAATTTTGACGCATGTTCCTAAAGTCGTATCTCTCACCATTGCCCACCAGCCGTATCATTCGTAATCATTTCAAGAGATGGACTCTCGGTCGCAATATGAGCGTCGAAGCTCAATGGCAGAACATTCGTGCACCGAGAAGAGGAACAGATATACTGATATTACAGAGTATTCCATTGCTTTTTGTATGTTTAACAGCTCGTTTGCATCTTCATAAATAGGCTTTGGCAAAGTTCAGGTTGTCCGACAAAGTCGTCACAAGTGCACGTGCAGCAAGGCTCTGGACCGATTACGTAATCAACACGCGACGCGTTGCCCTGTTGACGATCGCGTATGTTGCGCAGCCAATCAACACAGCTTCGCTTTTGTCGCTCTGTATCGCTTTGGCCTTGTGTCTACCCCCCTCTCAAGCTGGCTGATATTATAGTTTCCCAGCATGTTGGCACCCCACTGATACAGCAATACTTTGACGAGGCTCTGGCTTTTCTCTTAGATTGACAAACCATCACGCGCCGTTGCCCATCATTTTCGCTTTTGACTCTTTGGCTGTCTCAATTGCTTTCTTCTTCGATCTCTTCGACGTCTCGACTTCTCAACTTCTCGTCTCCTTTGGTTGCCACCCCTTGCTTTGCGACTCTCGTTCTCGCCAACGTGCCCCCGTCATAACAACAGCCCGACCGTAAGCCCACTTATTCCCCATCTGTGGCTTGTATTACATTGTCCGGTTTGCAGACGCAGACACGTCCACATCAATGGCGCGCACCAAGGCTCCATCCAACCTGCTGGGCCTAGTCGACTCTGACTCCGAGGACGATCTCGGTGGCTACAAGACCAAGACGACCATTGCAAAGCCCACCACAGCAAAGCCCGCCCCAAAAGCAACCAAAGCAATGCCTGCTGCCAAGAGAGGCCGTCCCGCGGCTGGCGCTTCTGCTGCTGCGAACAAGGTCACCAAGCCGGCACAGAAAAAGGCCGCCGCGAAGCCGCGGGCAGGGGCAAAGGGCAGTACAGCTGCTGCAGCTGCTCTCAAGGCCGCCGAGGCCGATGAGGACAACAGCAATGATGACGACAACAACAACAACGAAGCCGATACAACAACATCCTCAACAAACTCACGAGGCCGGCCGGCCCTGGCCGACAGAACAAATGAATTCGCCGAGGCCGACCCAGAAGCAGCGCCGAAAGAAAAGGCCAAGCCAAGAGGCCGGCCAGGACGGAAGCCCGCTGCTGCTGCAACTGCCGAGATGGACGACTCTGTCATGGAAGAGGCACCGACAGCTGTGATCCCAAAGAAGCGCGGTCGGGGCCGGCCCAAGGTCACCGACGAGAATATCGAGAACAGCAACGCCGCAGCTGCCACAAAACCCGTCAAGAAAAGCCGCGCAGCCGCCGTTGTCGAAAAGACCCCAGAAGACGTGACGATGGAAGAGGCAGAAGTGGATGACGAACCTCTAGAAGATGCGACAGCCGAGCCAGCAGACGACATGGAGGCTGAGACAGCTGCCATAGCCGACATGAATGCACACAGCAACACACACCAGTCACCACTGCGTCGAACCAAGCCACAACTGTCTGCTGCTGCTTCGCCGGCCCGGCCACGCGGCACAACATCAGGAGCTGATGATGCCTCTACGCGGCGGCGACTGGGCGAGTTGACCAAGAAGTACGACGCGTTGGAGGCGCAATATCGTAACCTCAGAGAGGTTGGTGTCAAGGAGGCGGAACGCAACTTTGACCGCCTCAAGAAGCAAAACGAAGAACGGACCAAGGGTATGTTCACTTCTACATTTGTAATTTATCTTGGGACAATCCGACTAACAAAGCAGCATCCGATGATCTTATTGCGAGCCTCAAGGAAGAGCTTGCAACGTACCGCGGCCTTGCCAAGGACGGCGCAAAAGCACAGCGCGAACTAGAAGCCAGCGAGGCCCGCGCAGTCGACCTCAAGGCCCAGCTAGCCAAGCTCGACACAGCACTGGGCAACGCCAAGGCCGAGTCCAAGACGCTGTCCACCAAGCTGGCCGCTGCACGGACGGCGGCCGAAACGGCTCTGCCGATGGGCGTTGTACCTGGTAGTGCCATGAAGACGTCTGCTGCGGGCAAGTCGTCGGCCGCACCCAACACTGCTAGTGCGCGTGCTGCTGTAGAGGCCATGCATGCCAGCACAGCACTTGCCCAGCTCAAGGAGGACCTGTACGGCGACCTGACGGGTCTGCTGGTGCGGTCGGCCAAGCGCGACGGCAGCCGCGAGATGTACGACTGCATCCAGACAGGCCGCAACGGCAGCCTTCACTTTAAGCTGTGCATTGACGACGAGGCCAGCAGCGACGGCGAGGATGCACAGTTTGTCTACACGCCACAGCTCGACCCGAGCCGGGATGCCGATCTGATCGAAATGCTGCCTGACTACCTGGTGGAAGAGATCTCGTTCCCACGCATGCAGGCCGCCAAGTTTTACAAGCGTGTCATGCAGTCTCTCACCGAGGAGCTGTAGCTTCTGTTTTAATTGTTAATGTCTATGCTCTGTGTTTTATTGGAGTTGTACTGGGCTAGCCCTTGTTATTTATGCTCTTATGTTGTTGACTTTTTTATTAGTTATACTCTAGGGGGGTTTCCACAATGCACTGTTGTCTTGTTTACACATGAATTATAACACTTGCGTGCGATGTGGTATAGATGTTATGGATGATTCATAAGTGACACATAAACCAGCAAAGAGCTTAATAAGGGGTAAACATTAGATACTAGATGTAGTTGGTGGTGATGCTGGTGTTTGCTGGCACACAGACAACCCTCTTTTCTTGCGTCTGGGTTCTCGGCTGCCTCTATCTCTGTTTCTCTCTAGCTGAACAAAGCAAAAAGGGCACACAGTACAACTTTGCCACGAGGGGCCCAAGCACACACGGCAATGAATATTAGAGGTTACATGACGACAGCAAGCTGAGCGTTCCCAGTAATATACACGTCGGAAGAGTGGACAGTATACAAAAGTCAGAGACACACAGGCAGACAGACAACAACAGACAAACAAACCAGCAGCGAGCGCTGGTACAAGTAGGAGGGAAAAGACATGAAAGAGTACAAAAAAAAACTATAGACAAGACGGAGCTTGCCATAAAACGCCTGTACGCCGACCCGCCATATAGAGAGGAATGACTAGAACAGTAAAGACAGAAAACCGAAGGGCAAAAAGGAAAAAAAAAAGAGAAAACATGAAAACAATGTCTCCGCTTATCCGAAAAAAATGATATTATTAGGCAGCGACGCCTGCAACGGAAAGACGAGAAAAGGAGACGGACATGAAGCAGGGGAATATAAGACCATATGCAATGCGTAGAAACAAAAATGAAAGAAAAGGGGTAGTAAAGGGGAAAATAAAAGGCTGTAAATGCAAACAGTCCCCGGGACACCATGCGCTCTGAAAGAGAAAATGATAAAGAAGAGAAGAGAAAGGAGAAGTAAGGAAGAGAAGAATTAATAAGACGCAAGAGATATAAGAGAACCAAGGAAATGAAATATTAAGAGCAGGCTAAGGCGTCTTGCCCTGCTTTCGGTCGGTGCCGTTCCCAAACAGCTCGGTAAACGCCGTGCTCGACCAGACTTCCGAGTCGCCCGTCGAGTGCACAATAACAAGCCACGCCACCACCACATTGACGAGGTGGTGGATCATGTAGGCATACGAGACGCCGTACAATGCCGCCGCAATGGACAGGCCCAGCAGCAGGCACGTCACCACATACCGCAGCCGTGTCGTGACCCGCGGCACCATCTTGCCCGTCGTCAGCGTCTCGACGAGAAGGATAAAGGACATGATCGAAAGCAGATTGTGGTGCGATGAAAACGGCGTCAGCCAGTGCACGGCCAGGTTGCGAATCCAAACCGCCAGGATCGGCAGGTTGATTGGAAGAATCCACAGCATCAGGATCAGGATGGAGTGCACATAGTTGTAGAAGTTGTAGTTGACAGTCGACCGGAGATCGGACGCGGCGCGGAGGGCGCGCACGGTAGTGGCCAGCTGGACAAGACAGGCAACCACGTATGCAAACTGGTAAGGGATCACGGTTGACACTAAGAACAGCAGGATGGCAGTCGTGATGAGGCGCCGTCTCGGCGTCGACTGAATAAATGCGGGCGAAAAGTATTGCTGTGTGTGAAGCTGCTGCGAAGGCGCGGATGACGACGACGACGACAACGACGATGATTGCTCAGTCTCCTGATCCTCGCTCGAGGAGGTATTCGACAACTGCTGTACCGTCCGCCGTCTGTTATTGTGACGCACCCACCCGGGGCGGGAGCTGGCAAGACTCAATAATAGGCCGAAAAGGTGGGTTAGGGCAAGCGCAGCATAGTTGAAGGCCGTGCAGGTGCCGACGCAGACAATGCTGATGAGGGGAATAAGGAACCAGTAGAAAGGGTCTTGTGTGCCCACAAGCAGGTCGTTTCTGCTAAAGTCGAAGACGGAGCCGGTGATATTCCGCCAGTCCCAGAAGCTGCTTGAGGCCTGGGTGTACTGAGGGTTGCCTGCCGACAGAGACAGGAAAGTCAGGCCAGCCACAAGAAGCGGGATACTTTTGCGCAGACAGAGATCGAGACCCTCGGAAAAGGGAATGAAGATGCCGGTCTCGTCGTAGACGCTGAATTGCTTCTGAAGAACAACGGCAACAATAACGACGGGGAAGGCTGCAAACACTGTTCGGTAGCGCATGTACAGCTTGCCCAGGCTGCCCATAATGTCCACAGTGAGGGTCACCTGAACACTAGAGTTGCACGTCGGGTCAGACCAAATCTGGAGGCTGAGGCCATCCTCTACTGCCTTGCGCTTATTCAGAGCGGGCGGCATGAACGGTGCGACACCATGGAGGCTGATGCTGGCCCGGCGCGCGTTGACGTAGTACTTGGACTCAAAAGGCTCAGACAGGTATTGGCGAACAAGCGGCGTGAACATCTCGACACCCTCGCCACATACTTGGTTGCCAATGTTCAAGTGGTATGTCAAGAGACTGGACTGGATGGCATGGATCTTGATCTCGGTGACCATAGGGCGGTGTGCAGGAAGACGGACCTTGAGGCCAAAGGCGGCAAGGCTGTTCAGGCTGACATCCCGGACGCGGTGCGACTGCGAGTTATCGCTAAACTCGGCAATGACAAAGCCAGGAGTGGGTGTCGTGGCCTTGTCGATGATAGCAACAAACTGGTGCTCGCTGATGTGCTCAATGTCGTACTGGAGGTACGAGAACGGGCTGGCCTCGCGCTCGTCGCCCAGAGTGAAGGGGAAGCGGGAAGAGCGGCGAGACCCTGGCAGCACAATGAGGTCGGATGCAGCGTTCTTGCACGAGAGCCGGGTAGAGCCGCTGCCCTCACCGGACAAGTCGAGCTTGATCGGGAAGATGCCCGCCTGACCCGCCTGGTGGGGAAAAGCACTGCAGAACAGAACCTCAACTTTGCCGGCATCTCCAGCCTTGTCCAGCTGCTGATCAGTCAGAAGAGTGAAGCGCTTGCCAGCAGGCGATCCGGGGGGAGGAATCGGCAGCAGATGCGCCTTGAGACGAGGCGAGCTGCCAAGATTGCGCAGAACCAAGCGATCGCCCTGGGGAATAATTGTGTTGGCCTTGTCCTCGAGCGTCAGCAGCGTTGAGGGCTCCTTTGAAGGCACCTCTCTCTCGGCAATAGTTTCCATGCCAGTCAAGAAGTGCTTCTTGAAGGCGCGCATGCGCTCGGCTCGCGGTTTCGTCTGGGTTGCACGGTTGACATCGACAACGTCGTACAGGGCGCGGGAGATTGCCTTGCGGAACTGATCGCACCACAGGATGGCCTGGTGATCCATGCTCGTCCACACATGTGGGATGGTTGTGGTGAAAACAGTGAAACCGTGGGTTTCAGGTACAAGGGACTCGAGGCTTGCGTAATCCGAGGGAACAATGGTGTCAAGACCACCACCAGCAATAGAGACAAGAGTCACATGCCAGAGGGGGTTGTTGTTGGCCCATTGCTGCGAGTAGGCATGACGCCAGTATTCGTTGACTCGGTCGTAGATCTTTACAATCTCGCTGTCAAAGGTGGCGGGTGCACGGGCGTGGGGTGCGGAGAGAGTCACAATGGTGTTGATCGAGTTGGACTGGTAGTTGGGCATAATCAGCTGAGTGCGCGCCACGATACCGCCCATGGAGTGGCCGAGGATGATAACGGAGGTGGGGTCGGGAACGTCCGAGTCGCGGGCCGACATGCGCGGGTCGAGGTAGAGCGAGAGAATGTAGCGGATGGCCTCATTGAGGTACTCGGCCTGATCAAGCAGCGTCTGGCCGTGGAACGCAGTAATGTCCTCGTTGAAGTCGGCTGTAAAGAAGTCGAGATTGCGCGCCCCATTGCGCATAGCGGTTTCATCGTGCTGCACGAATTCGTGAAAGTAGTTGGCAGCTTCGGCTGCGATGGGGCGGACCTGCTTGTAGCTGCCGGCGTTGCCAGGAATGAAGAGGACGGGAATGCCCTTGAGCTACAAGATAAATGTTAGTCTACATGGATCGTGTTTTCAATTCAAGCCCAGGCAAGCACGAACCTTGGTCGCATCGTCAATGCCCTGCTCACGGTACAGGTACAGCGAGTACTTGCTAGCGAAGCGCGTGTGCTCAGTGTCGAACTCGGCGAGGTGGGCGTACGACGGGCGCATGTAGGACATGCGACAGCCCTTGGGATCGAGGTCGAATTGGCGCGTAACAAACGACTTGAGGACGAGGCCGAGCATGAGCGCACCCAACAGAGAGACAATCGTGGTCAGCAGCGTCAGGCCCCAGGGGCTGTGGGCGCGAGCGCGGCGCACAAAGGGGCGAACCGAGCCTGTCGGCTTTTCGATCATGGTGTCAGGGGCGATTGGCGACTGCGAGACCGCAAAGGTTGACGCAGAAGAGGCAAGGCTGGCGTTGCCGTTGCTGCGATAGGCAATACCGCTACTTCCGCCAGCACCGCTTCCGTCGTCGTCGGTGAAACTCGAGGTGCTCCGCCTTGCCGCATTGCCTGTCGAGGCGGGCGCAGGGGACGGAGCAGCCGGTAAAAACGTTGGGGCCGCCAGCGGAAAGACTGGAGAGGGGGCAGAGGGAGATGTTGGCGAGCGGCGAACTGCGGAAGAGGACAGCACGGTGGCAGAGGGAGAGAAGGATGCTATGGGCTCCAGACGAGCAAGGCCATTCCGGGGCAGCGCGTCGCGAGCAGCTGGGGAGTTGGGAGATGAGAGCGAAGAGGATAGCGACGAGCCAGCACCAGAGGAGCCGGCGGCGCGTCTGCTTCTCGGCGCAGAACGGTTCGAGTCGAAGCTTGCCCGAGTACTGGAGCGGAGCTGCCTTGGGGCGTCGAGCGGCGGCGATGGTGGTTTCAAATCGGCGTGCGGTGCGCTGGAATGGGAGATGGGGCTGGGGATAGAGCTGGAAGAGAAAGTTGGGTCTGAATAAGCGTTCAGAGGGGTCTGCGATGGCGATTCGGCAGCATCGGAAGTCCTGTGGGCGGGAGTGTCGCCAGCGGAGGAGCCAGAAGCGGGCTTGTGCATTCCAGGGATGGACCTGGCCGGCGTGGAGACGCGCGAAGGTCGTAGGTGGGTGGGAGGTGAGAGGTGGATGGTGAGGCAGAGAAATAGACGGCCAAGGTCATAGACAAGAACAGCGAGTGGGCAATGAGATAAAGAGTGAGGGAGGGACGAAAGACGGAGCGATCGAAAGAGGCCGAAACCGAAACGAGAGGAGGTGGAAGAACAAAAAGAGAGAGAGAAGGAGAGGGGAGGATCACAAACGAGACGGAAAGGCAATTATTAGAGCAGATGACAAAGGAAAAGAGGAAGAAATAGAAATAGGGAAGGAGCAAAGATGGAGAATATGTAAAAAGGAAGGAAACAATGGGGCGGGTGACAATTGGGAGGCTCGGGAGGCAGGCGCAAAAGAAACGAGAAAACGAGAGGCTAAAACGAGTAAGAGCAGAAAGGCAAAAGAAGGAAGGCGCGAATGGGGCTCAGTACTTTGGTAAGAATCTTTTAGCTTTTAAGACTGTACTCTGCAAGTGTCTACAGTCTGTACTAGAGTGCCAATGTACTTCTTTGTACTCGGAATTAGCGGGCGAGAGCAACAGGCAAGGGCTGAAGTACCACCGACGCGAGATATACAGTACATGCCCTCTGCTCTGTGTCTGCGCTGTTAACCCCTGTAGTTGCAGCAGAAGGGGGCCAAGGAGATTGCAGAGCAGCGCCTTCCCGTTTTGAGCCAGGCTTTAGTTGAGGGCAGGAGTAACCGGGGTGCAGCAACGTCCGAGGAAAGAGCCACGAGCTGTGCTTTCCCAGTATTAGTGCAATATTGCCGATTTATGCTTTGTATGAGTAAGGAGCGATCAAGAAGTTGACAGAAAGACCAATATGGAAGGCACGATTGGCAATTAGAATAGGCACAAACTACTACCATGTACTGAGTAATTGTCTTTCAGCATCAGATCATTGTATCCTGCGTTTCCTTTGCACAAAAAAAAAGAAAAAGAAAAAGAAAAAACACCCATGGCCGCTATCTTCAATCCATTTCACAATGTCTTCTTTGCCGATCTCCGTGACCCGGGCACTGACCTGGGCGGACTCGTAAGCTCAAAAAGCATCACAAACACCGTGTTTTACGCGATTGTTGCCATCGCGATTGACCGCGGCAGGACAACATTCGACCTGCAGACCGACGACGGCGAAACAGTGCGGCGTGATGACGAGACGGCTCAGTTTCTCCCAGGACGTTATCTTATATCAGATGAGCCAGTCAGACAAAGCACACGGCCATTCTACTCTTCGTCGGCATGCACCCGGCTAGAATCTTTCCGGCAGCAAGTCCGCCCGGGACCAGCGCTGCGTGATCACAAAAGTTGCCTCGGCCCTTGGACCTCTGCCCGGCGACTGGTCAGCATTTGAGACAGCACATGTGCACCAGATTTGGTGCGTACCATTTTTCCATCTTGCCCAGTGTAAGTTCCCACCTACGGAGTATACTGGTGTTCTTGGTCTCACTTACACAGACTTCTGACCTCTGACGTCTGACAAACCAGGCTGGCCATCAGCTTATTTTATTCAAGCCCGATCTCTTTGAACTTGACGGAACGACGCTGGACCACCAATTACTGGACGACGACCGCAGGCCCCCCGATGAACTGCTGATGTGGCATTTTGAACAGGCCGTTCTTAGCAATGTTCGCGGCGCTGGAGAACCACCCCGCGAGGTTGATTTGCCCCCGGGGGTCTGACATGGTTGGGGAGATTCTTGCGGCACCCAAAGCCGCAGAGCGCATGGAATTCGAGCCGTTTACACGGCTTGGAGCATAGGAGGGCGAGATACCATTTCATTCCGATTGAGGAAAGATCTGGTGCAGCCAGCAATGCAACCAATGCAAAGCTAGCGCCGCTAGAGCACTGCCACACAATGTTAAGACGACACTACACAGTACGGGTATCGAGTGCGAAAGCTGCATATGCTAGGTCTGGCACTCGTATTTCCTGCAGCAAGTTGAGCTTGGAGGAGCACGGGACAGCAAAAACATGAAAATACAAGACTGTTAGAGTGAAATCAAGGCATGCCGAAACAGAACGCGGTAGGCAGAGACGGAAAGGCCTCGGCACGAGGGAAAAAAAAACTAAAAGACTGCCAACTTATTTATAGTAGCAACAGGATGGAAACAAACGAGAAACAGAAATATTACAGACGTGTGTAAAAAGACTGGTAAGAAACACAGGGTGACGTCGAGTGAAGAATACGAGTAGGTGCGGTGGTATAGCCATGATAAAGTTGGCACATGGCAGACTGTTAGCCGCCTGGGCGTGTGCTGTTGCATCTGGGCTATCTCGAAATCGTTGTCATAATGCAGCATTCCAGTCTTGTGGAAACTCCGAGGTGCGCACTACTCCGTAGAAGGCCAGCATTCCAGTTGCCACTTGACATAAGCTTATCTTGCCAAAGACCTGCCAGTAGAGCCGAGTCGATAACGTTATTCCCTTGCCCTTCTCTGGGACCTGTGTACCTTTGTGCTGGCTTTTCCTTTTCTGTTGTTTTCTCGAGATGAGGCAAGTTAACAATGAGTGCGTGCCAGGCCGCGGGATGGAAAGATACCTGCTCCATCGCGGCTGTCCGCCAGCCAGGAAGCTTCTTTACCTTGGCAGGATGCTTGGTGATAAGCTTTGTGGCAACAACGTCTGCGAACGAATGAAATCAGGCGCATTGGCCACGAGACCACATCGCACCTTTGACATCACGATCTTCCTTTGCATGGCCAAATCCACCGGCTCTGCTAGCCCCAGAGTCTACTCTTTGTGCTTTAGTCATTTGCTCTATTTCTATTGCTTGTTTTCAGCCTGTCCGCTGTCGTGAGACCTACAGCTAGCCGACCTCAGCCTCTGCTCTCTGGTGGGGGTATATACGCTGTTGACCATAGGCCATCGGCACAAAATGCTAGTGCTGACACTGGCACGCGTGAGACAGTGAGACAGTGGGACAGGCAAGGCGAATTGGGCAACGTGGGCTGCATCGTGGGATAGCAGTTGCATATGTTCCTCTCTGCTCGCCCAGATATAGACATGGACTGCTACAATCTGCACTTGATGCACAAGGGGCTCCAGCCGCAACGCTGTCAACGTCATCAGTGGCGGCCAGTCTCACCAGAGGAGCCAGGCTAGGCTCAAACGACGATCAATACTTTATATTGATTGAACGCCTCTCTGTAAATTACTATCTGTTGCTGACTGGTGGCTCAGATCAATATTCATTTCTGCACTTGTTCGTTTGGTCATTTGCAATGCTTTCAGACAGCAGACAAAGCTGTGACCTGGCCACGGCTTTCTCGAGCGGCACAGCAGTTAGGCCTCTACCATGTCTTGCAGGCTTTTTCCACACATTCTGTGGATGTGGACTATTTTACTCCGTATCGCAGCAAGAATGAATCCGTTTCTGGCAATTATGATCAGTCATGCACCAACATTGTCTGTTATCTTATTTTCCGCCAGTGCAACCATGGCCTCAATCCCATCACAGCTTTGCAAAAAGAGACAAGATCCAAGGCTGTTAGTGATAGGTGGATGGATGGTGGATAGAAGGACGGCCGGCCGTCAACTAGCATCGTCTGCGGCTGGAGAAAAACATTGCCTGTCCTGTTATTGGTGGGCTGATGCAGATGTAAAGGATGATTCCGAAAGGACTACATAGTATGGGCAAGATCACCGAAAGGAGGGAAAGCTCCTTGATAACGGGTTTTGCTTCTCTGTACACCAGGCGGGACGAGTGGCACGCGAGATGGTCGAAACAAGAACAGCGGACAAAACAAGTTAACGGCGACAGATGACCGACATGGGTGGGCAAGATGGTGCAGGCTGGTGGAGGATCGACCCAGCAGTGCATGCTCCGTTACAATCAAAGAGACTGCGAGTAACTGCTGCTGACCCGACGAACCCGAGACCACTGACTGCGAGTACGAATTGCGATGTGCAGGGGTTTAATCCCGCACGACAGAGCTGCTACAAGGCAGTAATACATTACAGAGTAGACATGCTGTCGCAAGAGAGAAACAAGGCGTTACTCCAAGCAACGGCGGTACTTGGCTTGCTGTGGAGTATCTGCTTGTACCAAAGTACCTTATTTCCGCTGTGGTCAGACTGAGATTGACCAGGCTATGCTCTGCCGTCAGAGACACTGTCGACAGTCTGCATCCGAGGCTTGGATTAAAGATATTGTTCGTTTAAAAAACTAAAAAACTAAAAAACAAAAAAAAACAAAAAAAATTATATAGAAGTAGAAAGATCAAAGCGAGATGTATGGTCACGTGTAGAGCTTATGATTTGTATTAGTCATTTTGCATGCTGTAACTGGGCGGGGCTTCCATTAACGGATGCGACGCGACGCGACTTGGACGCAAGGCTGATATGATAGCCAATGAGTTGTCATTGTTGACGATGAGGCTTTGACTATACCTATTGTCGAGCTTTTGTCGATGTTTGTTTTGCATTGTTCTTTACAGTTGCCCGAATTCTGTCTCAGTAGCCCAAACATGGTCTCAACCCGCCAGCCTTGACCAGCACACACAATGGCGGCCCCGGCGGTGACGATCAAGGCCATTGAAGCCACAGCAGTGAGTTGAAACCCGATATGATATACAAATTATATACAAAATACGTCATCTAACACCGCAAGGTCCACCGCATCCAGTCCGGCCAGGTCATTGTCAACCTGTGCTCCGTCGTCAAGGAGCTCGTCGAGAACAGCCTGGATGCCGGCGCCTCGAGCATCGAGGTGCGCTTCAAGAACCAGGGACTCGACGCCATCGAGGTCCAGGACAACGGCTCGGGCATTGCACCCCACAACTATGCCAGCCTGGCACTCAAACACTACACATCCAAGCTGGAAAACTATGACGACCTCGACACGCTGCAGACCTTTGGCTTCCGCGGCGAGGCCCTGTCGTCCATGTGCGCGCTGTCACGCTTCGCCGTCACCACCTGTCTCGCGGCAGACGTGCCCCGCGGCAGGAAGCTCGAGTTTGAGACCTCGGGCCAGCTGGCTGGCACACCCAGCGTCGTGGCCGCACAAAAGGGCACCACCGTGTCTGTCGAGAACCTGTTCTGGAACCTGCCCGTGCGCCGGCGCGAGCTGGAGCGCAACATCAAGCGCGAGTGGACCAAGGTCGTTGGTCTGCTGAACCAGTACGCCTGCATCCAGACGGGCGTCAAGTTTACCATTACGCAGCAGCCCACCAAGGGCAAAAAAGTCGTGCTCTTCTCGACCAAGGGCAACGCCGCCACGCGCGACAACATTATCAATGTGTTTGGCGCCAAGACCATGGGCGGCCTGCTCGCACTGGACCTGGACCTGGAGATGCTCACGACGCGGCCGCGGGCACTCGTAGCCTTTGGCGACCGCAGCACCAACGAGACAAAGATCCGCGTCGTTGGGTACGTGTCGCGGCCCGCACACGGCCAAGGCCGGCAGACGCCCGACCGGCAAATGTTTTATGTAAACGGCCGGCCGTGCAAGCTGCCGCAGTTTGCCCAGCTCTTCGGCGAGGTGTACCGGTCGTACAACAGCGCGCAGTCGCCCTTTATCTTTGCCGACATCCAGCTCGACACCCACCTGTACGACGTCAATGTCAGCCCCGACAAGCAGACAATTCTGCTGCACGACCAAGGCCGCATGCTGGACACGCTGCGCGAGTCTTTGATCGAGCTGTTTGAGAAGCAGGACATCACAGTGCCCATCTCCCAGCTGTCGTCGTCACAGAAGCTTGGTGCCTTCAAGCGTGCCACGCCGGCACCATCTTCATCGCCGGCTCCTACTACTGCTTTGCTGTCCTCTAGATTCTCAGCTACCCGAGCAAAATCCCCACAGGAGGAGCCCCAGGAAGAGGACAATCCTACACTCACGCTCCCAACAAAAGAGCAGCCGGCCGACCTACCAGAACAACAATTGGAAGAGCCAGCAGCAGAAGAACCTTTGGAAGAAGACTCTCTATTTGTTGATGATCGTGATAATATCACAGCTCCTCAGCACAATGAGGATAGTGCCTCGGAAGGGCAAGAGGATGCCCAGGATGACGAGAATAGTGGCATCAATTCTTCACGGTCAACAAAAAGGACAACTGGCTTGGCCGTCCACCCAAGGCCACCAGACAGACCATCTCCCGAAGCAGTCACAATTCAAATCAGCCCACATTCAAAATCAAAAGCCAGTGCAAAGCGGCAGCGGCTGGCCACGCTGAGCAGCAGTGCCGCAAACAGCAGTGCTCGACTGCCGAAACGGAAGACAAAGGCGCCACTGCCTTCATTTGGTGGTCGCCTGACACAAATGTTTTCTGCGGCGCGGGCAAGAAACAGCAGCGCCGAGGTTGAAGAGGATGATGTGGAGGAGGATGCAGATGATGCAGAGGAGGAAGAGGAAGCCACAGCCTCCGAAACAGATGAGAGGGATCAAGAGCTGATGGCTGATGAAGACGCCGAGGAGCCAGCAGGTTCTCCCGAATCTGGGCCTGAAGACGCCCCTTTAAGTGGTCCGTTACCAATGGAGGATGTCGTCGAGGAAGAGGAAGAGGAGGATGTCGAGATGGCCGACGGCCAAGACGACCAGGAACAAGAAGACCAAGACCAAGACCAGGAAGACCAAGACCAGGAAGACCAAGACCAGGAAGACCAAGATCTGCCTGAAGATGACAACGAAGATGAACAAGTCGACACCCCATGCCAGAGCGCAGCTGCTGAGCCTGCATCGACCGACGAAGACAGACGGAACGCCCTGTTTCTCAGAGCGGGCGGCTCAAAGAAGCGGTACGAGACTCTGCGCCTGGTCCAGAACCTCAAGGTCGGCCACGAATCGGTCAGGAAGGCAGCCTCGCAAGTTGCCCATTCCTCCGCTCTCCACCCAAAAGCAAAGCCGGCAAGCAAGGACAAAGACGGCGACGACGACGGCGACTTTGAGCCAGAGACGGCTGGCGGCCTGGATGATACAGAGGACGCAGCAGAGGCGAAACTCGCACTCACCATTGTCAAGTCGGACTTTGCCAAGATGCGCATCGTCGGGCAGTTTAATCTCGGCTTTATCCTTGCCGTGCGTGAGGCTGGCAACAGCCATGGGAAAGAAGGCAAGGAAGGCAAAATTGACAATGATGGCAACGATGGCAATGATGGCAACGATGACAGCGAGCCAGCGACAAATGCCGTCTATGACGACGAGCTCTTCATCATTGACCAGCACGCATCCGACGAAAAGTACAACTTTGAGCGCCTGCAGGCCAGCACCGTGGTCCAGTCGCAGCGCCTCGTGCAGCCCAAGCGACTCGAGCTGACGGCCGTCGAGGAAGAGATTGTGCTGGAGAACCTGGGTGCGCTGTCGGCCAACGGCTTCGAGGTGGACGCCGAGCTGGACGGGTCGGTGCCCGTGGGCAGCCGCTGCCGCCTGCAGACGCTGCCGCTGAGCCGCGAAACAACATTCGACCTCAGCGACCTGGAAGAGCTGATTGCGCTGCTGGGCGACCACCACCAGCGCGAGGCGACGGCCATGGTGCGGCCGGCCAAAGTGCGCAAGATGTTTGCGATGCGGGCGTGCCGGAGCAGTATTATGATTGGCAAGGCGCTGTCTCGCCGGCAAATGTCTGGGGTGCTGTCGCACATGGGCGAGATGGACAAGCCGTGGAACTGTCCGCACGGCCGGCCGACAATGCGCCACTTGTGCAGCCTGGGCGCTGCATGGGACAAGACGTCGCGGACATGGGACGACGATGATGGCAGCGGCAGCAACATCAAGGGTGCAGAGTGGGCAAAGTTTCTCAAAAAGAGACGGCGAGCTGCCCAGAGGGGAAGTAGTTGATTGTTGCAAACAAACCAACTTTTGGGTACCTTGTTTGAGGACTTTGATAAACATTGGTCACTGGTAGTCCCATCTGAAAGGTGGTTTTAAAAGTAGTATTTCTACCTAGGACATGTAATGCCGTCGACATTAAGAATATAAAAAGAACAACAATAAAATGCGAATATATCAAATCCAAATAAACAACCAAATAAACAATCAAAAGCAACCAATAACGCCGACCCTACTTGCGAGATGGACCTACACATCTCTCAAATTTCATTACCGTGACAAGCGACTGCTTGTGCTCTTATTCCTTGAACAGATTCATCGACGTTAAAAAGGCTCCAACAACAACACTCACAAGAACACAATGCTACACCTAGTTGTTCAGAGTGCTGTACCGTGAGTAAGCCCGGCCTTCTTCGGCAATCTTGCCGCTGACGTTGCGACGGCTGAATGTGTTGGCCGTACCGCTGTTCTCGCTGTGGTAGAGGTAGCGGTCGCTGCCCAGATCATAATCGTTGCCACTCGAAACCTGCCGAGCGCCCTTTCCAGCATGCAACGGCTCCCCGACCATGGTAGGCGGCGTGCCGGATCTCAGGTCACCGTAGCGCTTGCTGGAGAAGCCCTCGTCGGGCTGAATGCTGCTGTTGCGGTTCCGTGGCGCCCATGTCCACCGCTTATTGGATGCAGTGCGGGACATGTTGTTGTCTTGCTGCTGTGACTGCTGTGACTGCTGTGGCTGCTGTGGCTGGTGCTGAGGTGGGATGGGGTTTCCGTTGGGCATGGCATCAGCAATATCGGCAGTGCAGCCACCGCTGACACGGCGGTCATTGATGGGAATTTCGCCGAGAACCGTGGTGCTGGTGTGGACAGAAGAGGACATAGATGGGGAGTCGGAAGGCTGGCGGTAGATGTCTGCAGCGGGGACAGGAGCAGGGGCAGAGGCGCAGAATCGGCCCTTGGTGAGCTTGGGCGACGGGTTCGACTTCAGCGGGTTGGGGTGCATATTCTCATTGTCTGCGCCGTAGTTGTAGCTGTCATAACGCGTGTTCTCGTCGCTGGCATGATGATCGGTCTCGTGGTGGCAGACAGTGTCGGTGTCCGAATCCTGGTCATCGGAGTCGTGGAAGGTGTAGGCCTGGTTGACCACCTCGTAGTTGCGACGCTTACCGGTGGCGTTCATAACCATGGTGTTGACGGCATTGTTGCGCTGCTGGGTCCGGTTGACAAGCGAGTCGGAGGCGTTCCAGGTCTCGGTAAATCTTCCTTGGCGAGAAGCATTGGGGCCGTTGTTGGGGCCAGCATTTGGGCCCATGCCAGGAGGGGCAATAGGGCCTGACCGGTTGCCAGTGTTGGGACGGCTACCAGGACGACTACCAGGACGACTAACGGGACGGCTGTCAGGGCGATTGTCAGGACGAGAAGCAGGACGGCTTCCGGGGCGGCTGGAAGGGCGGGTGTTGGGGTGGTAGCTGTGGCGAGAGGCAGGGGCGTTGGAGTAACCACCATCGTTGAGAGGGAGCTCGGCATATTCACCACGGCCATTATTGGGGGACGAGGCGATCGATGCACGCTTCATGCTGGCCATTGAGTTCTTCTGAGAAGCCACGGGGCTGCTCTGGCTAGGCAGAGTCATACGGGGGTCGCTGTACTGCACGCTGGCCTCCGAGCCCTGGCGCGTGTGCATAAAGGGAACAGAGGGGGGGCGGCTGTCGAAGCCCTTGGCCTTATCCAGGCTGTCCACAGACTCAAAAGTGCTGGCTGTAGCAACAGACGACTTATTACGCAGGTGCTTCGGGTCCTTTTTCTGGCGTTTGTTGGCACGGCTGGTGTAGCGGCCCTCGAGAGGGTTCAGGTCGGGGGGCATGGATGCAATGTCGCGGAACTTGATAGCCAGCCAAAAGGCAGTGGATAGGGTCAGGATGTGGACAGCAGTGCCGCTAATCAGCGTGTAGTAGAAGGACGTCGTGAGGTACGGCAGAACGTCGGTGTTTGAGAGGAGAGTCGACCAGCTGCTGCTGTTCTTCCGGCAAATCAGAGCACCGTATGCGTAGAGAGGCATGATGCAAAAGTCTGAGAAAGCAGCAAAGACCTGGTAGGCGCTGGAGGAGGCGGGCGTACGATAGCCAGCAGGTCTAGCCAGATGGTAGACGGCGTAGATGCAGTGCACAATAACGAAGCCAGCAGTGATCCGCAGAACCCATGAAGTCATGCTGGGGATCTTGGTGATGAGGATGGCGAGAACGAGAATGCCAGCAGAGGCAACGAGCTGGAGCAGGCGCAGAAGGAGCTGGACCACGCGCATGGCCTTGATCCAGGCCTTCATGGTGCTAGACATGGTCTTGATGGGTGCACGGCCGGTGATGATTTCGTGGGCACTGGTTGTTAGCATGTAGATGGGGGGGGGGGTGTGTAGGAAAAGGCTCGAGAGCGGAGAATGTCAAGATGGAGGCAGGCCATTACAGACAATGGCAACAACAGCACTCTATCCAAGACACAACGGCCAACGACTCGACAGTACATACTCTGGATGCCGGTTGATCTCGACCAACGGCCCCTCGCGCTTGGACTTGGGGGGTTTGGGTTCCCAGCTGGCACGGGTAACGGCCTTGGGGTCAAAGGGCTTTTCGGGGAAGCTCGAGCGCGAGCTGCGGTCCGCCTCGTAGAGAAATGGCTGATTGGCGCCCATTTTGTATATGCGAAGTGGTTCAGATGGATATGTAGAAGCGTATCGAGGCCAAAGTGCCGTCGGAGGGCAGGCTCAACACAGGACCGTTGAGTCTCGGCGAGGAACGTGTCTGTCGAGACTGGAGGGCCGAGGATGGGCTAGGGTGCCGCTTCAAATAAGTGTCGCCACGATGCCGTCTTCGCGGAGGAGGAGGAGGAGTCGTCCAGCTCGTGGTATCGTGAGATGCTGAAATCGTGAGATCACGATATTGATTTGGTGAACACTGGTATAGTGTTGTAAGCTTGAAATCTTCAAGTCTTCAAATCTTTGCTCGCAGCTCTTCTCCTAAACCAGGAGAATAGTAATCCAACCGGAATGCTGAAGGTGTCAGAAGATATATAGAGTCGAAGAAGAGAAGAAGATGAGGAGAGAAACGAGGCGAGGAATGGGCAGAAGCAGCTTCAGGAGAATCGCCGCCAAGAAAAACAAGGTCAGATAAGACAAGACAGTCGGTCGCTCTTTCCTTGGAGTCTGTACATACATAGTAGTAATTATTCTCTAGCTTTCAGCTCGCTTAACTAGCTGCTATCAGCTGCTATCAATTGCTATGAGTTGGTGCTGCAAGGGCAGCTCCTTCCATGTTTGGTGAGACAAAAGTGTCGATGTTACCACAGCAACGCGGCTGGAATTTGCCCAACAGGGCAAGAGCGATAATACGAGATAATCTTGGTATTTCGATACTACAGAGGAACCAAGGCAGGCGCGACCAAGCTGTCAACTGTCAGTCTGTCAAATAGAGAAAAGTTGCCAATTGCTCACTGCTTGCAGATTTTTCATTATGTCAGCCAATTTCGGCAGGCATCGTGAAATTACACTGCATACAAGGAAATGACTCTCTGTCCAGCCCGCGATGCATGCCAGTCGACGGCGAGATGGCGTCACTGTACGCGTGGTAGATATTAGCGTCTGCCTTGGCCACGACTGTCTCGAATCAGAAATAAAATGCATATTTGCGATTTATTGGAGAGCCTCATCGACGGCCATCAAGAGCTGCGAATAGCTTCATCTGTGTGAAATTGATGAAACTGGTTGAATTGGTACAGGTCATTCATATCGGACACTAGTCGCCGCTGTCGCTCACCAACTAGACCCGTCTTACAGGCTCTTTACAGTCTTACAGCGCTGTCGCCGACCCACCAAGCGAACCTATGACGAAAGACCTTTTGCTCAGGCTCAAGACGGCGGAGAACGCTTGAGTCTAGAGACATCAATACATCAGTCATACATTTAGTCTTGCATTAGACCGGAAATGACCACACAATGCCGCCGTTTCCAATAAATTGCTGTGCGCAGCTGCGCTCCTCACGATCCATCGTACCAACGAGATCTTGCTTTAGAAACAGACCTACCTCCATCCAGCTGCGCCGGTACAGCGATGCGCCCGCCAGCAGCCGTCCGCCATTGCGAATGGCCGTGATCGGCTCCGGCCCGGCCGGCTTCTACACTGCCTACCGTGTCATGGCCAAGACCGCCGCCCGCGTCGACATGTACGAGGCTCTGCCCGTGCCCTTTGGCCTCGTGCGCTTCGGCGTCGCCCCAGACCACCCCGAGGTCAAGAACTGCCAGGAAAAGTTTGAAGAGGTCGCACAGTCGCCGGACTTTACGTTTGTCGGCAATGTGGCTGTCGGCGGGCACGGCAGCGGTGCTGTGCACAACCCCGACGGCGGCCGCGTACCCCTCAACGTGCTTGCGCGGCACTACGATGCCGTCGTGTTTGCCTATGGCGCGTCAAAGGACCGCAAGCTGGGCGTGCCGGGCGAGGACTTGGAGGGTATCTATGCGGCGCGTGACTTTGTCGGCTGGTACAACGGCCTGCCAGGCGGCAACGACAGCCAGATCGCGACAGATCTGTCAAACTCCGACACGGCCGTAGTCGTTGGCCAAGGCAACGTCGCACTCGATGTTGCACGCATGCTGCTGGAAGATGTAGACGTGCTGCGCAAGACCGACATGAGCGAGGCTGCCCTCGATGCCCTGTCCCACAGCCGGGTAAAGCGCGTGCACGTTGTCGGCCGACGCGGTCCCATGCAAGCGGCCTTTACCATCAAGGAGGTGCGCGAGCTCATGAAGCTGCAGGACGTGGGCCTGCATCCGTTTGACACGACCGACCTGCTCCCAGCGAGCCTCAAAGAGCTGCCTCGTGCCCAGCGCCGGCTCATGGAGGTAGTCGCCAAGGGGTCGCCAACCGCGCCGGACCAGGCGCACAAGTCGTGGTCGCTTGATTTCTGTCTGGCTCCCAGCAAGTTTTCGGCAGCAGGTGGCGGCGGCGGCAGCAGCCGTGTTGGCCTCGCGACATTTGAGAAGACCCGTCTGGCGGCACCATTTGACAGCAATACAAAAACCGAACACACCGGCGAACTGGTCGACATGCCCGCCCAGCTGGTGTTCCGGTCCATTGGCTACCGGTCCGAGGCCATCGACGGCATGGAGGATCTGGGGATTCCCTTTGACGACCGGCGCGGAGTCATCCTCAACGACGGCCGCGGCCGCGTCCTGCACGATGTGCGCTCACCCGATGCGAGCATGTCTACAGAGCAGTACCCGGGTTTCTACTGTGCCGGCTGGGTCAAGCGCGGCCCTACCGGCGTCATAGCATCAACCATGGAGGACGCATTCACCACAGCCGATGCTATTGTGCACGACTGGCAGTCCCAGGCGCCCTTTCTCGAGGGCGGTGGCGGCGGCGGCTGGGAGGGCGTCAAGTCCGAGGTCGACACGACGGGTGCAAGGGTTGTCTCGTGGGCAGACTGGCAGCGAATTGACAAGGCCGAGCTGGACAAGGGCAAGCAGCTGGGCAAGCCGAGAAACAAACTCATCAATACGGCAGACATGCTGGCCGTCCTGGGGTGACAACTTTGATAGAATCAATTCCACCTTAACTTACCTTCTCCGTCTTCGCCGTTGTCATCTCGTCGCAAGACACAAGATATTCGTATTTGTAGTATTTGTTCAATATTTATTCAGTCAATGTACATATGCTTCGGTATATTCGTAACCTGGCGTGCCTAGGTCGCCCGGATCCTCCCATCGCTCTTCAAAACAAAATAGCTCCCTTTTTCCCTGTTTTCTTTTGCCGTCCCATTTCCTTTTGGATGCTTATGCGCTCTTCAGCTTCTCAGTCAGCTCGGGGACCTTCTCAAAGAGATCGCCCACCAGGCCAACATCGGCAACCTGGAAAATAGGCGCCTCGGCATCCTTGTTGATCGCCGCAATGACCTTGCTGTCCTTCATGCCAGCCAGGTGCTGGATGGCGCCGGAGATGCCCACTGCCATGTACAGCTGGGGGGCGACAACCTTGCCGGTCTGGCCAACCTGCAGACTGTTGTCGGCGTAGCCGCTGTCGACGGCAGCACGCGACGCACCCACGGCAGCGCCAATGGAGTCGGCCAGCGGCAGCATGATCTTGTCAAAGTCCTCCTTGGACTTGAGACCGCGGCCGCCAGACACAACCTTGCCGGCAGTGGCAAGGTCGGGACGGTCCGACTTGGCCAGGTCCTCAGACACCCACTCGGCCGGGCTGTCGGCCTTGGGGTCGACGCCCTCCTCGATCGCCGCGTTGCCGCTGCCCGACGTGGCCTCGGCAGCCGGGAAGGCGGTGCCACGAATGGTCAGGATCTTGATCGGGTCGGACGACTCGACAGTGGCAATGGCGTTGCCGGCATAGACGGGGCGCACAAAGGTGTTTTCGCTCTCAACCTTGGTGACGTCCGAGATCTGCTGGACGTCGAGCAGCGCCGCGACACGGGGCATCAGGTTCTTGCCAAACGCAGTGTGGCCGGCCAGGACGTGCGTGTAGCCGCCCTTCTTGATGTTCTCGACCAGCAGCGGCGCGTAGTTCTCGGGCAGGCCCTTGTCGTAGGCGGCGCTGTCGACAATGACGACCTTGTCGATGCCGTCGACCTTGGCGACCTGCTCGGCCACGGACTTGACGCCGGCGCCGGCAACAAACGCGTGCACAGAGCCGCCCAGCTTCTTGGCAGCAGTCACAGCACTGAGCGAGCCGTTGCTCAGCTCGCCGTTGCGCTGCTCCAGGATCGCAAGAGACGACAGCAGACGGGCAAGGCTGGCAGAGCGCAGCTGTTGGCGAGCCGGACCAGCGACGGCCCTCCGAACGGTGGACAGCATTGTGTGTGTAGTGGTAGAAGTGGTGGTAAGGCGTGGATTGGGGGTTGAGGATGGGTCGGAACGAGTCGAAGCAGTCGAGACTATCGTCGGGTTATGTCGTCGTCGATGAGGTGGCTAGGTTCGGAAAAGCACCTCGAAATTTCCGAAGACGGGATTACAGTGCCTGGGCGGTGTTAGTCGGGTGCTGCCAGCTGCTGCAAGACTGCTGCTACAGTGCTGCAACAAAGCTCCCTCTTAGCCAGTAGAGGGGCAGCAGGTGCCGGCTGAACGCGGCCCGAGGTCCATGGCCTCTGACCAGCGCCCGTTTTTCGGAGAAGGCTTTTGCTGGGGTGCATAGTAGCATGTGGGACAAGTGGGACATTTAGCTACATGGTGTATGTAGAGCTCAATCAGGCATCAACTTTGAGCGCCGTCAATTTATATTACATAATCAATCAGCCTCGAATCCTGCCTCAGGCACAAAGTGCACGAATGCGCCGCGCTCTGCTGCAGCTGCCGCAGCTGCTATTAGCCAGTTTTTTTCCCCTGGCTGGGCCTGCTCGCCAAAACGCGCTGTCGCCCCAGACGCAGCCCCAGCCATCAAATCACAGCCAATCCAGGAGAGAAAGGGCGTTTTGACGGTTTTACCCCCTTGGAACCTTTTCGACAACCCACCCGCGGCGCGAAACCGAAAAAAAAGATAGACACGACGACGACAATACATTGAGACCTGTGAATTCATTAATTTCTCAATTATTGAGTCATAGCATCATCGACACGCCACGACAACCGTTGGGACTGTTTGTACCGTTTGCCATCGCCACCCAGCATCGCGTCTTTTCGACAAAACAGCATCACGACGGGCTTCACTTTTGTGTTGGACCGCGCCGTTGCTCTGCATCCTTTGGGCTATCCGGAAGCTCTTTCTTCCTTCTATCTGCATCAGCTTCGCATTGTCGCGTACGAGGCTGGCCTGGGCCACATCGACGCTTACGCATCCATCTCGATCGCATCGACATCGACATACCTCCACAAATCATCACAATGGCTGAGAGCTCTACGCCCTTTGGCAGCTCTGCCACGGAACCTGCTGCCGACCCTATTACTGCGGCGCCCGCTGCTGCCCAGCCCACCAACGCCGAAGGTACAAACAGACGCGTCACAACCCAGACAGCTGAGGCAGCTAAGAAAGCCATCCGATCATCAATACTAACTACATCTACAGACGTCCAGATGGGCGACGACGCATCAGAATCACAACCTGCCGCCGGCGCGTCAGAACCTGTTGTCAAGGAGGACAGCAGCACACCCGCCGTGACGGGTCCCTCCGACAACCCCCTTGACGCGCCGCCTACAACAGAATCCAACAAGGCCGGCGAGGACGAGGAGATGGGCGATGTCGCCGGTGCTGCTTCTGGCGCCGACACCAGCGAGACCAAGCCGGACGTGTCGGGCGACGGTGCTGCCCCCGCTGCCGAGGCCGGCGCATCAGGCGACGCTGCTGCAGCCACTGCCGCGGAGACGACCATCAATGGCTCCAAGACCAAGGAGTCGATCGAGACTGCCGCGCGCGAGCACCTCGTGTCCCAGACACACGCCATCATCCTTCCCAGCTACAGCACCTGGTTCGACATGAACAAGGTCCACGACATTGAGCGCAAAGCCCTGCCCGAGTTCTTCAACAGCCGCAACCGCAGCAAGACCCCCCACGTCTACAAGGACTACCGCGATTTCATGATCAACACATACCGTCTCAACCCCATCGAATATCTCACTGTCACTGCCTGCCGTCGCAACCTGGCAGGCGACGTCTGCGCCATTATGCGCGTGCACGCCTTTTTGGAGCAGTGGGGTCTGATCAACTACCAGGTCGACTATGAGCAAAGACCGTCGCACGTTGGTCCCCCTTTCACTGGCCACTTCAAGATCATTGCCGATACCCCGCGCGGCCTGCAACCATGGCAGCCCGCTGCCGACCCCGTCGTCGTCAAGGGCAAGCCGCACGGCGACACGGATGCGCGCGCTGCTGCGGGTGCCGTGCCCAAGTCGGAGCTCAACCTCGAGGTAGGCCGCAACATCTACGAGGCCAATGCGCGCGGAACCAAGGTCGGCGGTACCGGCGCCAGCAACAGCAAGCCCGAGGCCAAGACAAACGGCGAGGCCGCACACTCTGCCACCAACGGCACCCAAAACGGCACTGCCTCGACGTCGGCAGCGTCGGCAGCATCGGGTGAGGACCTGGCTGCCAAGAAGCCCAACGTCAAGATCAACTGCCACCTGTGCGGCATCGACTGCACGCGTATCTACTACCACAACCCCCAGGCCGAGGGCAACCCCCGCGCACACTACGACCTGTGCCCCAGCTGCTACCTGGAGGGCCGCATGGCCGGCAACCAGACCAGCGCACAGTACCTGCGCCTGGAGAACCCCACATATTCCTCCGCCCTGGACCGCGACGCATCATGGAGCGACGCAGAGCTGGTCCGCCTGCTCGAGGCCATTGAGCGCTTCGACGACGACTGGGGCCAGGTTGCCGACCACGTCGGCACGCGCACGCGCGAGGAGTGCGTCCTGCAGTTCCTGCAACTCGATATTGAGTCCAAGTACCTCGACTCGGAGCTTCCCAGCGAGCCTGGCTCTGCCGGCCTGTCCATCCTTGGCAGCAGCGGCGGCCGTCTGCCCTTCAACCAGGCCGACAACCCGGTCATGTCCGTCATTGGCTTCCTGGCCAGCCTGGCCGACCCTGCCAGCACTGCTGCCGCTGCCAACAAGTCACTGGACGAGCTGAAGCGCGGCCTGCAGAAGAAGCTCGAGTCGGGCGGCGGTGCCGTCCAGGCCGAGACGACAAGCGATGCCGGCAAGGACAAGGAGGAGAAGGACGATGCCATGGATGTTGACGAGAACGCCCTCGCGCGCGTCTCCAAGGCCGCCTCGGCCGAGCAGAGCATTGCCAACCTTCCTCTGGCGTCGATTGGCGCACGGTCGGGCGGCCTGGCTTCGCACGAGGAGCGCGAGATGACACGGCTGGTGTCGGCTGCCGTCAACGTGACTCTGCAGAAGATGGAACTGAAGCTCAAGTACTTTAACGAGATGGAGGCCATCATGGCCGCCGAGCGCCGCGAGCTGGAGCGGGCACGGCAGCAGCTGTTCCTGGACCGCCTGTCCTTCAAGCGCCGCGTGCGCGAGGTGCAGGAGGGTCTCAAGACGGCCGCAGCAACGGGCGGCGAGCAGGGTCTGCGCATTGCCCACGAGGCACTGGTCGACGGCCCCGGCCTGACCTTCCAGGCGGCACCACCGGCCGGTGGTGTGCAGCCCCTCAGCGCCACGCCCGGTGCTGTGCGGAGTGTTGAGCTGTAAGCAGTCAGGAAGGAGTCTTTTGTCCAGGCCGTCATTGTGGGGGTTAATGCGGGGAAGCCATAGGATGTCTGGATGTTTGGATGTTTGGCGAGGGGTGTTTAAAGTTTGTATTATGCCTTTTACTCTTTGACCTTTTTACCTTTATATGCTTTACTTTTTTCTTGTCCTGTCTTTTTACAACTGCACAGGGTGTTTTACTAGGGTGCCAGGGTTCACTTTGTTCTGTTTATTTATCATTTACTATTTACTGTTCTGCAATTATTCACAGAGTCGTTTATATTATTATTTAATTGGTTTGATTTTGATTTTGATAATGTTCTATTATAATTTTACTTTATTAAATGTGCCACAATGTGCTTGATTTGTTTTTCAAACGATCGAGGGATTCAAACAAAATAAGAAAGGGAATGTTATTTATTATCTAATTTTCTGATATTGTTTAGAAATCACATTAACACATCAAACCCTAAACTAGATCCAATCGTGGAATGACTAAGCAACACACTTAGTAATTTCACATGATATCTGCCCAACAACCAAGAAGCGCGACTTTAATATATTTCCCCCGTTATTATATTTCTTCAATCATGAGGCATGTGCTCCTTTTGAGAGTGTCTACAACTGTGTGTATTACTAGTCTACTATGTATATGCTGACGGTACCGGTCCCCCGTGGATGAAGCGGCATATATTCGTAAGTAGTCCTGTCAGATATCAAAAGTAAAGGACAAACGGAAGTCTCGTGAGCAGGCCAAGTGGTACATACAATCATACATTAATACGCAAATAATATTGCGTATTGCGCCTGTAAAGCTACTGTTGCCGGTACAGGAGACCAATAGCCAGAAAAGCTTGTGACTGTCTGAATATATTGTTGTGACGTGACCACAAGAGCTTACTCTGTAGAACCGGCAATGCTCACTCAGAACTACGATTAAAAGCCGTCTTAAATGCATTAAAAAGGCAACCTACAAGAGCACTGCAAGCCACGCCCAAAGCCTGGTTGAGCCGGCCGAGCCAGCCTTTATCCCGCAATGTCCCTTCGCCCGTAGACGGAGTATTCTTCAGGACTGAGCGTAGAATGGCAGGTCATACACATTCTTTTTGTACTCTAGTGTCTCAACTACAGTCTTTAGTCCATTGTAACGGTCTTTGCTTAGCTATGACCGTCTCTATGAAGCCGACTGATAACTTGTCGCTGGGTGGAGGAAACTCCTTTTATGATTTGTTTTGGTCATTATGGACCATTATAAAACTGGCTATATAGCCAATATTCTGTAATAAATATAATGGCTTTCTACAGAGTACTGCCACCGTTGACGGGCTGCTCATGAAGACTGAGATTATCGAGTGTTGTGCTGACATAATCTTCAAATGCGATTTCCCCGTGCCTCCAGAGCATTGCTCCGCCATCCACAACTGTGGGGAGTGTTTGGGGAATAGTGCTGGAGCGCCAATACTGACGCCCCGTAAAAGCCCCAGTTTTCTGCTCACACGCTCTGCTCTTCCCGACAGCTACGACGTAATGTACCTCGGCTCAATGGAAGGCGAGGGCCTGCCGTTACTGTAGTGTAGGTAGTAGTATAGTGTCAATAGTCGATTTCGTTTTCTATTGCGGGCTGTCTGGGATGCGATGGGATATAGCGAGGAAGGTGCCACCAGTGTTTGCTTGATAAAGCGAATCAGGTACCTCTATGGGCTCTACAAGAGGATGGCACAAATGAAAATGTGCTTGTGGTCGTGGTTGCTCCTTCCGTTGCGGTGCACATTCCAGTGGTAGTAGGTGCCGAATGCATCCAAGCTACAATGTATTTGCAAGTGCTCGTGCCCTGGCCTGTGACTACCGCCCAGGAGGAGGACTAATACTAGCGGCCTGTCCGGTCGGCATCATTCTGGGGGAAGGTGCTCCCCAAGTTCCAAGTCCCCCAATTCGGACACTCCAATCGGCACCATTTGATTGTTGCGACGGGGAAGGAGCGACTGCAATTCACCCACAACACTGTAGTGTAACTAGCTGGATACACTGTATTTCGCAGCCATCGCCGCTTGTATCGTAAATCTTGTAGAACCAGGGAAAGAGCGACCGACCTTCACGCGCCCCAGCTTGAATGCCAGGACCCATCTTTCCCGAAAAGCACCTCGGCGTCGGCCTAGAGGTTGCTAGAGAGAGACAGGCCACCCACTCACCCTCACCCTCCACCATTCTAACCGCACCATACCGTCTAAAAGAGAAGGAACGGCGAACAAATAGCTCTCAAGAATAAACCACCCCCAGGTACAATGTCCCTCCCTTTGTCTTCTTTCCCTTTTCTTTGACATCAACCATTCGCGCCTTCCCTTGCTTAGAAAAGCCGAGCACTGACGAAATACCCCGAAATTAGAGACTGGCTCTTTCCGACTCTCCGTAGTACTTTCTGATAGCCATTTCTTTCCATCTCTCCCTCTCCTCTTCCGTCACAGACCTCACTCTCACTACTCTCTCTCTACCAACTCTCTCCCTCCTCTCCCTCCGCCATCCCGGTATGTTTGCAGCAGTTGCGCGAGCTGAGGCAAGGTCTTCTGTGCTCAGAACTTGTAGTACCAGCTCCAACAGTCTGCTGAGAACGCAGTTTGTGAGTATTCTGGCCTCGAGGCTCACCGACCGACGACCGACGGCAGACCGCCAACCTCCAGCCGCAGACGCCAGCGCAACCCAGGACAGAGAACAGACGGCTAACATTGCTAGACCAAACTCACAATGGCTCCCGTCGCAAAGAGAAACAACAGCTCCAAGGCGTTGCCCAAGGGTGAGTTACACAGACATCCCCATCTCCATCCCGTCTTCTCCGCTGCCGAAATCTGTCGCACCAGACTTTGAGAATTTGGACACCCCCCCTCCCCGCTGACACCTACTCTCTCCCAGGCTACGTCGAGGACAACTCCAAGGGCCCTATGCTGCGTTTCCAGGAGTCCCTGCCGCGCCTGCCCGTTCCCACCCTCGAGGAGACCGCTGCTCGCTATGTCAAGTCTCTCAAGGCCCTCTACCCTGCCGAGGATGTCGCCAAGAGCGAAGCTGCCGTCAAGGACTTTATCCGCCCTGGCGGTGTTGGCCAGAAGCTCCAGGAGAAGCTGCTGGCTCGTCGCGCCGACCCTGCTGTCAAGAACTGGATCTACGACTGGTGGAACGACGCCGCATACCTGGCATACCGCGACCCCGTGATCCCCTATGTCTCGTACTTCTACTCCCACCGCGATGACCGCCGCCGCCGTGACCCCGCTAAGCGCGCTGCTGCCCTTACCACCGCCACTCTCGCTTTCAAGAAGATGGTCGATGAGGGCACCCTGGAGCCCGACTACATGAAGAGCCTGCCCATCTGCATGGACAGCCTGAAGTACATGTTCAACTGCGACCGCATCCCCGCCGCCCCCAAGGACTACCCCCAAAAGTACGACCACACCGTCTACAAGCACATTGTCGCCATCCGCAACAACCGCTTCTATAAGATCACGCACGAGGCTGGTGGCCGCACACTCAACACCAGCGAACTCGAGGCCCAGTTCCGCCGCGTCTACGAGCTTGCCGCATCCGACTCGAGCGCCGCAGCTGCCCCATCGGCCCCTGTTGGTTTCCTGACCACCGAGAACCGCGATGTTTGGACCGACGCTCGCAAGGCCCTGATTGAGGTCTCGCCCATCAACGCCGAATCTCTGGAGACCATTGGCTCTTCTGCATTCGTTGTCTGCCTTGACGAGGCTGCTCCCGTCACCTTTGAGGAGCGTGCCCGCCAGTACTGGGGCGGCAACGGCTCCAACCGCTGGTTTGACAAGCCCCTGCAGTTCATTGTCTGCGACAACGGCACTTCTGGTTTCATGGGCGAGCACAGCATGATGGACGGCACCCCCACACACCGCCTGAACGACTGGGTCAACGAGGCCATCTTCAAGAACAAGCTCGACTTTGACAACCCGACTATCCGCGCCGACCTTCCCGAGCCCTCCCCGATCGAGTTCAAGCTCAACGAGGGCCTGACCAAGACGATCGCTGCTGCCGGCGAGCACTTCAAGGACATTATGGGCCGCCACGAGCTTGCTGTTCAGTCCTACCAGGCTTACGGCAAGGGCCTCATCAAGAAGTTCCGCTGCTCGCCCGACGCGTACGTCCAGATGATCATCCAGTTGGCCTACTTCAAGATGTACGGCAAGAACCGCCCCACCTATGAGTCTGCTGCAGTCCGTCGCTTCCAGCAGGGCCGTACTGAGACCTGCCGGTCCGTGTCCGAGGACTCGGTTGCTTTCTGCAAGGCCATGAACGACGACAGCGTCGATGCCGCTACTCGCGAGAAGCTATTCCGCAGTGCCATCAACGCACACGTCGAGTACATCACTTCCGCTTCGGACGGCAAGGGTGTCGACCGTCACCTGTTTGGCCTCAAGCAGCTTCTTGAGCCCGGCGAGGCTCTACCCGCCATCTACACCGACCCTGCCTTTTCCTACTCTTGCAAGTGGTTCCTGTCCACCAGCCAGCTGAGTTCCGAGTACTTCAACGGATACGGATGGAGCCAGGTCGTCGACGAGGGCTTTGGTATCGCCTACATGATCAACGAGAACAGGTATGTTTTATGATTGAACTCTTCTTATAGCCTATGCCAACCTTGAACTTTGCTAACTTTCCAGCCTCAACTTCAACATTGTCTCCAAGGGTCTTGGCAGCCATCGGATGAGCTTCTACCTCAACGAGGCCGCCGGCGACATCCGCGACCTGCTGCTGCCCTCGTTGGAGACCAAGGCCAAGCTGTAAATTACGATTGATTATAAATGTTTTTGATATCTGTTTCCTATTTCCGCACCCCCAACTGTGCGCTGTTTCCACCTCTAGAAAGCGACAGAGCCAAAAGACAAGCATGATAGATTTGTTGGGGAGCGTATTTGCTATTTTCGCTCATTTTGGAATATATCGACCTCTGTATATATGATATTCAATGTATAATATATGCACCATGCGCAGCAGTGTAAAATACTGAATGAACCACGATCACATGTAAATTTTGAACGCTACCGCAACTGTATATACCAACACTCAACCCACAACAACACCACAAATCGACTCGCCACTGTGAATCGATTGCCGACTAAACACACCTAGCAGATTACGAAAAAAAGGCTTAACCGGCGTGCGACACAATCTCGCTGACGAGCTCGCCCTTGACAGGGTCAAAGTAGGAGCAGATCTGCGACGGAAGCGCAACCTCCTTGTACTCGCCCTCCTCGTCGCCGTCCTCGGCCGGGCCCAGGATGTTCAGGTTGACACCCTCCGTCTTGCTCATAAACACCTGCGTCGCAGTGCTCTCCTTGCTGAGGTACACCTGTGCGCTGTCGACCTGGTCCAGCATGATGGTCGGGATAGTGCCCATCACCTGCAGCGCAAAGTTCTTGGACTTGACCACATCCACCGACGACACCAGCGTGTCCACAACCAGCGACAGGCGGTCGGTGTTCTCCAGCGTCACGGCGTTGCCCTTGCCGCGCACAATGACGGTCAGGTTGGAGCACTTGCTGATCAGGATGGACTGGTTGATGCTGGCCTCGATCTCGATTGGTGCACCACCCAGCGCAGACGCCACGGTCTCCTTGTCGTAGTTCTCAATGGTCCACTTGTTGCCGTCCAGCTCCTTCTTGGCCGGCTTCTTGACGCGCATGCTCTCCGGCTTCGGCTTCTTACCCGGAACCGGACTCTTGCCGCGCGCACTGGCCGCGCCCGGAACTGTCGAGCTCGCCCGCAACGTGGGGTTCTTGTGTGTCATCTCCGACTTCTCAACCTTGCGCAGACCCTTGGTCACGTCCGCGCCCTTGTTGATCTCAGAGAACACGGCGCCGTGTGATGCCGAGGCGGCGGGCTTGCTGGCTGCAGAAGTGTCCTCCTTGATCTGCAGGACGGGAGGGGGGCCGGGAGGCGGCGGCGGCGGCGGCGGTGGAGGGGGGCCACCGGCTGCAGGGGCAGGCGGTGCTGGGGGTGCAGCTGGTGCGGCACTTGAGGCAGCAGCCAGTTCTTGTGCAGCCTCCTTGACGGACTTGCCCTTGGGGTTCCAAATGATACCGCCGTTGAAGTACTCCTTTGTGTAGTCGGCAAGGTCGCGGAACACTTGGTAGAATGATTGCACCCACTCGACTTGCTGGGGATCCCTGAGGACTGTTAGTGAATGCTGCTCTCATATGCTGAGAAGTACTTGTACTTGAAATGATGGAATCGCAAACGTACTTCTCCTTGTACTCCTTGAGAACGCGGTTGCCAAAGAACTGGGCAGCACCCAGGCACTCCTCGACCTGCTTGAAGGGACGGGTGGCTGCGGTGACCCAGGCCAGAACCATGATACCTTCTGACACAGCGCTAAGGTGATTGAAGTCGGGCGAGCCGCGGTTGGAATCCTTGATCTCCGAGACGGCCATAAGTGGCTCGGTGATGGGCTTCAGCAACTCCTGGTACACGGGCATCTCGGCACCGGTCATGTCGGGCTTTTTGGCCTTGCTGGTGATCAGCAGGAAAGTCCGCTGAGCCTTGAAGCCCTCCTGGACCTTGGCAGCCTGTGTGGCGACGACACCGCCGCGCTTGTTGCTCAGTTCGACATATTTGGCGACGGCGCCGTTGAGGAAGACGTCAAACTCTTCGATAAACTCAGGGACAGGCTCGGCGGGAGCTGCTTTTGGTGCAGGGGCGGCGGCGGCAGCAGCAGCAACAGCTTTCGGTGCGGAAGGCGGTGCAGCAGCGGACCGAGATGCAGAGTTCGATGGCGCGACGGATTGTTGGAGGCCGGGGACAGCCTGGGGAAGCTCAATAGTGGACGACGCAATGTCCTCGAGGCGGGCTGTAGCAGCTTCGAGTCTGGATGGCGAGCACGGTTAGCATAAACTTATTGGGACCCAATATTCGAGGCGCATCTGTTTGCACCTGCATGTACCAGTATCGAGACCATGCGCAATAGTAAAGCAGCCAACAGCCGCAACAATGACATCAGTCGAGGCGGTGATGGAGCAGCGTAATTACCTCTTGATGAGCGTCGTCAGATTGTGCATGTTGTTTGTCGCCATGGTGGGCAATCGGTTGTGTGATCGGAGGGATGAAGAAGAGGGAGAAGCGCCGGAACACTGAGATGATGAAGCTCAACGACGCAGTGGCTATGCGATAGCGGTGCTATGAGGGAGGGAGGTCGTGGAGGCGGTCGTCCGAGGCAGAGGATGAAGCGGATTGAAGTGGAAACGTAAGGCAGAAGCAATTGGAGCAGGGGAGCTGCTATGGAGTTCAGGGGGTGGGTAGAAAGGCTGCAAGTGGCTGGTGCTAGTGGCAAGGTCTTGGATAATGACGGTCGAACAACCGCAAGGCTTCAGGCAACCGGCTACTGGAACTAGAAGTTTGAATCAATCGGGATAAAAACCGGTGCCTGATCACGACATCTCGAGATTGGATGCAGAAAGAAATTACTAGATCTGGCTGAAGTAAGCCGGGGTAATCGAGATGGAAAGAGCTGTCCCGGCCTGGCTGGCCCTGATGGTTGCTCTTTCCTAATGACACGCCCGCTATCGACGGAGGCAGGATTCTCTCCTACCATGTTGGGACGCATCTTATAGCATTCTGGGCCATATTACAGTGGGGTGGGTGGCTCACCACAGCGACCTTTAGCTCGCCACACCGTATGGTCTGGACCAGGGCAGTGTTTCACCTCGTCGACACCTGCATGGTGTGCCGTCCTCACCGGCGTCGAGTGTTTTACTTCTTGTAAACATATCAAATCAACGATTTACAGCTGCCCAAAATGCAGGAGGGGTAACTTGCAGACACACGCAGGCCGCGCAGTTGCGTGCATACTCGGAGGTGTACGTGTATCATTGCTCTTTCCGTTCCTGTAATTCGTAGCATTGTGCTCTTTCCCTGCACTGGCCGGGCCACTCTTGCATCTTGTGCTCAGCCCATGATAGGAAGGCGCCCTGATCGACTCGTTTGCTTCTCGGGGTGGGTTGGATCGCTCCTGCCTGAAATGGAGCTTCAGAAAAACAGGCCAATCAGCCCTGTATGCCGAGTCAGACTCTGGCAATACGAACATATAGCTTGTTAGGTATATATGCACCCATCGCGCCTTCCGCCTTCCGTGACTCTTTCCTTTTGTGTACTTTGCCCTCACTTGCTCTTTCCCCTCCTGGAACCCAGCCGCAAACCGGTGCCCCCTCTTGTTTCCTTTTTGCATCCTCTCACCGTCTTCTCCCCCCTCCTAAAGCTGCCACATATCTGCCTCACATTTGGTTGATGAGGCCCCCTATCTCGCTCGCGGAAAAGAGGCCGGAGTCGCCCAGCACATTACCCATATCTGTCATATTAGCCCGACCACCACGTGTAATTCGGTGCTATTTTTTCATTAGCGTCCTTCAACGGCCCCATTTCACCAATCCATCCGCGATCGATAAGCCCACTCCAGTTGTTGTATGTGACATTTGTCGACGTCCCTTTGCGACGATTCTTCTGTGTTTTCTTCGAGCTTCGATAATCTTCAGTAACCCATCATCACAATAAGAGCCAATTCGAAGTGTCCCGATTCCTCATTGTGCGCCGCATATTCGTACCACGTCCCCTTGCACCCGGCCTCTTATTTCCATTCTCTCCGATGGCGGTCGCCAATTTGGAATCGTCCTTTCACAGCCTTGATATCAAGCAGGACAATAAGGCGGCCATGGCGACAGATGCGACTGGAGATGCTGTTCCTGAAAGTGTAAAGGCAGAAGTAGTGACGGAGGACTCTGCAATGGAAGACGAGAGCGAAAACGACACCGTTGGGCTGCCGTATGGCCATGCCGATTTTGTCACGATGGGCATGTTTATTGTCGGTGAGTCAGTCTACAGGGGTGTTCACACATACTCATCAGTTATGAAGAGGGTGGGATGAAAGGGCTTTATACTGACTGGCCAGACGAAATCGAATACCTGCCACCAAAGCCGCCCGTCCGGGACATCCTGGGCGGCGCCGGTGCGTATGCTGCCTTGGGCGCACGTCTCTTCTCGCCAGCACCACAACTATCACGGTCTGTTGGCTGGATTGTCGACAAGGGACACGACTTTCCCGGCGCCATGGGCGAACTGATCGAGAGCTGGCAGACGGCCGTCATCATGCGCCATGACTCGAGCCGGGCAACAACACGGGGCTGGAACGGCTACGACCAGAACGAACACCGGGCATTCCGCTACATGACACCCAAGAAGCGCATCACAGCAGAGGACCTGCCGCCACAACTGCTGACGGCACGGTCGTTTCATATCTGCAGCTCGGCGAGTCGGTGCCGAGAGCTTGTGACGGAGATCAAGTCGAAGCGCAAGAAGGCCATCGAGGCACTTGGGCCGGACGCTGCACACCACCCGGAAATCATTGCCCGGCCATATTTCATCTGGGAACCCGTGCCAGACCTGTGCACGCCAGACGAGCTCCTCAACTGCACCAACACGCTCCCATTGGTCGACGTCTGCAGCCCAAACCACAGCGAACTCGCCGCGTACATGGGCGACCCGCATGCAGGGCTGGATCCCGAGACCGGCAAGCTCAACAAGGCTGCAGTGGAGCGGGCCTGTGAACAGCTGCTGTCGGCCATGCCCCTGCAGTCGTACGCGCTTGTGGTACGTGCTGCAGAGCACGGCTGTTTTGTAGCAAAGAACGGTGGCCGCAGGCGGCTGCGCGCAGAACAGGGCGACGCGCCGAAAAAGATCCAGAAGAAGCCGGCACCCAAGCAGGACCTGCACGGCGGACTGCGGCACGACATCGACATGGAGGCGCTGTTTGCCGGCCTCGTGCAGAACGAAGAAGGATCGATTGCGCGCGACGAGGTCGAGGTGTCGTCGTCTCTCGAAGTCTGGATCCCAGCCGTGTCTGGTGAAGAAGCTGCCGAGGGCAACAATGGTGGCAACCCCAACAGCAGCCTCAAAGTGGTCGACCCGACGGGTGGCGGCAACTCGTTCCTTGGCGGCTTTGCTGTCGGGCTTGCTCGAGGCAAGACACTGGACGAGGCTGCAGCCTGGGGCAACATCTCTGCCAGCTTTGCCATTGAGCAGGTGGGCGTACCTGTGCTGGGCCAGGACGCCGACGGCAACGAGACGTGGAACGGCGTCCGTGTCGAGGACCGGTATGCAGCGTACGAAGCGCTGCTGAAGAACAAGGGCCTTCTCCAGGAGTAGACATTTTGAAGCCCTCTTGGGTAGCTCTTGGATAAAAGCATATCATCAAGTTGGATCACTTTTTATATATAAATATTGTTGGATTATCAGGTCATTGGATCATGTTGAACCATCTTTGGCCACTCTTTTCCTTTTGGATAACGCATCCTGCACTCTACTTTAACGGGCAAACTGCATACTGCAAACTGCCAGGAACGATACAAATGAATACATAGACACAGTTTGGAATAATAGACGGGAACTCCCACCTTCAGACATCAGACATCAGAATTCAGACATTAAGCATTACATCGCTGCTGGCACAGACGGATCAAGATGTAGATAGCACAATCGTATAATTATAACAAACATGACAAACATACAAACATACAAACATACAAACATAACAACATGACAGCATAACATCAAACAACATGCGAAATCCCCGAACCAGAAACGCCATTCTCATCATTTGCCTTGCACCCTTTATGCCACTCCCACCCCCGCAGGCCTGACTAGACACCGTAGACGAGGCTGCCGCCCGTGTACATGAGCTTGTTTTCGTCGTTCATCTTGACGAGGCCGGCAATGACCTCCTCGCGCGTGTATGCCTCGGGCACCTTTTCGTTGACGGCCGCGATGATGGCGTCCACCTCGGCCATGTCGTCGACAAACAGGGTGCTGCGCAGCTGGCCGAGCAGACGGCGGAACGTGTTCAGGCGGGCTGGTGACAGGGTGGGCAGGGTCGGCTCGATGCTGAGACCAGCGGCATCGTCGGCCAGCTCGTCCGCATCGGCATCGGCATCAGCGTCGGCATCGGCGTCGGCATCGGCATCAACAGCGGTTGTACCCGAAGACACAGCCGCCGAGCTCGACGCAGCAGCAGCACCGCGCCGTCTGCCCGAGGACCGGGCCTGCGAGGATACAAGATGGGATGCAGGCAGCGACGATGCAAACGACACGTTGGACTGTGATGCAGCCTGGGTTGATTCGTCTTCCTCGTTGTCGTCGCCACCCTCCCCTGCGCCGGGCTGTGTACTTCTCGCAGCGCCGCGTGTTGCGCGTGTCGAGCGGGTCCCACTGGCACGGCCCGCGGCGGCACCCGTTTTGCGGTAGTTGCCATCGGCAGCATCGTCGTCGTTGCCATCCTGATCCTCGCCATCGTCGTCGCTGTCGTCGCTGCTCTCCGTCTCCTCGTTGTCGGCCTCGATCGGACGCATCTTTCTCTTCTTGCGGCGCGACTGGTCCTCGACAACCTCCTTGAACAAGGCGAATCTCAGGATCGCCTCGGCGGCCAGAGCATCGCGCTCGTCGACGCGGCTCGACAGCCGTGACTTGGCGTGCGCAGTGGCCAGACGGATAATGGTCTCGAGCGTACGCACGGTCATGGGACTGGTGCGGCGCTGGTTGCCCTCCATCTCGTCGTTGCGCAGGGCCACGTAAATGTCGGAAATGCGGTCCGACGCCTCCTGCGTGAGGACAGGGCGCACACGCGTCTTGGCGTAGTGGATGTACTTCTTGAGGAAAGGGATGCTGAGCAGCTCGCGCTTCTTTGCAGCAGCGCCACGGCCGCGGGCAGCAGCAGCGCCGCCGCCATTGGCACCGGCGTGCAGCATGTCGTTGTGCTTCTCAAAGACGTCGACAGGGCGCTGCGGCCCGTCAGCCTGGCTCTGCATGCCGACACCGAGAGCCTGCTGGCCGGTCTCGCGCACGGGCGCGCCCTCCTCGGTACCCGGCTGGCGGTAGCGGTGCATGCGCAGGACATGCTCGGATATGTGACGATCGCGGGCGTCCTCAATGTCGTCGGTGACGACAAAGAGCAAATCGAAACGCGACAGCAGCGAGTCGGGCAGGGCAATGTTCTTGTGGGGGTCCTTGTGAGGATCGTACTGGCCAAAGATGGGGTTGGCAGCAGCAACGACACTGCAGCGGGCGTTGAGCGAGGTGTGGATGCCGGCCTTGGCAATGGTGACGGTCTGCTGCTCCATGACTTCGTGGATGGCCACACGATCTATGTCGGACATCTTGTCAAACTCATCAATACACACAACGCCGCGATCGGCCATGACCATGGCACCGGCCTCGAGACGGCGCTCGCCCGTCTCCTTGTCCGTCGTCACGGCTGCCGTCAGACCGACACCGGACGAACCGCGACCGGTCGTGGCAATGGCTAGGGGTGCTGTGTTGAGGACGAAACGCAGCAGCTGGGACTTGGCAGTCGAGGGGTCACCGACCATCAGGATGTTGATGTCACCACGCAAATGGGTGCCGTTTTCCAGGTTCTTCTCCATACCGCCGAGCAGCATGAGCAGCACGGCCTTCTTGATGTGGCCGTGGCCAAAGATGCTGGGAGCGAGCGACTGCGACAGCAGCTCAAAGAGGTTCTTCTTCTTGGCGATCTTGTTGATGTTGCGCAGATCCGTGTCGGTAATGTCGACGGTGGCGATGCCGCCGCCGGCCTTGGACGAGAGCAGCACGACGTTGTTGGCGAGCAGCAGGGTCTTGAAGAGCGCGCTGTTGTGGTTGGTGTTGCGGTTGCCCATGGTGCGGAACGTGCCGACAATCTGGACACGGTCACCAGGCTTGACGCGGTCGACGAGGTCGTCGTCGAGCATGACATCGACACCGCGCGGCAGCTGACCAGCCGGGGCGCGTTCCGGCATCTCCTGGATGGAGATGGTCTGGTTGTCCCGGTAGGTAGAGTAGCCGTACTCGGTGACAAGGGGGTTGCCGTCGCCGTCCTGCTGGGGGTAGGCGCTGCTGGTGGTGGCGCCGTTGGTCATGGTCTGGTCGAGGTACTGGCGGTAGTAGAACTTGTTGGTGGCAGCACTGTGGTGGACACTGGTGATGACCTTGGGGTGGATGAGGGAGCAGCGGGTGACGATGCCCTCGATGGAGACCATCTGGTTCAGGTGCTGCGAGGACAGCGTGCGCGGGTTGCACGAGTGCAGACCGAAGCTGCCGGCCCAGGCACAGTAGAAGGGCACGGCCTCGTCTTTCTGGTCGGGCCGCGCGATGCCAATGGTCTTGACAATCTCCTTGAGCGCAATGTTGAAGGCCGTGGTGTGGTCAAAGGGCTCGTTGAGCAGGCTCTCTGCCATTTCCGGGTTGTGGTCGCGGACGTGGTCGATGTTGACGACGAGGCGGCGCTGGTTCTTCTGGAGCATCGTGATGATGCTGGGGCGGTAGCTGCGGACATTCTGGTCGCCTGGGGCGGTTAGCAGCTGTATCAAGTGTATCAAGTGTATCAAGTGTATCAAGTGTGTCAATGTGCACCAATATCAATGCTATCAATATACAGTCAAGCAAACTCACTGGGATCGAGAAACTCCTGGGCCTGGCGCACTCTGCTCCTCTGAGCTTCATCGGGGATGTGTATCCCCTCCATTGTAGCGGCGGTGTGGGTGTGTGGCGGTGAGGGGCAACGGGCGCAGTTGGGCCGAGTTGACGAGAGTTTGGATGTGAGTGTGCGATGGAGTGGTGATGCAGTCGCTGACAGTCGCCGGCAGTCCGTGTGCAGTCGGTGATGATGTCGTGGGTGCAGAGAGGGGAAGCAAGGCGGAGCGGCGTGCTCTGGGGCCGCTAGGGATGTGGCATTGGCAAGGAAACCACTTTACGCGTTTTTACGTGACAAGACGCGTTTCGCGTAAATGAGTTTGACGACTTGCGCTAGTCCCGTTTCGGCCCAATTATGCGCGTCCCGTCTAGGTGTCTTAGCCAATACCTGCTTTGCCAATTTACAGTGCCCCAGCCATTTTCCTTCTCTCGCCTCCTCGTCTGCTCTTCTTCGACTTCATCCCTCGCCCACCCCGTCTGCGTCTGCATTCTTTGTCTCTCATCTATCCACACCTCGGGTTCGATCCGACCATTCTTTGTTTCTTTTGTCTTTCTCGCTCATTTATCTGTTATCTTCTTGCTTCTTCTTGAGACCATCGCCACTCCTCCTTCTCGACCTCCTCAACCTCCTCGACCTCCTCCTCGACCCTATCGACTTCAGAGCATACATCGACCCCTCGACATCAAATAACCAACCCCCCGACTGACTCCATATACCCCTCAGCCCGGCACTACCCACCCGTCGCCATGGCTACCCCCCGTGTCAAGCGTGCCCTTGCTGGCTCGGCCACCGACCCGGCCCAGCGCCCCATCACCAGCTTCTTTGCCCGCGACGAGAACGCAAACTCCCTGGCGTATGACCGCTCCTCTCGGTCGCCGTCGCACGAGATCTCGTCGCCCCTGCTGCCGCCCAGCGTCCAGGCCAATCTCCTCGCCGTCGGCATGCGGGTGCGCAAGTCGGTCCCCGAGGGCTACAAGACGGGCAAGGAGACCAACGAGCGCTCCACGCCGTCACACTACCAGCCGCAGCCCAAGGCGCCGTCTACACACAGCTCATACACCTCGTCATACAAGTCTTTTCTGCAGAGCGCCGGCCGCCCTGCTGCTGCCGAGAATACTGCACCTGCTCTTGCTCCCCAGCGCGAGCTGCTGCCGTTCTGCGGCCTCAACAAGATTGGAGGCTTTGACGTCCAGGCGTACGGCAGCGAAGATGGCCGGCCCATGTTTGCGCCGTCGCTGTTTGGGGGCATGGACGACGATGCCACGGTCGTTGCCGGTGGGATGGAGCCGCCATCGCTGGCCAGCAGCCAAGAGACGGTCTCGTCCATAGCATCCCAGACCCAGTTCCAGACGGTCTACGCAGCCAAGAAGCGGCTCTTGGGCGACGACGAAGAGGACGACGAGGATGGTGATGTTCGCGTGCACGAGGACATGCACAAGCCATCCTGCGGCGGCGTGCCCGTCTCGACATCCACATCGATCAATGCGTGGCTCGCCGACGGCCAGATCAGCCCGCGCACACAGACGCCGTTCTTCCACCTGGGACGCCGTGTGCTCGCGGTCCCTCGTCGGCGGCAGCAGAACCGCTCTCCGTCTGTGTCTGTGCCCCAGGCAACGTCTGAATCGCCCAAGCTCGTCGAGGGCCAGCTGCCCCAGCCGGGTGCCAATGTGCGTGTCTATGACCAGGAGAACGCCGCCGACTTTGACGAGGCCGACTTCCTGGACGACATGGAGATGGGCGGCATGTAGTGCCTGTTTTTCTTCTTTTTCTTCATTTCGTGTTGTTATGTTTGACTATGTTTGATTATGTTCTATTATGTGTGGCTATTTCTTTTGTCTTGATACCAGCGTGTTTATGCAGTTGTACTTCTTTCGTCTTTTCTTTTGTTTTGGGATCTGGGATGTCTGTCAAGACGACGACAGCATCGGAGGCTATCCATCGTACCTATCCCGTGTTGTTTTTCATCAACTATCCATGTATTTTATGCACATGTTTCGTATACACTGCTCTCGCGAGCCGAGCAAAGTGCTCATTTGATTAAATTCACTATATTCACACTTAATTACACGTGCAGAACTCAAACCGATCACTTGAAATTCTACTCAAATCCTGGACAGCATCAAACAAACAACAATGTACATGGCAACGTAGCTCTATTTTTATCCTTGATTTTGCCTATATCTCCATCGTATCGTCACCACCAGCAACCGCTTACGGCAGCAGACGCTTGGGAGTACGCGGGTAGTATGCCGCCAGCTGCACGCTCGGCAGGTTCAGGAAAAAGGCAACGACACGGTCCAGACCGATACCACCGCCACCGTGCGGCGGCACACCGGCCTGCCGGAACACATCGACGTAGTCGCGCAGACCGGCCGACTTGGGGTCGAGACCCTTGCGGATCATGCGCTGCTCCAGAGGCTCGGCCTCGTGGATACGCTGGCCACCAGACAGGATCTCCTGGCCGCGCATGAAAAAGTCGTACGCGTTGCACACCGCGGGGTTGGCGGGGTCCTCCATGGTGTAGAAGGGACGGGCACCCTGCGGGAACTTGTCGAGCACGTAGAATTCAGTGTTGAACTTTTGCTTGATCAGCTCGCCCAGGGCCTTCTCCTGCGGCGTCGACATGTCCTCGTCGTCCGACACGTTGCGGTACTCGGCAGGGCCGTGCTCGCGCAGCAGGGCCTGGCCCTCGGCAAAGGTCAGGCGCACCTCTTTGCCGGGCTCGGGCAGCAGGAAATCAGTCGAGGGGTACACGGAGCGGACAGTCTCAATGTCCTCGGCGCAGCGCTGCTTGAGGCCGCGGAAGATGTGCAGCAGCACACCCTCCAGCATGTGCAGAACCTCATGGTACGACTCCTGGATCTCCATCTCCATATCGAGACCAGTGAACTCGGTCATGTGGCGGGGAGTGTTGGAGTTCTCGGCACGGAACACAGGGCCAACGCAGAACACCCGCTTGCGGCCACCGGCAATCTCGTACTGCTTGTAGAACTGGGGGCTCTGGGCAAGGAAAGCAGCCTTGCCAAAGTATGTCAGCTGGAAGACGTTGGCACCGCCCTCGGACGCAGCGTCGATCAGGCCGGGGGCCTGGAAGCCCTTGAAGCCGCGCTCGTCGAGGTACTCGCGGAACAGCTTCTCGGTCTCGTACCGCACGTTGGCAATAGCCTGCTGCACGGGGGCGCGCTTGTGCATGACAATGTTGTCCAGGTGGGTGCCCAGGGCAGCGCCGGATACAGTGCTGTCGTCGACAGCCAGGTTCTTGACGCCCTCCGTGGCAGCCTTGGTTGCGGCATCGCCCTCGGCGGTCTCGGCCACGGCGGCCTGCTCGCCACCGTCAGTGTCGTCAAAGTTGTTGACGGCCTTGTTGGACGAGGCCAGGGTCAGGCCCAGGTTCTGGGGTGCAGCAGCAACAACAAAGAACTTGGTAATGTGCAGCTCAAAGCCGGAGACCTTGCAGCTCTTGATGGGCTCGGGCGCGCGGCGCACAATGGCCTCGACCACGACGCACGACTCCAGACTGCGCGAGCCAGCCCACTTGACCATGTTGCGGCTCACAATGTTCTGCTTCTCGTCGGGCTTGGTGGCGGCCAGCACACCCTGGATGGCCCAGTCCTGCTGCTCGCGCAGCTCCACGAAGCACATCTTGGCGCCCTGCATGCGCGAGTTCTGGATCCAGCCGTACAGGCGCACGGCCTTGTCAACGTGCTCGTCGCCCAGCAGGGGCAGGGCCACGGGCTGTGCACCGTCGGTGAAGCGGAGGCCACCCTTGGCAGCAAAATCAGCAACGTTGCCGTAGTTCTCCGTGGCCAGGTCCTCCTCGGGGCCGGCACCGGCTCCAGATGCGGCACGGGCAGCAGCCTCAGCGGCAGCACGCTCGGCAGCCTTCTGTGCCTTCATGGCCTCCTTCTTTGCCTTGGCCTCGGCCTTCTTGGCGGCCTTCTTCGACGGGCCCTCGGCGCCCTCAGCGCCCTCGGCGGCGGCAGCACCCTCGGCCGGAGGCACCTCCTGGGGTTTCTGTTCAGACATTTGGATTGTGTTGGTATTTAATTTGGTATTTGATTCGGTAGAGTCGGCAACAGAGTTGGATTCGAACGTGGTCGTCGTTGGTGTTGACGTGGTGATGTTGGCAGATTCGCACAGTTTGTATGGAAGGCAGTGGAAATAGGCTAGAAAACAGTCATACTACAGAGTACTAAACTGTAGTGTATGTAGCTTGGTTGACGCTGTTATATATAATTTATTATGTATTTAATTAGTTTAATAATTTAACTGTTTACTTTTGCAGCGATAGAAAGAGCAGGAGCTGCGGGGTGGGGAGACCAGAGCAGCGAGGAGGGGCACTTGCTCTCTGGGCAGTGCCGATAGCACACTATAGTGCATGACTCCGTTCATGCCAGTAGGAAAGGTTTGAACAGAAACAGTGCAGCCACGTCCGATAGCTCTTTCCCTGCTAGGTTCTTTGGCAGATAGGTTCTTTGGCAGACGGAAAGAGCGACGACTAAACGCCACTCTGCGCCTACCAAAAAGAGTCATACCACACAGCGAGCACGAGCACATCACGCGAGACGACCGATTATGTCAGCACTCACCTTATCAGCCCTCCGTCATCGGTGGCAGACTTTGTTACGCAGTAAATAATGGCACGAAGAGTCATCACATATCACGGTATCTTCTTTAGGCATTGCTTTCAATGTTGACTTCATTTCGCTCTTGGTAGATGTGAATAGAAGGCAGAAGCAGAATTGGTGTAATTGACAGCGGACCCACTGTGGAGACATGACTAAGAAAAATTGCAAGGAAGGAGCAGAGAAGACTAAGAAAAAAAGAACAATGAAAACCTAGAGGGAAATTTTAAAGAAAGATTTAAAAACGAAAAAAAAAAGCTCAAGTAGCAAAAATATCGTATGTGCTCCGATACGGGGAATCGAACCCCGAGCTCGACGGTGAGAGCGTCGGATGTTGACCATTACACCATATCGGATATGGCTTGTGAGCTTGTTGTTGAAGAGACGCGCCAGATCTGCGTATAAGAAGACGACAGGATGGCGGCAAAGTGACTACGACTGGTATGGGTTGTTAGGCACTAGATGGACCAGTAGGTGGGCAGCTTAGATGGCAGGTAACATGACATTATATTAGGTCCGATAGTAAAGAGTAAAGTAGCAGTAGAACGACGCCATATCTTGCAAGCGAACGAAAAGAAGAACGAATAACAGAGAGCAGTGGTATGATGAGGGTAGCATCCGAGAGGGCGGCCAACAAAATGGACAGACAGGACAAGACACAAGAAGCAGTATGGAAGTGAAACTGTAAAAACAAATAACGGGATGCAGAAACGTGGAATTATCGAAAGATGGAACAATCATGGTGGGATATTAATGGATGATGGAAAGAAGACGACGAGGACAGTAATATGTTGTCGAAGAGAAGAATAAAAGAATAAAGAAGAAGACGGAAGACGGAAGACGGAAGACGGAGAAAGAGAAGAAAAGCAACTACCGCTTGCGCCGACGTCGTCCGGCGGGCGGCCTCTAGTCAAAGGCCCGCTCTTCAGACGTCGAGAACAGGTTGATGTGCGAGTCGCCGCGCGCCGCACAGCCCATTGTCATCTTGTGCGGGTGGAACGCCGTCGCCGAGATCGGGCCCGTGCGGCTCTGCAGGAAGCCAGAGTACGGCTCCAGGCGCGACAGCTCGCGGCCGTCCAGGTTGAACACCTTGACCGCGCGGTCCGACGTGCCCACGGCAAACACCGGCAGGTGCTCGTGCGTGCTGGCGGTGCGCAGCGTCGAGCCGTCCGCCGCGTTGGTCGTCTGGATCACGCTGAGCGGGTACTCGCTGCGAATGTCCCACAGCTTGACCTTGCCGTCGCGCGCCGCCGACAGCAGCTCGCGCTGGCCGCCGCGCTGCATGTGCACGCTCTTGATCCAGACGCGGTCCGAGTCGTCCTTCCACTTGCGCACCATGGCCTCCTGCGGCCGCAAGCGCGTGTCAAACACGCGCACCGCGCCGTCGCCAAAGCCGGCTACAAAGATGTTGCCCGTCATCTGGTCGCTCGTGAGCGACGTCACGCACGAGCCCGAGCGCGCCGGGATGTCTGCCACACACGCCTCATGGCCCGCACTCCACACGCGGATCACGCGCACATCGCCCGCCACCAGAACATTGCCTGTCACCTGCTGCCAGTCAAATACCATGCCCGAGTGCACGTTACTGGGCACCATGTCGGTCAGCGCGCGCCACGACGTCGCCAGCTCCACCTTGGAGAAGGAGTCGTAGTGCCGGTACACGCGTAGCACACCGTCCGACGAACCTGCCATCAAAAGGGCCTGGTCGTCCTCGTTGATAAACTTCATGTCGCTGATGCGCGAGCCGGGCGGGTTGCCGTTGGAGAACCGGCTCAGCTTCTCAAACTTGTTCCAGTCCCACACCTGGATGGTGTTGCCGTCGTCGGCAACGGCAAGGTGGTCCTCAAACTGGTGGAATGCCATGCGCGACGGCTGCGAGCCGTTGTTGATGATGCCCAGCTGGTTGTTCCACTTGTGCGTGCCGGCATACTGCTTCTGCGGCTGCGTGTCGACGAGTGTCGACTCATTGCGTGCACGGCGCCACAGGCGCTCGTTGTACTCGGTGCTTCCGGGCTCCTCCGCTTCCATACCGCGCATCTGGGGCTCGCGGAAGTACTCGGTCGACCAGTCAAGGAACGTGCTTGCAAGGGGCATCAGCGGGCCATCGGCTTCGACATCGGCGTCGGCATCCCTGATGAAGCCGGGAGACACTGGCTCCTTGGCCACATTGTATGCCGCCATGGTTGACTCGCGCTCACTGTCCTCGGGAGGTGTAAAGTCGGGCGTCGCGCCGACAAGGCCGCGTGCGCGACCAGATCCTCTCTGGAAGGTGGATGCGGACCGCGGCAGACCGGGCGACGAGGGAGGCTCGCCGTGAGACGAACCAGGGGGGCCGCTGCTCGTGGGAGAGTGGCCGGCAGCTTGTGGGTCAGCACCCCAGAATGGAGAGAACAGAGTGCTGACGGTCCGCCGCAGCAGACCGGGTGATTGCAGCGGTGAGCCGTTCATGCTGCCTCCATTGAGGCTGCCGCCACCGCTGATGCCACCAGCCAGGCCGCCGTTCATGAGGTTGCCGCCATTGACCGAGCCGTTGGGACCGACAGCTGACATGCTTGCATTGTTGCGCAGGCCGGGAATGTTTGCACTTCTCATCAACCGGCGATGCTTCTTCTGGATCTCGTCCATGAGAGCCTGGGCCTGAGCACCAACGGTAGAGTTGAGAAGCGCATCGTGGACATGGTCGACAATGATTGTAGCGTGCGACTGGACCTCAGGGTGCGGGTCGACCGACATAATCAGTACGTGCTTCCAGTAGGCGGTGAAGATGGTATTGTACGCGAGACCCTGGGCACTCTCCTTGACAGCACCGTCGCGCGTGCGGTTTTCGGGGCGCGCATAGTGCAGGCCAGGCTTGTAGCCGCCCATGCCGAGGTCCTGGGGCGGGAACATGAGGAACTCCTTCTCTTCCTGCAGCTCCTCAAAGGCAGCAACGAGAAACTTGCTCTCGTAGCGAGTGACAAAGTGAGACATGAACACCAGCAGCTCCTTGCGTACCATGGGGCTGCCGTCGTTGGCCATGTCCAGCAGCGTCCATGCAATAGCCTCTTCGACACGGGCCACCTCGTCCGTCAGCTCCGGGATGCCTAGCAGCGTCGTCATGGCGTGCAGCATGGCACAGCGCACCTCGCAGACAGTGTCTTTGGTCAGGTACGCCAGTCTCGCCGGCGCATTCTCGCGGATGCCGCGCCACTTGGCCTCGGGCAGGTTCTGCCACAGCTGGCTCAGGCACAAGCACGACCACTGGCGCAGCAGGGGGTTCTCCTCGTTGCGCAGGTGGATGAGGCACGACGTCATGATGTCGGTCTGGTTGCAGACGGTCTGGCCGGCCTTGTAGTTCTTACACAACATGGCCAGGATAAACGCGCACATCGCCTTGTGCTCATCATTGTTGACGACCGGCAGGCCCTCGTTGGGCTTGAGGATGGAAGCAAAGTAGTTGTAACCGCTGTCCTTGATCAGGTCTTGCTGGCAGGAGATATCTACAGCAAGCACGCGTGTCCAGATAAAGACCATGACGGGCTTGAGCTCCGACGTTGCCGACTGGAGAAGCTTGAGGACATAGGGGAAGATGCCGATACTAAGGGCAAGCTGGACCGCCCACGGGCCGAGGTCGAGGAAGCGGCCCAGCAGGATCAGGGCACGCACCCGATGCTGCTGGCTCAGAAGCACCTGCAGCACAACCGGTAGCTGGTCGGGGGGCTTCTGCTGCTGCGCGTCGCCGCATATCAGGTAGTTTTCAAACGCAGTAAGCTGGTCTGAGAAAAAGGACGAGTTCTTGTACTCGTACTCAATCTCACCGGCCTCCTTGCGCTCAAGCATGGTAAGCTGGTCGAGTGTCTGGTCGACAGCAAGATCCCAGCTTGCCCACAGCGGGTGCTGCCGTGTGTCGGGGAGTTCAGGGTAGGACTGCGGATGGCAGTTGTAGACGGACATGATGCGCTGTGCGAGGAGGAAATTGCGGAAGAGGGCCGCCACTAGGAGATCCTGGCGGAAGAACTGGCGGAAGAGGGGGCGGTCAAGTGTTGTCCAAGCAATAGTATCGGTAATGGCAGTGAAGATCCAGTTAAGCTCGCCGAGGGGAGTGCGGCGGTCCTGGAGGCGGCCGGGCAGCTTCTTTGCGCGCTCGGGCTTGAGCGACATCTTGAGCGGATTTTGCTGTACAAAGAACCAGAGAGCCATTTCCATGGGGGTCGTCAGACAGGAGCTGAAGACATCGGCGGGGATGAGGGGATTTGTCGGCAGATTCTCCTTGGCGGCGCAGGCTGCGAGGTGGATGTATGGCCGGTAGTTTGTCTTGTCGTAGCTGGGGTCGTTGAGGGCATTTTCGTTCTCCTCCTGCTCGTGCTTCTCGACGAAGCGGTGGTAGTTGGTGAGGATGTTGCCGGCCTCGGAGCAGTCCCAAACAAAGATGGTCGGGGCCTGGAGCCACTGCTGCAGGTCGTATAGAGACACAGGGATATACTGCGTGTAGTTCTTGTTGAAGACCCAGATCTCGCCAGACGCAGTCGGCTTGGGCACGCCGTGGCCGTTGTAGTGCAGCAGCACGCGCTCGTCCTTTGCATTGCGTCGCAGCGAAATGCAAAACTTCTTTGTCTCTTCGACCGACGGATCGAGGTAGTGTTTGTAGCGCGGCCGTAGGGCAAGAGCCTCGTACTGACCGATAAGGGCCTTGCCGATATTTTCAAGGGCCTTGTGCACAGGCGGCACGGTGGTGTCTTGCCAGGCCTCGAGCCGGGCGCCGGGGTTTGTGCGAAGCTGGTCTGGCGGCTCGACACCAATGTTGAGGCAGATAGCAATAACGGCGGACACAGTCTTAAGGCGATCGCGCATGCGCCAATCCTGGAGCTCGAGGTTGGATGCTTTTGGCTTGCCGTTGGAGTCGTGGCGCTTGTCTGTAAAGTACATGTACCAGTTCTGCCTGTTAGTTTTATATCGACGCTTATATTGACGGAAGGAATTCAGAAGCACGACGTACATTGGCGAGGTGTGAGATGATGGCCTCGGATTGGTAGTGGTCCTCGAAGCCGTGGCGTGCACCCCAGCGGCTCAGCTCGCCGCTTTCAAAGAGAGACTCGGCGCCGTCATCAGCTTGACGGCTGTAGTCGCTTTTGGAGCGCATCAGAGGCGGCTTCTGTGCTCCTGGCCGGCCGTTGTTGTTGCGGCTGCCGTTGCGCGTGTGCTCGCGGGTAACAATCTGGCGCTGTGCCTGTGTTTCGGGTTGTAGCTGCTGCTGCTGGAGCAGCTGGCGCTTTAGTCTGCGGTCTGCCATGTCGGCTTCGTTGCCGTCAAGGGGCAGAGCTGAAGTTGACGCAGAAGCTACTCGCTGGTGCTTGGCTGGTACGCGCATAGTCAAGCCGCCGCCGCCGCCAAAGGAGCTTCGCCGCGATGCATCGCCGCTGCTGTTGTCTTGTGGTGGGGGCTGCGACATGTTGTAGTCGGACTGCTGCAGTTGTGACGGTGCTGGCTGTGCCGGCTGTGCCGACTGTGCAAGTCTTTGCGGCTGATTTGAAGACTGGGATTGTGAGGGGACAGCAAAGTGTAGACGCTGGGCGGCAGCCGCGCTACCGTTGACGCCGTTTCCGTTCTGCATTGCCGTTGTGGAGGGGGGGTTAGGGGTAGTGGAGGTCGTGTTGGGCTGGGGGTTCTGGCTGGTGACCACAGTCATGGTGCAGCAGGTATCGATGCCAGTGGTGTCGTTAGGTTGATGTCTGTCGTCGTCGTCGTCGTCGTCGTCGTGTCGTCGTCACGGTCGGTGATATCTAAATCGGATCGCCGACATCCAGACCGCAGTATTGGAAGAGGCCAGAAACAGCGAGCCTACAAACGGCCGAGTCAATCTGCCGACGCAGAGGCAGCAAGGGGGGTCGGCGTCCGTGATGGGACGCCTGCAGGGTGGCGGGCGGAGGCAGCGAATAGGAGACGGGGGAAAGCTGTGTTGTCAGTCAGGCGATCTAGGGGCGAGCAGTGATACCAGTGGCAGCAAAGAGGGACAAATAGCCACATCGGCCCGCCAGAATCCAAGCAGACACAAATTCAAGTCGGGCGAGGAAAGACACAAAGACAGAGAGACAAAGAGAAACACGTCGAGGATGGCAGCAGGTTGTCGCCGTTTGTTGCGCGTGCTGTCTTGGTAAGAGGGCCCCAAAGCACACTCTGGCAATGCTTGTGCTCTGACGGGCCGTCCCTGCTCTCCCTTGTTCTTCTTGTCTCTTCCTCCTCTACCTCTCTTTCTGTCCTGTGTACCCTGTGCTGCGTTGACTCTGCGCCACGCGCCCGGCAGCGGATGAAGAAAAACAAGAGTGGGGGTGGTGACGAGCGAATGCGAGGTTTTGAGGATGTCAAGGTGATGTGCGATTCGAGGGGACTGCAATTACTGACCGTCAACGTTGCCGGATGGGATGCTGGATGAGGTCGGATGAATCGCAGTTGGGGGCGGATTGGCCTTTGATGAAGTCAGGCTTGCCGCAGACCGGACGGATCTGGTGTGGTGCGGATTGTCACGAGAAAGACCTACATACGGTAAATTGCTTAGTACAGACCAGAAGGGAAGGCGCGAACAGCAGCAGCGACACAAACGGCACAATGTTAAACAGCACAAGGTTACTACTCCGTATTCCAGCGAGTGAGATAGGCCCATAGAGACGGGGCAGGCAGGTGCAACCGCTGATAAGCAAACAATGGAAAGGGCATTTCAGCCGGGGATTAGCGGATAGTGCAGCTTGGAGCTACGGCTCTGGGCATGCATTACGGGGGAGGTTACAGGGGCGACGGCTGACTAACATGCAGTCCGAGGTAATGTGACGCGCTAAAAAGGGTACAAAATGGGCCGCGTGACCGAGCTGACATGGGGTAGGCACGGACCATTTCTGTCGACCAATGGCAGCATGCATATTTATGGGTCTATAACATGTCTCATCGCCAGTATTACAATGCATATCAGAGACGAGACATTCGCTGGAGGAATCAATAACATTGGGAAATATTTGCAGTGTCTCTGCGACTCTCAAGACAAGCCGATTACCATTGATTAATTTCGGTTGGTTCGTCTTTCTGAAGGCATAGGAGGTGGTGAGATCCGGCATCGTATATGATCATTGAGGAAGAGGCGATATTCCGGAAAAAGAAGAGATTGTAGGTGCAGCAAGTACCAGACAACTCACACATAAGCAGGAGTTATTGTGGTACAGAGGCCAAGGAGTAGAAGGCCGGGCGTTTGGTATGTCGAGAGGCCACTCACTGCCCGTACGCCCACACGTGGGATGGGTTTGCGATGCACGGGGTTTCATCGCAGCCTCTCTGCGGACTTCTGTGCTTTCTATAGCATGCTATCTGAAAATGAAGATGCGTTTCCTGGCGAACAGCATACTGTAGATAGATGCCTCAATGCCACTCCGCGTACCCAACATCCCAGGCCCGACGACGGCCGCCGATATCAGCCATGTCTGCAGTGTGGACTGTTGCTGGAGCAGTCCGTAGACACTTGTGGTTCGGTGACACAATGTATAAGCTACATCAAGCAGACAGCAGTCGGTGGTGCTTTAAGCTACGATATATAGACCTTGGCCTGATAGAGTACAGCCCGGCATGTATTTTCGAGACGACGTCCAGCGAGACGCAGGTCGGTTGCTACCCTACCGAGATGCCCTGCGATGGCACCTAGATTGTAGATGTAATAGTAAAGCCGATTGGGTTGCAACAATAGCCCATCATGGCAGCTCGGCTCGCTGTGCTACTCCTCGTCTATGATATCGCCTCCGTCATCCTGCTCCATGCAAAGTCAAAGACATGCCGACAAAGCAGGGCATGAACGCCGGGATCAAGGCAACAAATCAAGGGAGGGTGTGTCTGTTGGCAAGGCCAATGACAACGAGAGATCTGCATGGCGACCTAATTTGCCCGTTAGAATGATAGCCACCCAATATCTACGGGACGTCCCTGCCGCAGCAAAAGGACCAACAAGTCGGTAGCTGCAAGCAAGTCACCTGACTCGACAAATATCGACTCGGTAAAGCATGCAGTACTGAGCTCAACAGTCTTCTACGGCGGCTTCTACGGCGTCGTATGCCGGGCATTTATCAACCCTGGCACACTTCTTCGACAGCAAGTGGAAGTACTCCGTAGTTGTCCACAACGGGATATACTCCGGATGTACACATAGTACAGCACACTGACGGGCGGGATCCTTTACGGATATGCAGAGTGTCTACTCCGTACATCCTAAGTGCATCCATCGTACAGGGTACAGAGTTTGCGGTGGTGCACGACTGCACGACATACTCTATGCACTCCGTCTATACTCTGGCAAGGTTCTTCCCTCGGACTGGCGAGGATGCGAAAATACACTATCGAAATAGAGTAGTGCATCCGATAGTTCATGGTTACTGCTTGAGGGTGGTCCCTTTTTCTCCTGCAGGTACACTGCATGCACATGCAGGTCTAGGACTAATGGGGGGCTGTCTCGATTGCTGGGCCGTCGGGTCGTATTCAACCTGTTCTTTCAAACATCACTGCGTCGAATGCAACTGTGCAAAACATGCTCCTTGTGTTTGCAACTGTGGCTGCTGCTTCAGAACGTCAGCTCCAGAGTGCAATAACACATAGTACGACCAGCTCACCCAATCCCACCTCGCGTCTTGCACATATATAAACAAGAGTCATAAGACATCCCGTCCCTATCCCGGTCTAGAGTTCACCATCACGCACAGCACATAATCGCCGAACTGTTTCTCTGTTTACAGTAGCATCTTGCTGCCTCCGATATCATAAGATAATAATATATCACAGGCAATGTGATATCTTATGTCTCCCCCAAAATGTTTATGCCTCCCGGATGTACCGTGTCGTCGATCTCACATGACAGCTGCGGCACTATCACTCCCTAGACAGCCTATCACATCCTGAGACCGCACTGCTCTCACCAGCCTTTAGCAGGTATTCTACTTGGTATGTATTAATATTAAGTAAGAGTTCTACTCATTAATAGTCATGACAAAGTGGAAGAAACCAGACAGTGGAGATGTTTCAAGTCTGGCATGCCCATCCAGGACTCATTTCGTCAGTCCATAGTATGCTATTCTTATTCATCGTATGTACTGTATGTACTCCGTACTACTCCGTATGTAGAAATACAGCATCATGTGCAGCACAATAGGGACACTCTTTTCTCCATTTCGCCGATACGATGCTGCTCTATTCTCATGCGCGGGCTGCACAACGTCGACGCAGGCTAGCAGCCCGGTACTTTTATGACTGCGATTCCCTGCGTTCCTAAACCGATTACCCTTCTCGAACTCCTAAATCTAATCAATCTATTATCGATAGGCTTCCCTCGTCTCGGACTCTGGCGTAGAATGTGATAACAAGCGCTGTCTGGCATCGTTACAAGGGCTGTCCGCTCTTTCCCCCACAAACCAACCACCGTCAAACAAATTATGGGCCGCCGCTATTTAATACAGAGAAGAAACGTGTGTTTTATGTACGGGTACTAGTGATAGTAACGGGCAACGTGCCCTTATGTTTAAATTGCTGAAGATGGCAGGAACTCGCTGAATAGAATATAAGTGAGGTGGCGGGAGTGCAATGAACATCGTCCCAATAAAGAAGGGACGTCCTGGCATAGAATGTTTCACGATATCACTGGGTGACGACATGGTAGAAAACGGAAAGAGCACCCGCCTTATATATAGCGCTTGTTTTGCTTACAGAGCAACTGTAGAGTAATCTTCACCACCAACTGTCGCATTGCGTAATGTGCTATTTCATGGATTTATCGTATTGTTCATTTCTTCATACCTGATGTCTGCAGTTGTTCGTCTGAATTCCCCTGAAACCGATCGGCAGCGTGCCCACTCCCCCTATTTCGACTCAGAACAGTCGCCAACAGCCCCAAGAAACATTTTAATCGTCCGTAGTCTGAAGCACCTAAGATACATTGGCGGAATCAGTCCACCGGTGTCATCCTACAAAGAAGGATTAAGGTGCAGCTGCAATGAGATTCACAACCCAGCTTCTCTTTATTCTTCCTGCTGCCAGCCGCATGCCTCTCGCATGCTAACAAAAAAGACGCTCGACACCATCTCCAAAAATATCCAAAAATACAAATAACGGCAGGGGCTACTACTGTGACAGGGTTCCCGCTAGTCTCGTTCAGTCATGCTGGGTCGCTGTTTCCTTTTCGGGCTTGCATCCAACCTCTCCCTCTCTACTCTACCCCTGTCGTGACCAGCGTGTGTCTCTATGTACTAATTAATACATAGTATCTTGCTACCCATAGCTACCTACACATAACTGCGCCATGTCGTATGAGGCATCTTCTCCCTGTAATCACCACTGACTTGTGCCTTCCTTCTCCGTCTTCCCACTCGACACGCAAGGAAAGAGCACCCTGCGCGCCTGCCTCGTTAGATCCGTACACCAAGGCAACGCTTGTTCTTCGTCACCACAACTGCATCTCGTCTCCTTCCCCCTTTTGTCACTTTTTGGGCCTCACTCTCCTTGATCTCTCCTTTACCATCTCTCATCTCTCGTGCCAGCTAACCCGTCGCCGCGCCCCTATTCCCTTGCGCAAACCGCTCTCGTGTGCATGAGAGTATTTGGCACTAAATCCGCCATCCAAACACTAAACCACCTCCCTGCTCCCACGCTCCACGCTAGAATATCTGGCGACTTCTCGTCGCCGTTCTTTGCTGCTCTTGTTACAGCGTACAGCGTACTCCGTACAGAGACAGCGTATTCACACCCCCTTTCCGCTGCGGACTGGCCGAGTATATCGTCACTTTTTCGTCTTCTCGCGCCGTTGAGCTACTCCCACTCTGGTACAAGCACTACATAATACAGTACCCGCTCGATTACATGGCTTTGCCCTAAGCCGACCCAGTTTTGGTCCCTGGCATTCCCGCACGGCTGCTTGCTGTGTTTCGCTACTTGGAGCTTGTATCTAACGTTCACAGTGACTACATTGGACTGGTTATTCACTAGTACAGTAGTGATACGGGACATCTGCTTTCTTTTTCCTCTTCGCTGCCAGAGACTCAAAGTATTGCCCTCCCAGGCGTCAAAGATACCACCACCACCACCCATCGGCACCCCAGCCATCTCAAACGCACGGCTCCACCACCGCCATCGTTGACCTCACAGCACATACCAAGTACACTAATACTCTGTAATCACTAGCCAACTCTACTACTCGTACTCTTACTCTGTACTCTGTACAGTGCAAGTCACACACTCAAGACACCACATCCTACCTACCGTCTCCCCTTTTCGCTTTTCGTCTCTTTTTGTCTCTCCCCCTATTCCCCCTTTGGTCACCTCTTGTCTCTCAACTCCTGACCCGTCCCCTTCCCCAGCCTTCTCTGCGCACTTTTGCATCTTTTATTTTATTTGACGGGCACGACAGGCCTTGACGAACCACCCACGGGCCCATTTCATTTTCATTTTCATTTTCATTTTGTTCATTTGTTCAATTGTTCATTTGTTCAATTGCTCACTTGCTCACTTGTTCCTTGCTTTCTATTATACACTGTCTGTTTCCTCTGTTTCTTCCTGCTCCTGTCCTTCCTTTCCGTGACGCCAACCTTGCTTCTCTTACGACCCGGCATCGACCACTCGCTCACTTCCTATCACCCGATCGAGACAATCTGTCTTTTGTCTTTCCACGGCATCACGAATCGAGCCCACAATACGCCAGAACCAGCAACTTCCAGACTCCAACTCAAGGCGCCAACTAAAATAAAAAATTACCCGTTGATCTGCTGTTGGCTGCATTTGCCCTCCCGTTAGCTTTCCCGCTCGCGCGCCCTGTCGCCGTCCTTTGCCCCTTTTTTTGCCGTCCGCCGCCGCACCATCTCAACTTGGCTTCTTCCATCTTCCGCACAACGCGCATTCGACGTCTTTCTGGCCCACTACGTACGCCTCGGCCACCTCTTTTCCTGAGCCCGCGCCCTCAGCTCCCGCCTTAGCTACCGTCTGCCGCCTTCCGCCTCCGGTATCGTCGTGCGCATTCACGCCCACGCACACGCCCCGGCGCGATGGCGTTCCTCTTCAAGTCCAAAAAGAACCAGGAGCGCGAAAAAGACAGAGCCCTCTCCAGCCGCGATGGCCCCCCGACATCTGGCTCGCAGCAGTCCTCCATCACCAGCACCAATGCCTCGCGCCTAGCTCGTGAGGAAAAGTCTGCCGTCCAGCGCTCAACACCGACCGGCAGCCTCAACTCAAATTCCAATGCCGACCCCGTCGATGGCGCAACAAGCCCGGACCAGGCCGCCAATGGTCGCCGCGCCGAGCAAAACACATCGCAACAGTCCAACGACATTCAGGTACATAACGCATTTTTGTCCAGGCGGACGCCGCCCTCACGCCGTCGTCTGCTTCATCATATCTAACATCTTCTAGTTCCGTAATGGCCCCGGCCCTACACTAGGCAACCCCAATATGTCGCTCTACCCTTGGTCGCAACGGCGACTGACCTACACCAACTCCACAATCAGCCCCTTTCCTCGGTACGGTGCTGCTGTCAACGCAACCGGCTCAAAAGAGGGCGACATCTACGTCATGGGCGGCCTGATCAACAGTCAGACCGTCAAGGGTGATCTGTGGATGATCGAGGCCGGCGGTGCCATGTCATGCTACCAGCTCGCGACAACATCAGAAGGCCCCAGCCCCAGAGTCGGCCACTCCAGTTTGCTCGTTGGCAATGCTTTCATCGTCTACGGTGGTGATACCAAGATTGATGAGAGCGACGTTCTCGACGAGACCCTGTACCTACTCAACACATGTAGGTCCATCCACGCAACTCCTCTGACATCCTTAACCAGCTTGCTAACGAGACAGCTACAAGACAATGGTCCAGAGCATTGCCGTCTGGCCCGCGGCCATCAGGTCGCTACGGCCATTCCCTCAACATCCTCGGATCCAAGATCTACATCTTTGGTGGCCAAGTAGAGGGCTACTTTATGAACGACCTCGCAGCCTTTGATCTTAACCAGCTCCAGATGCCCAACAATCGCTGGGAGATGCTCATCTCTACCAGCGAGGGCGGCACTGCCATCCAGGGCAAGATCCCCCCTGCAAGAACAAACCACACAGTCGTCTCCTACAACGACAAGATGTACCTCTTTGGTGGTACCAACGGCTTCCAGTGGTTCAACGACGTCTGGTGCTACGACCCGGCTGTAAACACGTGGTCCCAGCTAGACTGCATCGGCTACATCCCCGTCGAGCGTGAGGGCCACGCAGCAGCACTCGTGGACGATGTCATGTACATCTTTGGTGGTCGCACAGAAGACGGCTCTGACCTCGGCGATCTGGCCGCTTTCCGCATCTCGTCCCGCCGCTGGTACACCTTCCAGAACATGGGCCCATCACCATCGCCTCGTTCTGGTCACAGCATGACTGCAGTTGGAAAGTCTGTTGTTGTCCTTGGTGGCGAGCCCAGTTCCGCTACCGCTGCCGTCAACGATCTTGCTCTGGTCTACGTCCTCGATACCAGTAAGATTCGGTACCCGAACGACGCCCAGATCTCGCAGACTAGTGCCGCCAACCAGAGCAACTCGCAAGCCACTGGCAAGCCACAGCCAGCTGCACGCCGCCCCAGTGATCCCACGCGGCAAATTGCATCTCGTGATGGCTCACAAGGGCCAGTGGGTGATCGCAAGCGGTTAAATGCACCCCCTGTGAGCAGTCCCGTCAACGGACTCCGCAACGACGGCAGCACGCCGTCGCCTGTCAACACAGCCAACGGTGTTGGCTCAAAGCTTCCTCTCAGATCCAATGCCGCGTCTCCCCCCGCAGGCCCTCCTCCACAAGGCCAGCCACCCAAGCCTACACAAGCACAACGGTCTCGCGCTGCATCAACAGAGAGAGGCGGCAACTACTCAAGTTCGCCTGTTATTAGCAACTCCAGCCAGAGCCAGTCTCCTATTACGCGCGATTATATGAGAGACCCCGATGGCCCCATCCCCAACGGAGACAGACGCGCAGCCAGCCAACAGGGTAACCGTGTCCCCACACCACTCAGAACCGACGTTACCACATCTCCCATCTCAGCAGCACCGCAAGGCGGACTGCCACCAGCTCCATCGGGAGCTACATCAATAGCCCCAGCGACAGCACCTGGTGCATCCGAGGCTGCTGCCACAGTTGTGGCCGCTGCTGCAGGTGCGGCCGGTGCCTCTGCAATCGCCAACAATGGCCCACCGGCTGCCCAGAGAACAAAGCAGCAGCAGCCCCGCTCGCGCAATGCCGCATCGATTGACAGCACTACCGAGAAGCTGACCGGAGGCATACCTGGCGGTCGCCCGACTTCCCCACCGCCGCCTTCAAGCAAGGCCAACGGCAACCCTCTGGCGAGACGGTCATCAGGCCGCAACTCGCAGACAGTCACCCTCCTCAAGGAACTCGACATGGCTCGGAACCGCAATGCCTGGTACTCCTCGGAGCTTGAGCTGGCCCGCAAGGCTGGATATACCACCAATGCTACTCTCAGCCCTGTGCTTGATAGCCGCGGCGCGGAGACTTTTGACGAGGATGACCGGCCACTAATCGAGGCTCTGCTGGCCATGCGCACTGAGCTGGCCAACGTGCAGACCTCTGTCGATAAGCAGGCTGTTCTTGCAGCCAAGCAGATTGCAGAGGCCGACAAGCAGCGCGATGCTGCCATTCAGGAGGCAGTGTACGCCAAGGCGAAGCTTGCTGCTCACCTCGGTACTGGCAGTACTAACAGCACCCCGCGCCTTGATGGCAGCGACCGCGATGCCGAAGGCCGTGTCGAGGAGATGAGCCGGAAGCTGGCGACTGCCCTCAACATGCAAAAGGAGCTGCAGGCCCATCTCGAGCGGTCGTCGCTGGAGACAAACGCCGAGAAGCGCGCACGCCAGCTGTCGGAGGATACCTTTAATGCGGCCCAGCGCCGCATGACTGACCTCGAGAACTACAAGCAGCAGGCGTCTTACGAGCTGGAACGCCTCAAGGCCGAGCTTCACAACTCGCAGCGCGAGGCCCGCGAGCAGTCTGTTATTGCAGCCGAGGCCGTCGCTGCTTCGCAGCTGCTGCGTGTCGACAAGGAAGAGTTTGAGCGGCAGTATAAGGATGCCACCGGCTCGGCCAAGGACCAGAGTGGTTCGTTTGACTCTCTCCGTGCGGCCGTTGCAGCCTCGGATGAGATGAAGACGCTTCTGGAGCAGAAGCTCGAGCAGGAGCGCGCTTTGCGTGAAACGTCTGAGGCCAAGCTAGCCTCTGTCAAGGCCGACCTGGAGGCGCGCACGTCTGAGCTTCTTAACCTGACTCAACGCCTGCGCGATACAGAGGAACTAGCTGAGAAGCACGCAAATGAGGCACGCACGCATCGCCAGGCTGTCCTGAGCGGTCTGGATACAATCCAGGCCCGCAGTGTTGGCAAGCCCAACGAGGCGAATAAGGAGCGCCTGGTTGCACTAACAAGCCAGCTCGAGGCAGCCAACATTCTGGTCAGGAAGCACCAGAAGGATGCAGACACGGCTGCCGACCGTCTGCGCAGTGCTGAGGAGCGGATTGCGGGTCTGGAAGCGTACCAGGAGCAGTCCAGCCGCGAGGGTGTCACCATACGCCGGCAGCTGCAGGCTGCTATGCGCGAGTCGCAATCTCTGCAGGCAGCCAACACGGAGCTCAAGAACCAGCTGGCCAACCAGCAGCTTGAGACCAACGCAATGACTGTCCAGCACAACACGCTCAAGGACCTGCTAAGCGAGCGCGGCATCAGCCCGACTACGGCCAATGCTGCAGCAAGCGCAGCAATGTCTGCAGCAAACAGCCCGCGCTCACGTGGCAGCCCGCGTGAGGTGTCGCCGGAGCACGAGGCCCGCATCCGCAGCCTTGAACAGCAGCTGTCGATTGCCAGCTCGTCGCACGAGGAGACGAAGCAGAACTTTGCTGTGCAGGCGTCCGAATCTGAGGCAGCGTACCGCGACAAACTGACACAGCTCGAGAACGACTATCAGTCGGCGGTGCACTATGTCAAGGGCACCGAGAAGATGCTGAAGCAGCTTAAGGAGCAGCTTTCGCGGTACAAGACGGAGAACACGCGTCTCAAGACGGAGATTGAGGAGCTGGAGGCCAAATCTGCGGGCACTCGCGACGCCGCAGTCGCCAGCGCACCCGCAGAGTGGGAGACGGAGCGTGCCGCCCTGGTTCAAAAGGTCGACACCCTGCAGGCTGACCTGGGCTCGTCGCGGGCGCAGCTCGAACAGCAGATTCTTTCTGTGCAGAAGGAGCTGGAGAAGACCGAGCAGGAGCGTGACACGGTGCAGCGGTCCCATGACGAGTCCATGCTGCGCATCAACACGGTCCGCCGTGATATGGAGGAGCTGCAGCAGGAGAATGTCCAGCTCGAGCAGCGCGCACGCGACGCAGAGCAAAAGGTCGGCATGCTGCTCGACCAGGTTGGGTCGTCGGTGGGCAACTACCGTCGTCGCAGCCGGCAGATGGCCGGCCTGAGCCCTGAGCAGATCCGCGAGGCTGCTACCAGCGGACCCGGCGCCAGCCCGAACGGTGCTGTCGGTGCTATCCCGCCATCTGTGTCGGTGTCGGGCGCAACCAGCAACGGCCTGGCCGCGGGCAGCAGCAGCAACCAAAGCCAAAGCCACGTGCGCCAGGACAGCTCCGAGGCGGGCAGCGCCTATGGCGAGAACTATGGCGACGGCCGCAACAGCGCTGCCCTAGACAGCCTGGCCAACGAGCTGGAGACGCTGCGCAGCCACTGGGAGGCGACAAACAAAAACTACCGCCTGAGCAACGCCTTTGACTTTGAGACGACGGGGTCACCAGTGATTGGTGGTGCAGCAGGCGGTACTTCGGGTGCCGGCAGCGGTGTCAACGTCGGCAGCAACGCTGTCAATGGCGGCCCAGCCAACGGACTGAGCGAGAGCTTGGCTGACTGGCGGAAGCGCCTGGACAGCTGAGCTTATGAATGGGTGTAATGTGACGAAAAAAGAACAATAATGTTTGCATGCTGTAATCTGGCTACCATATCCTGTTTTGTTTGTCGGTTCCATATCCGGCTAATCATGTTTCTTTTTCTTTGCTTTTCCTTCCCTTTGTCCTTCTTTTTGGTCTACTCGTTCGTTACCTTGTTGCGTAGTCGTTTCTTCTCTTCTTTTCACTGTATTTTTCTATGATCGTTTTACTTTCCACTTTCTACTTTTCACCTTTATTCCTTTCTTTGTTAGCTTCTTATTTTCCTCACATAGTTGTGCTACTCTATCTATGTCCTTCGGGTCCATGTTTTATATTATTTTATTTCTCCATGGAAACAAATCATATGTGCAACATGGTATTGTCCTTTGATTACAGTTTTTTTTTATATATATAAAAATATAAACAACAAGGCTCAAGTAGACTTTTTCGTATGTTTAAAGGAATAATTATGTTTTAAATTCAAGTTAAAATACTTCAATTTGTGCATTATTTTCTATTAGAATGAATATTGATATAGTGTAAATAGTAAATTGGGGTGCACGATTCACTTTTTTTTTTCTTAATTAATTATTCCTTCCTTTCCTGATAGACACAGTTTACTTTTCTCTGCCTAAAATAGATGATTGAATTCAATCGCTCCTTCCCTTAGCTGGACTCGCTCTTTCCGCTTTGAATTACTTCCAGCCTTGCCGGCATGAGTCACGAGGTCGTCAGGCTTCTCTCCATTTCAGTGCAATAAATCAGCCTCACACTAGAGTACAAGCAAGTATATAAGTCGATACACATTGTGTTGTGTAGCGGACGAAAAGCAATCAATCAAATCACAAAATTTATTTGAGCCAACGACCATGCTTACTATTGACGGCCGTGTCGGCGAGGGCGGTGGCCAGCTCGTGCGCACTGCTGCCGCCCTGTCTGCGCTCTCCGGCCAGCCTCTCCGCGTCGACAATGTCCGCGGCGGCCGACCCCAAGGTGGAGGTGAGTCTGCTGTCAAACTATTGTTCGTGTCCGAAGACTAAGAGAAAAGGCCTCCGACCACAGCATGCTGCTGCTATCGAGTGGCTGGCCGATGTGACCGGTGCAGCCACTACGGGCATCCAGACCGGCAGCACCTCGTTCACCTTTCGTCCCAAACACCGCCTTTTGCCGACTGGCTGTGGCTCGCCTGAGACGCCCATTGTGCTCCGTGCGGCTACAGAAGCTGCCAGTGCATCCTTGATGCTGCAGGCTGTTTTGCCGTACATTTTGTTTGGCGAGCTCCCACAGACCGCCGCTGAGACAGAGAAAGAGAAAGAGAAAGACACAAAAACGACAGCAGTCCATCTTAGACTCCACGGCGGCACACACGTCTCGAATGCACCGACGTACGACTATCTCGATCAAATTCTATTTCCCACACTCGAGGACTGGATGGGTGTGCGTGTCGAGCGGGAGCTGGTGCAGCCGTGTTGGAACACGGGACCGGCCAACAGTGATACAGGGCATGTTAACCTGGCCATACACCGGCCATCACAGCTGGTGCCACGATTCTATTCACACTCGACACCAGCGACAACAGAAAGCCCACTAATCTCGTCGGTGGAGGCCACGGTATATGCTCCGCCAGAAATTCTGGAGCAGCTGACAGACTCGCTGTCTCATCAAGTGTCCCTATGCAGTACACTATCGCGATCGTGTCCAGACCTGCAGTTCCGATCAGTCAGAGATAGCGGGCACGGCTCGCGAGTATATGTGCTGCTCGTGGCACAGACGGCGGGAGACGAGGCCAACAACATCCCCGTACGAAGATGGGGGCGTGACAACCTGGAGCGAGGGAATGTTTTGAGAGGTACGACAAGGGGGCGAGGGCCGCCCGTGCAGAGCAGGACAGGAAAGAAGGGGAGCAAGAGCAACCAACGCAGCCGCGGACCGGCAGCAGAAACTAACTCGGCGGACCTGGCCAATTTTGGCGCCGTGTGTGACCAGATTGCACAGAAAGTGGTTGGCTACTTGGCCAAGGATATCGAAGCCGGCGGGTGCGGCGACGAGTACCTGCAGGACCAGGTGATTGTGTTCCAGGCTTTAGCTGCAGGCGAGACATCATTCTGGCGAGGGCAGGAAAAGACAGAAAAGGCAGAGGAGGGGAAGAAAGAAGAGGATCTAGAGGATGCAGTTGCCAAGCTCAGTCTTGGTGGCAAGGGCGAGAAGAAGGAGAAGAAGGAGAAGAAAAAGAGTGTTGATAATGCACCAGACGACGACATGTCGGCACCGTTTGGTGAAGGGTCACTACATGCGGCCACGGCTCGCTGGGTTACGGCCCAGCTGCTTCCTGGTGTACAGTGGTCAAGCAACGGCACCGTATGCAAGGGTATAGCATGGGGCAAGTAAGTTTATAATATACTCACAAACGAGCATTTATTCATCTCATGATACGATACATTGGCCTTTCCGACCTAGTGATCCACCAACTACTCAACTACATACTATCAAGGACCTGCGTGGCCGTGTCCCGGAGTTTGAACTTTTGGATCTTGCCGCTCGCCGTCTTAGGGTAGCCCGTCGTCCAAAAGACATGCTTCGGTACCAGGTGCGGGCTCAGCCGCTCTTTGACCCATGCCTGCACTGCTTTGTCCGTGAGGACCTGCACCTTGAGCACCTCCTGCCCGTCCCTGATCTCGGGTGCCTCTGCCTGGGGGGTCTCGCCTTCGCTACCGACCCACATGCCGCCCTCGACAACCACACCGCCGTGCGGCACAACAAAGGCGGCAACAGCCTCGCCGTGACGCTTGTCGGGCACGCCGGCCACGGACACTTCGGCAATCAGGGGGTGCTGGAACAGACAGTTTTCAATCTCGAGCGGGTGGATGTTTTCGCCGCCACGGATGATCAGATCCTTAATCCGGCCAGTGACTGCCACGTACCCATCCGCGTCCATCGTCGCCTCGTCGCCCGAGTGCATCCACATGTGGCCGTCCTCGCCTTGGAACATGACTTCCTCGGTCTGGGCCGCATCGTCCCAGTAGCCCTGCATTACGAGGTAGCCGCTGGCCACCAGCTCGCCGGGCTTGCCGCGCGGCACAATCCGTGACCGGTCGCTGGGATCGACAATCTTGACGCCCGTGTGCGGCATGACACGGCCGACCGTGGTGGTGCGCTTTTCGAGAGAGTCGCCGGGCGCCGTCATGCAGCTCACGGGCGACGTCTCGGTCATGCCGTAGCAGATGACGAGGTCGCGCAGGCCGAGTGTCGAGAACAGCCGGCGCATCAGAGCTTCGGGCACAGACGACCCGGCTGCAATGCCGGTGCGCAGGTGGGTAGGAAGATCCTGCATTTTCTGCTTGATGTCGTTAGTGCCGGCAGAGAGGGTGTGCTGGAGCTGGCTCTGGTGCTGATGGTTGAGCTGCTCGAGCCACTCGAGCATGGCAATGAACATGGTGGAAACGCCGTAGAGGCCTGAGGCGCGGTGCTCGGCAGCCATCTGCAGTGATGCCGCCGGGTCAAACGCAGGCGAGGGAAACAGAATGGCCGATCCTGATGTAGCGGTGGCCATGTAGCCCAGCACGCTGCCGAAGCAGTGGAACAGGGGTGGCGGGCAAACGATCTTGTCCTCGGGCGTCAGGCCCATGCGATGTCCAATAAAGTAGCCATTGTTGAGGATGGACGTGTGCGTTAGCATGGCGGCTTTGGGCTGCGACGTAGTGCCCGAAGTGAATTGAATGTTGATGGTGTCAGACGCGCGGAGAGTAGCATCGGGGCGCACAGGCGGCGGCGGGTCGGCACGAAGCTCGGAAATCCGGTCGTCTCTCAAGATTCTGATGCCACCGGTCAATACCGAAAAGGGTGTCAGGGCCGTCTTTTTCTTTTGCGTCGGCGTCTCTGCAAAATCGTGGGACCCAGCAACGGCCATGTGGTCGTCCGTGTTGTCGAGCAGCACAATAGTCTCGAGTGTCGGAATTCGGGACGACTGGATACGCTCGCCGGCCGGCTTGCACAAGTTCTCTTCGCCGTCCACAAGCTCGCTGAGAATGGGCAGGTTGGACCGGCCGCGGCCGGGCTTGTAGGGCAGGTCTGTCACAGCGCCAATGATCAGCACTTTGGCGCCGAGATGGCTCAGGGCAGCCGAGACCTGGCCGGCAGTGAAAGCCGGGTTGAGAGGCACGAGCACGGCTCCGAGCTTGAAGAGTGCGTAGCTGAGAGCGGCAAACTCCGCACCATTGCCGAGACTGATGGCGATGCGGTCGCCCTTGTGGACACCAAGGCGAGACTGCAGATTGTTTGCCAGTAGATTGGAGACGCGGTCGAGGTCACCATAGGTATAGACAGTCTCGCGCGGGGGCATAAGCGTGGTGATAGGCGGGAGGCCGGCCTGACGACGGCCCTCGGCAGCCGTCACGGCAGAGGACGCCACGGGGGCACGTGCAATCACAGCCGGTCTGTCTGGAAAGCGAGCAACGATAGAGGCAAAGTGCTCCGGGATGGTCTGGGTCAGCAGTGCCGGGGCATCTGTCGGGCCATGGCTAATGGACGGCGACGCGGTGGAGTGGCTGCGGACGGCAGAGGCGAAGCTGGCTGAGTAGGCAGTCAAATGCACTCCAGGCCGGCGGGTAAACAATGCCCGGGCCGGTGCCGTCGTCGTCGTCGTCACCGAGATCGCTGGTGTCGATGCCGTCGAAAAATATGCCGAGGTAGTAGAAGCAAATACCCGGGGGATGGCCCGCCGGAGTGCCGACGAGGTCAGCAGCAGTCGGGACATTCTAGCTTGGTTGTATGATTTTTAAAATGAAACCCAGTCAGATCCAGCTACCAGCTGTTATCACTTGCGATAAAAGCGTGAGATGAAGCTCAGAAAGAAGATATTCAGGCAGAACAGTGAATTAGCCACATTTGCAGCTCGGCATATTGGTGAGGGGGGCAGCACAGTGCTGCCGGAATCCAGATTTCTGAATTAGTGACTCGATTGAGATGTGCATATAATAACTACAACCTCGGGCTGAAAGGGGCCGACTAATAGGGAAGGAGCTATCGAGCAAGGAGTAAAGCTGCTATTGTAGAAATGAGGAGAAGGAAGGAGCGAGTCGTGGTGAACAACGACAAAAGGAAGGAGCGATACATCTTCATGTCGTCCTTACATATTAGCTTTGATTCTTTTGATTCTTTTGATTCTTTTTCATCTACATAATGTACGAAATCAGAAAGAGTCTTCAAAGCTCTTGCCTCTTTTGTATTTGCCTTCTTTGCCTTTTGAAAACACTGAGAAAGACCGTGATTGCTGGCAGACGTCGTTGTTGACAATACTCCGCAGCCAAGCTGACCTGAAAATGCGGGGAACTTGATACAGCCGGATACTGGAGAAGCAGCTAGGCCCTACATTGCCATTGCCTCAAGCCATTGTTAGTGCGTGCACCAACGCCACTGACGTAGCGCCACCGACTCCAACACAAGCAAAGACTCAGTATTCACATGATCATCACATAGGCATAGAATACAAAGACTTTGAATTTAAGTGATTCCACAAGTTTATTCGTAGATTTCATTGGTTGTGAGACTGTGCTCGTCTATATACAGAGAGGAAGGGAAAGGGAGGGAAAGAAAAGGAAAAGAAAAGGAAAGAAAGAAAAAGAGAAAAAGAGAACGACAAACACACAAGAGAAAAAGAGAAAATAAACAAGCCGACCCAATCTATACCCGTGGCAATAATAAAGAAATACAAAGATAGAAAGAGAATGGGGACAGGAGACAAAACGATAGAACACAAAAGAGACGGCAGACACGTTGACAAGCACTGCTCTACGCCGCCAGATGCAACAGTAGCAAGCCGGTTGAGTCGCTTACTCGGAGCATGCCGTCTTGGCGTGGTAGTGTGCCGAGATCCGTGTGCCGTCTTGTCCCGCTTGTCTGTCCGATTTTATGTGCCCGAGTTTCTGTACTGGATGGTGTTGCATTTTGAGTTCCGTAGTATTGTGATTGCAATGACCGCCGACGAGTAGCACCGAAGATGTACCGATGATGTAGACTAAAAAGAAAGAGAAAGAAGAAGAAAAAGAAGAAAAAAGACAAGAGACCACCGTATACGCCGTTCTGATGCATGTAATGATAAAGAGAGAAAGTAGACAGTAAAAAGAAAAAAGAAAGAAGAAGAAAATCACTGAGTCTGAGTCTGCTCGCCAATGTGACGCTCGCTCTCCGGCTTCCATGTGCCCTCAAAGTCGTGCTTGACAAAGGCCATGGGGTCGTCGTAGTCCTTGGCGCCCATCTGCTCAACACCGGGCGAGAAGGATGTAATGGGCAGCACAATGACGTCGCCGACGCGCTTGGGCACCTCCATGCCAGTGAAGTTGCGCCAGTCGATCATGCCCGTCACCGCAACTTCGGACATGTCAAAGAAGCGCTCGTCGTTGAAGTAGCCAAAGATAATGTCGGTCCAGACGGCCGGGCCGGTAAACTCGACGACGTTATTGCCGAGGAACGAGCGCAGCTGGCCGTCGCGCTTGAGCTTGAGCGTCTGGGTGGTGATGTGCGTGACAATCTGGCGCAGCACGGGGTGGCCCGGCTTGGACTGGATGGTCCACTGGCAGAACTGGATGCGGCGGCTGTACCAGTCGTGCCAGTCGGGCCGGTCGGGGTCGGCCTCGATGCCGATGACCAGGCCAATGGCCTCGCGCGGCACGCTATCGGGGATCCACTCGAGGGCGCTGCGGATGGCGTAGGTGTCAATGTCCGAGTAGATGCCGCCGCGGGCGAGCAGGATCAGGTAGCGGAAGAAGTCGGCCTTGAGCACGGGCAGGGGCAGGGCGTCGTAGGCCTCGAGGATCTCGGGGACGGCGGCATAGAGCAGGCGCAGCAGCTTGAGGGCGACGGCATCGGTAATGACCTCGTGGACAAAGCCGGGGTGCTGCTCGGTCCAGGTAGCCTCCTGCTCGCGGAACTCAAACTCGCCATTGGCCGGGGTCCATTTCCAGGTTTGCCAGATGTAGGCGGGGAACTTTGTGTCGACGTCATAGGGGTACTGGTAGGCAAGCTTGTCGTAGAGGGTCATCTTGGAGAGGTCGGGGGCGTGGAGGGTCTTTTGGCCGCCGTTGCCGTACTTGTTCTTGTGGCCATCGGGGGCGTCGACGTCGCCGGAGCCTTGGGGTGGTGATGATTCGGAGGAGGCGGAAGAGACTGTGTGGATTTCGGGGGGTGCCGAGGCTTCGTGTAATAATACGCTGCCGGGGGATGTGTGGGAGCGGGAGACGAAGAAGAACACGGTCAGGAAGAAGGCGGCGGCGCCCAAGGCCCGCTTGAACGTGAGCATCGTGTGTGTGTAGAGGTGTGGTGTAGAGGTCGAGGTAGTTGTAGGTGTAGTTGTAGTTGTAGAGATTGGGGGTCGTGGTTGGAGCTCAAAAGCTTGGCGTGACGTGGATGGAGGTGATTGATCAATTGAGCCAGATTAAGCTGGCATTGGGTCGTGGATGTCGAGCTGCTTAGATAGTCGACCGACACTGGTATCTCTTTATTTCTTTATTTAGAGCGGTGGTATGGGTGTTTCTGGTCGAGGTCAGGGTGAGGGTGTCGAGCTCGAGGAGTGGCAGCCAGGGTGGTGGCCAAAGTGGTGTCGAGGCGAAATGGGTGACGGGGAGCTGACGACGAGGGCGGATGGGTGAAGAAGACAAGTAGAGAAAGGAGGTGGAGGAGAAGGAGAGGGAGAAGAAACAATGCGGGAGAGAGTGGGAGCAAGGGAGAGGTTAAAAGGATGGAGATTGAAGAAGTGAAGATAGATGGAGGAGGAGAGAAGAAGGAAAGAAAATAAACGAATAATAAATAAAAATGAGTAAAATAAAACACAAAAAGGAAGGTTTGAAAAAGGAAGGAACAGACTCCAGAAAAAGGAAGGAGCAGAAAGGAAGGAACGAGAGAGATCTGCAAAGTACAGATTAGTCGCTTGTTTGAGATGGTAAAGGAAAGAAGAGGTAAAAGTACTATGTAGGTAAAGGCCAAAGACAAGAGATAAAGAATGCATTCATAAAGAACAGGAGCGGAAAGCGTTGAAAACGAGAGCGAGGAATGTACGCTTTTAGAAAATGATAGAAAGAATGGACGGTAACAGTATGTCGTCGGAAGCCCGATTGGAAAACGTGCACTCTTTGCCTTTTGCTTTGCTTTTGCCTTTGCTTCAGCTTCAGGGGACGTGCTTTGTTAGAGACGCGCAATCGCATGCAGGACGGGGTATGTGCAGGAGTACAGGAGAATGTGCAGTACATAGGAGAACAGGAGTTGCGGCACAGGTGGCAGAGGCAGGCAGAGCAGGCGCAGAGTGGGCAGGAAATGGAAATAGTGGACCGGCACAGTGGACCGGCGACCGCGATGGGGCAGTGAATAAACTAATTCTATATTTAAATGCTTTAATTGCTGCTAATTACTATTCATTAATCTGGATTAAACTTTTAATAAGAGAGCAAAAATAGAGCAAAAATGGAGCAATCAGAATCTTTCCGCAATAGCGACGGCAAAAGGCGACGGTAGCGGTAGTAGTTTATGGTGGCAAGGTGGTATGTACTCTGGAGTGCCGAGATGCTAGATGCCTGTGGGATAAATGATTATAGTTATGATTACGATTATAGATATGGATTAGTTGTGAGTTCGAGATGAAATAAATACAAGTATAGAGCGATACTAAGCACATCTCGAGTACATAAAGTAGTGTATCGTACGTGCTCGTATTGGTGTTTACATGTACGGTATTTGTGCGTGGGGCGGTGGTGTCAGACAAAGATACGATGGAAGAACGCAGAGGCAAAAGAAATAAAGAACCAGGAAACAAGCGCACGTCGTAGACCATACAAGGAAGAGACACAGGAAGACATGCAGAGATAGGATGACAGATGGAGGATAAATGACCAGGCGAGCAGAATAGACAAGAGACGAGAGACGAGAGAAGACGAGACAAAAGACGAGGCGACTGGTTGGTCAACAGTCAACAGCCAGCCGAGCACAAATGAGAGACAATAACCAGATCAGTCTGTGTTACATATCAGCAGGATTTGGCAGGGTGCAAGGCCAATGAACATATGTACAGACGGACTGATGCACAGATGAAAGGGTCGACAGGGTTCACATCAGATCGAGGACGAAAAGCAGAGAGGAACCAGAGGATATCAGACAGCAGGGATAGAAGATCAAGCCCGACTTGTGAGATGAGCGTATGGGAAGATGCAGGTCGGTAGCCTGTTTGTGATAGATTGAAAAGGACATGGACTGTCACGGATAGAGTGTACAGAGTGATATCGACGGATGCCAGTACCGAGCAGAGTACAAGGATCGCGATCAGTAGCGATGCCCGTGTCAGACTGTTGCAGAAGGATACGTGTGGTGCTGTTGATCATATCCTGTAGAAGGAGGAGGATCAATATGAAGATGGACAAGGAGGAATGTCCGCAGGGTGATCAGAGACGCTGGCTGGGATGTTGACCGAATGCCGTCATTTGCTCTGCACGCCTTTTGGGATCACTCTACTATGCAGTGTTCTCTCGTGCAGTCTATTGCATGCTCACAAGGCTACAGCCGTGGGGGCGGGATGCAGACGAGTCAGAGACGAGTACTGTGTAGAGACGAGTAGAACGAGCAGAGACGAACGAGCAGAGACGAGAAGGCCATCGAACGAATCGTATGGCACAGCCAAAAGGGTGGCGTCCGGGGCATGACTGCGCGTACATAGTAATCGATCAAGACCGACAATATGCAGACTTCGGTGCAAAGTTGCAGTGCGTCAGATTCGGTGAGATGCAGCTATTCTCTGCAGAGCACGCCTACCGCGTACATATTCTACTTCCTACCTGACACATCACTATCCGTCCCATCCGTTCCGTGCACATCACTGCCATGCCCCATCCCGTGCATCCCATTAATTTGCAGATGCTATGGATAGTCTGGTGCGCATCCTGTAATAAAGATCCTTCTATCTGTGCCTTGGTTTTGTCATGTTTCTCATTTTATCTTTATTTTTTTCTTTTATAGTTATTATCTTTCTTCCTATTCCTTTCTTCTTCCTTCCTTCCTTTATTTTCTTCCTTCCCTTATTCCTTTCTTCCTTTATTTTCTTCTTCCTTTAAAGAACACTGCAGAAAATGAAAACCGAAGAAACGACGATGAACATCGCCATTTACCGTGCAAGGTCCCTGCATATGCCGCGACACAAGTAGAAAATAAAGAGAAGATCGCGAAGAGAACTAATTTTGTATGAGCCATGTTCCGGCCAGAATGACTGATGAATACACATGAAACACCCATGACGACATTGTGGGGCGTCTCTGGCCGCAGAAACTGTGGCAGCTCTCATTTGCGCTAATCTCCCTTCCATACCGAATAATACATCCTTGCAGAAATACACTATGAAACGTGTCTTCTGATGACAGATTACTAGCACAGAATGCCAACTATATATAGCCTACAAACAGTATTCATTTCAACATCAGCTAAAGCTACAAGGTCTGTTGGTCTAGTGGTATGATTCTCGCTTAGGGTACACCCTGAGTTCTAAACTTGCGAGAGGTCCCGTGTTCGATCCACGGACAGACCCCAATTTTTTTGTAGGCATTCTCTTTTTTCCCGTCTTTTTTTTTTCTTCTTTTAATAAAAACTCCTATGGTTGTGTAATTCTCAGAATAGTTTTCATAATTTTCAGAACATCGATTTAGTTATTGGTTAAACAAAGCAGGCACCAATGCCCAAAGTGCTGTTCTCGCCGCCTTTTTTTTTTTTTGAGTTATTGGTCGCCCTACTTTTACTTATGCCTGGTCGACCGACGCCTTAATGCCGACGCCTTAATGACAACAAAACAGTCATGTGCACCGCCGATGGGTTGCGCCTTATTAGCCCCTTTTGCATGTTTTATAAAAAGGCTGTCAACTTCCGGATAGCACCCGGTCGGAGTCGCATGCTCGAGAAGATATCGTTGATGTCCATTATCAAGAGATTGGTTGTCGCTGGCAGGCTTGATTGCCGTTTCCCTGGTAGCATTCTCAAAACGGAGTTTCTTTTGGGCAAAGCGCTCGTTTGAAAGCATGATCTAGACGCACGACTTTGATCTGAAAATAATCACGACTATAAACTACTCCAATAGTTGTCTTGCGACGGGAAACACAACGTACCTTGAAGCAAGTATCATGGTAGTAGATGCCTTCTCATAGACACGTGTTCCAGCGACATGTGGGATGGGGCGACGTGGTGTGTTTTCTTTTCTTTGCTCTCATCTTCTTTTTTCTTCTTCTTCTTTTTCGGATTACTTGCTTCATTCCACCAAAGAGACCAAAAGCGATGGCAGTGACATCCATACCAGTAATGAGTCCTCTGCAATCGATGAACCGAGACTTGGGAAAATCGAATTACAGTGATTGCGAGTACATTCCGGCGGATACATATTTCTATTTTTCTCAATAAAGATCCTCTCGGTCGCTGCCCATCTGTTTTTCGCTGCCTCGTTCGTTTCAGGATAAAACAGTAAATGCCAACTTTTGTACACGCTGGTGACAAAGGCCGTACGGCGCCAATGTACTCGGACTCTTACTCGCACTCGTTCATGTCAAATGCTGCTGTTCTTGTCTCGAGATAAATGCTTTGTATTTAGTATATTAAATGGCACACACACGGCCTTGTCTAGTTATCGTGTATGATGGTCGTACCATTTCCACATAGTACGCTGCATCGCCGCCTTTTCCCAGCCTATCCAAGGTAGTATTTGCAGTATGTGCTGCAGAATTAAGGCGTCTGCGACGTCTGTCGGCCTCGGTTGACCGCTGTTCGTGGCGAGCACCGTCGGCTTTCGGTATTGCTGCCTGTTGTCGATACTTTACAGCAGACCCGATCGAACCTGGTGGCCAGAGCGAGACCAGACTCGAATACCACGAGACTATGTGACTTGACTCTGTATGAGACAAGGCATCGTAGACATACCACAGGCTCAACGCCTTTAGCCAAGAAGGCTCAAACATAGCGAACCTGTTTTACAAGACATGTGGTGTTTGAAAGCATCGGTAGTACGTAGGACTCTTGACAGATATCACAAGTATCAGTCTACAACACGGAATAGGTAGTGGCTTGGTGACGATTGATTGTTACAAATTATTCCATCTTTTCCGTTTATACTTTATAGTTGTGTCGATTCGCAAAACAAAACATCTGTCTAGTTGCATAATTTGCAGTCCGTGGGTTGATTTTGTGGCCTGCTGCAAACACTGGCCAGACAATTACGTGGACAATCTCTTGATAGTTTCAATAGTTTCATAGTCCACACCACTCTTGGCACTGAATGAATAGAAAAATGTAATTGTACTCATTTTAAAAAAATCCCTAAACATTAATCTTGAGCGAAAAGTCGACGTGCGGCACGCCCTGGTGGATGTAGCTCGTCGAGATAATGTCAATGTCGTTGCACACATACGCCTCGATGTTGTCCGCCGTCAGGCCACCCGACACCTCAATCAGGAACGCCGTGTTGCCCTTGGCCGCCCACCGCTGCCGCAGACTTGCCGCCGCCGTCTGCACGCCTGCGCCTGTAAAGTTGTCCAGCATCACAACATCGGCACCCGCCGCAAGCGCCTCGTCCGCCTCCTCTTCCGACTGCACCTCGACTTCGATCTTGAGCGAGAAGCCGGCCACCGCCTTGGCTGCACGCACTGCGTCCGTGATGCTGCCCCGGCTCCAGACATGGTTGTCCTTGAGCATCACCATCGCGCTCAGATCAACACGGTGCATGTCGGCACCGCCCACGAGCATGCCGTACTTTTCCACCAGTCGGAAGCCGGGCGTCGTCTTGCGCGTGCCTGCGAGCCGGCCCGTGTAGCCGGCCTTGCGCAGGGCCACGAGCACTTCTTGTGTGCGCGTGGCAATGCCGGCGCAGCGGGCCAGAACGTTGAGGGCGACGCGCTCGGCGAGCAGCAGGCCGCGCGCGGGGCCAGACACCAGCGCACAGGCCATCTTCTCGGTGCCGACCTGCTGGCCCTCCTTGACTTTCCACTCGATCGTGCACCCGCAGCGGGCAAAGATCTCGTCGACAAACGGCACGCCGGCGACAATGCCCGGGCTCTTGGCCCACAGGGTGGCAGTGCGGGGCTCGTCACCAACGACGAAGCCGCCGTAGTCGAAGCTGGGGGTGTCCTCTGCGAGCCAGGCGCCGATCTGCTCTTTCCACGACGGCGGCAGCAGTGTCGACAGCGAGCCGTGCTCCAGCGGCACGGGAACAGACATTGTAAGGTAAGTGGGGCGGGTGTGATTAATTAAACAGTGTAAAACTAAAGGTGGCGCCGTGATACGGTCGAATTGAGATGCTTAAGATGCTTGCGATGCTTGCGATGTAGTCCGATGAGCGCGGCTTTAAGCGGCTTTTTATTAGTCATTTGCGCAGCGACCGTTCCTTCCCGCAAAATAGCCTGTAAAACGATCTCTGCCGCGTCGGCCCCGCACAAAGGGAAGGCACGTAATAGAGCGACTTTACAGCAGATACTACGTACATACTCTGCAATGCCGCGACTTGTAATGCACACAAGGCAGTATTGAACTGCAACAAACATCAGATGCTACTGTTCAATCTTATCAAGAGCATGATCGGCATCGATGTTCCGCATGGCAGCTCATCCTTCAACCTCTGCCGTGGTAATCCCGCCCGCCACGGCCCCAGTCTAGGCTGATTCTGCTGGGTTTTTCTACGTCGCAGCGTTAGGCATGACATGCTAGCAAATCGGGCATTTTCAAACTCTGTAGCGCACCGTCGTTATTCAAGTCTTGCCCGGATCTCTATTAGAATTAACACCATCTCGACTCGTTTCAATGCCATGCCGTGCTAGTTTCCCCATATATCGCCAAATAAATCAGCCCAGCCCCACGATGACTCAATGGGCAGTCGCACAGGCAGTCGCATTTTGGAACCATCCAAAGCTTTCAGAGACATTATGACTCGAGCAGCTGGCAAGGCTTTCTGTTGGCAGCGCTGGCATGAAGTGACGTTGAACGCCATGTGGCATTGCGTATAAACGGCAGGCGCGAGCCGTGCACTTTCTGATTTTGGCATCTGTCATATCATTGGATTATAAAGTGTGTTTCGACATCTCATCTTCACCTTGGTGCCCGCCTACCTCACTACCATCCAAAGCTTCTAAAGCTGCCGTCTAAACCTACCGCCGCAACATACACACTGTACCATCAGAGTATCATCACCTCGTCTCAAAATGCCTGCAGCTGCATATGACAATGTGCCCGGCGAGCCCATCGACCACGACAGCCCCATCTTTTTCTTCGGCGAGAAGCGCGTCTACGGCGAGTTCTCCCAATGGCGCCGGTCAACTTTCTCAGTCTCAAAAGCAGACATTGCCTCTGTCTGCCAGGTCGATGTCAAGGGCGTCGAGGGGGCCGCCGGCACGCTCGTCTTTGGCTGTGCCGAGCAGTTTATGATGTTCGGCAAGGCCGTAACGTTTGGCGACCGGGCCGCGCAGCTGAAAATCTTGGCCACGCCCGACCCGGCGGCACAAAAGAAGCTCGGCCGACAGGTCCGCAACTACACCGACGAAGGCTGGGATGCAGTCAAAAGTGCCGTTGTGACATGCGGCAATGTGCACAAGTTTGGCCAGAGCGAGAAGCTGAAGCGGATGCTGCTGGGCACAGACAACAAGCTGCTGGTCGAGGCGGCACCGCGGGACCGGGTCTGGGGTATAGGGTACGGGGCGACGAATGCGCTGGGGCGCCGGGCCACATGGGGCGAGAACCGGCTGGGCTGGGCGCTGATGCAGGCGCGGGCCATACTGAGGGCCGAACTCTGATGAGCTGCCTTTTTTGCAATTTTGTTTTGAGTAATGTCGGCTGCTAATATTGTATTCCCTTCATACCATCCTACGTTGGATTCTTCAAATCAGCAAAGCAATGTCCTCTCTTTGGCATACTGATACGTTTTGTGCCGGCAGTGACTCTGATGATACCTGACCTTGTGTAAGGATAACAGCGCATCGCCGATATAGGTACAGTACCTAGAAAGACCTGTATGACTGACAATAGGAAAAGGCTTTGACATGGCAAAGGAGGGTGGTCAGCAGCCGCCACGCTGCTAGTACACATGTAACTTGTATAAATCTGATAAATGACTTGTGCCTTTCTCTTTGCTGAGTAGGTGGCGATACTGGTGAGAAGGATATACAATAGATGTAGACATCGCACCAGGTAAGGCAAGCACACAACTGAGAACATCAGGCTCAGAGCCAGGTAGGACTAGCCTGACTGCGGTGAGGGCTGTCGTGTGCTGTCGTGTGCCGTCGTGTCGTGTCGCAGCAGTGTGTCCGCCAGCGCATGTATGTTACCTGCAGACTGGGCTACACGGCTATGCATGAAAGGGAGCTGCTGGTGCAAGGGGTACATATACATACTGTCCAATCGTGCAACGTTTGTTGATTGCAAATAATTTCTTTTTTCTTTTTCTGTCCAGAGAAGTTTTGAGTGGTGGTCTGCACCCCTTTTCGGATCAGCTATTAAATTTATTTTAATTCGCATATTAATTTAATTCTACCATGTGGCGGTGAGCATCCAGTCCATCACCAGCTCACCAGCAAGCTGACCGAATTCAAGAATCTCTTCCAAAATGCATCTCGAGACATTCACTTTTGTGACTCTGTGTTGACTGCCATCTCGCCTACGCCTGGCGTCAATTTCAATACCCATTCACCGATTCGACAGCTACAACATGGCCCGCTTTACACAGTAGCACACAAACGCCTAGCTAGAGACCACAAGCTAAAAGCTACTGTACTGTAAGCACCCGCTGCGGTTGGTATTGTATACAAAGTAGTACAAGGTCCAGCTAGAAAGAAAGAGGTTTGCGAGGAAGAGGAAAAAGGACCTGTTCTGGAAAGGGGCAGCATCAAATCGAGCTTTATCTTATCAGCAAACGACAACTCGCCATTCCACCCTCCCTTCAACTTCAGCTCATCTCTTTTCATCCGTTTTCTTTTTCATTGTTTGTTTTCACTTCTCCGCCTCACTCTCATCTCCTTACTACCTACCACCCTCCTCTACCGCCCACAAAATGGAGATCCAGCTCCCACCAGACTTTCCCCAGTCGGCCATTGATCAGTTCGACAAGCTGCGCGAAAATGGCCTGCTCTTTTACTTCCCCTCCAAAGGCGATGTCACCTCTTACGAGGGCTTCAACTTTGAATTCAAAATCTCCACCTCCATCGCCAAGAAACCCGTTCTCTCGGCTGATGCTCCCGAGCGGCGCGGCAAGGGTGGCCCCTTTGTCGACCCAGACCCGGAGTTTGTTGTCGCCCGGCCTGGCCCGGACCATGTCGTCGAGCTCAGCATGCACGCCATGATGCGCCCTCACTACGTCCTGCACACGCGTCTGTTTGCACCCCAGACCGATGACCTCGATGCCGGCGACTGGGCGGCCACGTGGGCTGTCATGGACGCCATCGACAAGGCTGGCACCAAGCCCATGATGATCTACAACTGCGGCTACGAGGGCGGTGCGTCGCAGGGCCACAAGCACGTCCAGGTCTTTGACGAGCCCGAGCCCGGGTTTCCCCTGTTTCCCGAGACGGCCGTGTCCCTTGCTGCCGCCGCATCCACACCGGCCGGTACTATCATCCGCCACCCCGATGTGCCCTTTGAGCACTTTATCCTGCCGTTGACAGAAACGATCACGCCGGCTTACGTGCTATCTGTCTACAAGCGCCTCCTTGCAGAGGTGCGCCGTGCCCACAAGGAGTTTATCGAAGCTTCCAATGGTGCCGTCGACGTGTCCAATTGCAGCAGCGGCAGCTCCAATGGAAGCTCCAATGGCAACGCCAAGCCGGCCAATGGATCCAATGGTGCCAATGGATCTGCTGAATCTCAGGCACCCGAATCCAATGGAACCAATGGATCTAACACATCGAACGGAACACCCAATCACATCACCGCGCAAGACATCCCTTCGCCCCTCGCTGCTTCGTCCGCCATGCGCCCGTCCCTGTCCCACCGCAGCACCGGCAACGGCACCGACGGCCACCTCAAGCCGTCGTCCGACGACCTCGTGCCGTCCACCATTGCCAACAATGTCATCATGACTAAGCGCTGGATGTGCATGGTGCCGCGTCGCCGGGGCGGCAAAGACGGCACTGGCGCCGGCTCGCTGGGCATGCTGGGCCTGCTGTGGCTCAAGAGCCAGCGTGAGCGCGAACACTGGACCGAGCTTGGCATGACGGAGCACCTGGTCTGGATGGGCCTTCCCCGGACAGACTAGGCCCATGCGCTGGCGTAAGCTAGGGCTAGGGCTGCAGCAAGCTGAGGGGGGGCGTGGGGGTCTGCATATGTCTGGCCTGCTGTGCCCCGGGGTGCCATGTGGGAATACTCGATAAATACCCCGGATTCTTGGTTTTCTTTGTTATTGCCCGGTCAGCTCAGGGTAGCATTTGCACTCGACCCCTGCATCTAGGGCAGCAATTTTCCACCCGGAGACGCTCTGCGATCCCCGGTGTGGGTGTGCCAGTTCGATGCTCGGTGGGAGATGGATGCACAAGACGCGCTTCGCTTCACAGACACGGCACACACCGCTCTGAATATGCGAACGCAATGCGAACTCGCGAGCATGTGCAAACCTGTGCGAACTGATGGAACCCGACTGCATGGAAAAAGTCAGCCCTTTGCTCCCTTTAAAAAGGGGTGGACGTCGGCGGGTGCCGATGCTTGAAAGTACTCCTGTGCGTGCCAGCACAACAATGAGGCGGCCATCTCTGGTCTGTCTGCCTTGTTTATGATTTATGATGGTTCTTATCTTCTTTGCTAATCTTTTTCTGATGCCTTTTGATTTCTTTGCTGTGCGATTCTCTCGTCCTTCCCTCGTTACTGTTTTGCTCTTGTATTTTGAGATTATTTAGATTAGATAGACTGGGACGCCGTAAAATACGGCAAGCTTCAACACAAAAACCGCACTTGAATATCACTTTAAAAACAAACATGCCTCATGACAGCACTTTGACAGAAAACCAAAAGCACTTCGCCTCATATAAGAAAGATTAATACGCACAGGAACAAAACCGCACATCTCCACCAGGACACGTTTCTCATGATTCTATTCCCATTTTCAGATTCTATTTACACCATGCATATGAAGAACACACAAGAACAAACAGCTAATAAAGCAACAGAACAAAACAATGCAGAAACATTTATCAACAAGCAATACACAATACGCACACGCGCACAGCATCTACATCGGCGCCTTCCACCGCAGGTTGATCTGCTTCTTGGTCACCATCGGCCGCAGCACAAACACGCCGACGGCCAGAGCCACGACAGTGCCCAGCATCTGCAGCTTGCCAAAGCCCTTGTCCAGCAGGTCAAATGCCAGCGACGGCGCGACGCGCGTGCCAAACACATCGACGGCGCCAAAGGCAAGCACCAGGCTCGTCGACTCGACGTGCGTCGCCGCCGTCACAATGCTCTGGACGCCCAGCACCTGGCGCTCGTGCGACACCACCCAGCGCGGGTCGACCTCGATCGCAGGCATGTACCGCGACAGGCCCTCCTCCATCTCGGCCGGCGTCACGTCGCGGCCGACGGGGCGGCGCGCATCCAGGACGCCGCCGATACGCGGGATGCCGATGATGCCGTTGACGCGCGGCAGATAGGCCAGGACCTGGCGCACGGTGACGCCCTGGCGGGTCTGCGACACGGCGAGTGCCGACAGCCGCGAGCCCAGGATAAAGGTGTGCGACACGACGGCGGGCAGCAGCGCCTCGGCGCTGTCGTCGCCCAGCACGGCATTGACGGGCTCGTACGCAGAGACCTTGCCGCTGCTGGCATTGTCGCCCGAGAGGCCGCGGTTGTTGGGCTCCAGCGACTCGTAAATGTCGCTGACGGTAAGGTGGTAGCCCTTGATGGTCTGGGCGGGCTGCTCGTCGGTGGCATAGTCGGCGAAAAAGGTGCAGGTAAAGGTGTTCTCAAACAAGAGGCACGCGACGGGCTTGGAGCCGTCGACGCCGCTGTACGCCGACGTCGACAGGACCTGGCCGCTGACCGTGTCGATCAAAAAAGTCAGGAGGGCACCCGTCTTGTCGTTGAGCGCCGCAACGACGGCCAGGTTGGGGTTCAGGTATTTGTACAGCACGCGGCGGTCGCCCAGAACACGGCCGATGGAGGCCACGGGGTCGTGTGCCGGGCGTGTCGCGACGTCCACGATGCGGAACTGTGCAGGGGCAGTAAAGGTCCAAGTAGTCTCGGGCGTGCACTTGCCAGCTGCAGTCAGCAGATACTGAACGCCGTGGATGGCCGAGGACGAGGCAGGGAAGACGGTCAGCACCACGTCCGTGGGACACTTGTCGGCGGAGACATCGGTGGGGACCTGGCCGTCGGCGGAGACAGTCAGCAGCCAAGGGCCGGCAGCGCTGTTGACCAGGACGGCGCTCGCGATAGTGTCGCTTGTGTTCTCAATAGACAGGGCGGCAGCAGCAACGCCGGCCACCTTCTCGCCCGTCTGGTACTTGACGGCCACCGACTGGCCGGCATTGGCGCCGACCACGATAGCGACGCCAGTGGCCTCGTCGACGTGGATCGCCTTGACGGCCCAGCTCTGGCCGTCCTCGAGCTCGACGGCCTGGACCGTCCACTGCACGGTACCGGGGCTGGAAGCATCGATAGCATACAGGCGGCCGCGGCGCGTGGCCAGAATGGCAATCTGGTGGAAACCAAAGGCATCGGGCTTGTCGGCACTGTCGGCTGCGCTGCTGTCGCTGCCAAAGATGCTGCTCACGAGCTTGCCGGGGACGGCTTGCAGGTAGGCGGGCAGCTTCTCGAGGTCGTTAAAGTGACGCTGGACGCGGTGAATGTAAGCCTCGAGCGGGCTCTTGGCTTCCTCCTCCTCGAGGGCGCGCACCAGCTGCTCCGATTCAGGACGCTCGACGAGGACGGCCTTGACGGCGCCGGTCAGACCCTCGTGGCGGGTCCACGCGCGCTGGCCGTTGTTGCGCACCAGCACCCAGTCCTCGTCAGCGGTCAGGACCGCGACACGAACGGCATACTCCTTGTCCTTGGCGACAATCTCGGCCGTAGCCACACCTAGCGAGTGCAGGGGCGCCTTGTCGGCGACGGGCCAGCGGCCCAGGATGCCGTGCGAGGCGGAGTCGACAAGAACGATCTCGTCGTCGGTGACGCGCGTGAACAAGATGTTGGCGGCGTCACCGGCGCTGACGGCAAAGGCACCGGCACCAGGCGCCTGGGGCAGGTCGTAGGCCTTTTGCACGGAGCCCTTCTTGGCGTCGGTGACGTGGAAGACCTGGGCGCGGTGTGCGTCGGTGGAGCGCGTGTGGACCAAAAAGTGAAGAGGTGTAGCCGTCGAGGCAGAAGGCAGAGCATGGACAAGGACCTGGGTCGTGCCCTCGGGCAGGGCAAACTCGGACTTGTGCTTGGTGCCGAGCAGGGCGACCTTGACCTTGCTCAAGCTGCTGTCCGTCCAGGCGACGATGCCGCTGCCGACAAAGAGCACGTCCTTGGCCGCGCTCACATCACTGGCAAGCGAGTGCTCGTCGACGCGGTGGCCGGTGAGCTCGTCCACAGTGAGAACCTTGAGGCCGGTGGCGGCGGAGGCAAACACGACATAGGCCTTGCTGTCGCCGGCGGACACGATCTTGAGGACGACGGGGGGCTTGGCGGACTCGCGGGACTCCCACGTGACGCGACCATCGTTTCCGGAGAGGCGGCGCAAGACAATTTGGCCAGTGGCATCCTCGTACGACGCAGCCAGCACGTCGCTGCGGGGCGCCGGCACCACCTTGGTCTTGCCCAAAGTCTTTTCCACAGTAGCTGTAGACACAGCGGCCACGTCGCTGACGTCGCCGGCAAAGTCCTGCCACCACACGTTGCGGCCGGAGAACGAGTCCCAGGCATGCACCGAGGATCCAGCACCTGCCGCGACCCATCCCTCGCCGTCAATGGCTGCTACACTTTTTGATTTTGACAGTGTCGTCTCTGCTTGAACTGTGTCCTCGTCCCCGCTTTCCAAGAGCTGCCGCCAGACAACGGCGCCGGTGCTGGGGTTGATGGCACCGAGCACGCCGGCATCGCTCAGGGTGTAGAGCAGGCTGGCCTTGTCGTCGGAGCGCGGGCGCTGGAAAAAGGTTGTGTCGCGCTGTGGCAGGCCGACAAGCTGGTGGTGAAAGTCAATGTCGTCGACCTGGTCGCGGTGGACAATGGCGTCGGCCGTGGCGGCGGCGAGCAGCAGCCCCAGCGCAGCGCGTAATGAGCGCATGGCGGATATGTATCGGGGAAGAGTGTAGCGTGGATGTCGGCTCAATTGATATGCCCAGAGACGTCGTGGATGTCGTCTACGGGGATCTCGACATTTCTCTATCGACTATCAACCGCGATATCAGGGGAACGTGGTGTCAACAAATTGTGGGGAGCTATCTAGCTCCCTCTAGCTCAATTTTGGCATTAATGGCACGTGACCAGACTTTCTATTGCTTCTATTGCATGATTATCGAAAGATTTCTTCGCCTTTCACTACACCTGGCTACCAAAGCGAGGCTCTCGCCAACCCGTTTACCGCCTTACAACCAAACCAGTAAAGACATCGATGCACATGGCGATGCTTTGATGTTGACGGCTTACACTCTGCCTGTTCCACCTCACAGGTCAGCATGGCTCAGCTAACCCTACGCACGCACTACATAGATAAGCACTGCTCTCGCCCCGACGCCTTGTACGCAACTACTTCCTAATATAGAAAGGCAAAATGTCTAACGACTGCCTACTGTTACGCAACTACCGCCCGGGCGAAGCTTTGTGTCTCCTTCTTGCAACACTCATTTCGAATGCCTGCCTTGTGTCATCAACCCAAAGCCTTCTTATAGGGGAGGCGGGCCAGCCGCTGGAACAACTCAGCCCCGTCCGCACAACAGTTCTCACACAACGCGTGCTTCACGCCTTTTCAGCCAGCCCCCATTGACGTGGTTCGCATCCAGAGACCCAGGTACTTAGATACTCTTACATCTTTGATAAAACAAAGGCAATCACAGTATTGATATATGGAACCAGCCCCCTGTTGTGGAGTGCTTTGGGTGGATGATACACTGTTACCAGGCTATGTGTACAAGGCGTCGGTTTGTGCATGGCATGATCCGTCGTTCCGCGGGCTCGACATGCGTAGTTATCAGCACATATGTACCAGCCGTCGAGAACAAACTAAGATATTCGTTTTTTCGTTCGGAATTATACACATAGTACATTGCAACTACCTACAGTTACAGCTACCGTAATAATTTCCAACAAATGCAGTGTCGCCTAATATTGAAATCTGAATATGCATTTTTCTATCGTATATCGGCGAATAGTAACAACGTGCTACTCGGTGATTGTTCTTCGGAATTTAATTTTAAAACTTGTCTTAGTCGACATTCAGTTCGCCTTTAATGCGGACCGCTTACAATTGCTTTTGTAATCACTTCGTGTTGAATTTGTTGTTTCGCTTGACAGACTGTAGACATTTGACAAACCGTACGTGTGTACAGGTGTGTCTAATGTGTCTAGTGGTCTTGTACTATGTAACGGACAAAAAGTAGTGAAAAGAGGCCCCAAAAAAATAGCGACAGAAAAGTAGACCGTACTACTATGTAGACCGTGTGTCATATTCTATGCCCGTGAGCAGTCACATGACTATATCACATGATATCCCACAAATAGAGATTAGTCAGTCTTGTGGGTTTTAGAGATGTGTAAAATCTCCTCTTCCCTCAAGTCATCTCAAAATATCAAAAGCATACACACAGTAGAACGTGTAAGCTTAGTCAGCCCCTTATCTCGTCGTTTCGTTCCGAAAGCATTTGTAGTTATTTACACACGAAGAAAATATACTAAGCACTTATCTGTCCAGGTCTGAAAGGTCGTTTGGCGTCCACGTCCAAATCCATTTAACATCAGGTTCTAATCTTATAAGTCATTTGCCATCTACAGAGAATGGTCGTTGTAAATAGTATAAATAACATAAAGAATACCCAGGATTTACTTTAGAAATCTTGCTGGTTTTGTTTTGATCTGGTTTGATCTGGCTTTCTCTTTTCCTCCTCTTTTTTTCTTTTCAGTTTGGAATGAATTGAGTTTAGAAACTGACTTATCAGAACTGCATGTAAGTCGCCATCAGCCTCATCCTACTTACAAAAATTATGAATTAGAGTGAAGCTTGTGCCAGAACAACCACTGCTTTTCTACGGTTCCCAGTCTCTCAAGGTTGCATTGGACGACTAGAGATTATAATACGAAAGCCAAAGTAAAAGCCAGCCAAAATAAAAGCAAAAGCCAACAAAACTAAGCAGGATTTACAGTGTACGCCGCAAGTGCGGCATGAGTTCTGTTAGATGAAAAAGTAGTTGTATTAGACGAGTAGTGGAGGACCCACTACTGACAAGTTCCCTCTCTTACTAACAGTTCTTCATAATATATAACCTACTACCGTCCACTCTGCAGACCACCATGTGTTCTCTATGCTTCACGAAAGTCCCCAAGTGCTCAAGGTCAAGAGTCAGTATTTTCGAAGACTGCCAAATATCTAAATGCTCTTGGGTATTCAGAATATCAAAGTTCAAGCGAACAAATGTAAACGTTGTTATTGTCCTGTACTGCACGAAAGCCGCGGGGCACAGGCACTACCCATAGAGACACTTGCGAACTTGCGACCTGCGGCTTAAAAAATAAGGGTGGCTGGCCAATCAGCGCCACGCCGACCCTGGAGCTCGAGACGTCGCCGCATGTGGTTCTGTATAAATATAAAACTCTCTGCGTTTCCCTCAGTACATATCTATACAAAAAAGAAGTCTCACAATATTCCGAGCACCGTCCTCTTCACATACATCCCACAACTTCACTCTTATTGTTGAAACCAACATGTCTTCATCTTCAACAAAAATGTGCCACCACGATACAGTCAAAACAGCCTGTAGCAAGCAGAAGTCTGCCACGGACGGCGGCTCTGCTGGCAATATCCGGGAGCCTGAGAAGAGAGGAAGCGATACCGAAGATGAGCTTCAAAGCCATGTTTTCTGCGATACATGCTCAAACGTCTGGTGAGTTTTATTTTATTTTTACCTTTTTTTTTGTACTGCAATCTGTTTTCTCTTCTACCCTGATACTACCTTTCATCGCCGGCCTTGAGAATTCCCCAAGTGTATTCCACACAAGGCTAGCGCTAGCTCTCTTCAAAAGGCAGCGGGGGGGGGTGGCACTACTCTTTCTGCATTGCGAACCGTCCGCACCGACCCCACAAATAACAGAGCCTCAACGTTTGCCTTAATTTTGGCGGGCCATGATTGGCAGGCTGAGCTTGTGCACCAATCGGAGCTGACGTTGAGTTGTTAGGAAGACCAGCAACCACAAACGCCTACGACCTCACGACCCAGCATCGCCAACATTAACGCTGCAACAACCGCCACCGCAAGAAATGCCGCAGTCTTCACCCGCACCACCGGAGGCCCAATCGCCTGCGGGCAGCATGTCGTCGGCCAACGAGACAAGCGCTGCTTTCTCGCCAGACCAAAACCGCTCGGCGATAGACGAAATGTCGATTATACCGCAAGAGTTTACAGCCCAACAAAACAAGGCATCGGACAACGAAGCTCGGCCTATGGGCTTCTTAACTATTATAAACACCACGACCGGCCAAAAACCAACAGCAACGGCCAGCCCAGGTGATGAACACTATCAGCAGGCCAGTCATGTGAATGATTCAAAACAACCTGCGGCTGTCATCGGGGGCCGTCATATTAGAGATACCGGCCACGACCCCAATCAGGCTCCCACTGCTTCGATCGCACCGATGGCCGCCTCGACTACTCCTGCATCCGTTCATGATCGTGCTGACCACAGGCTGGCGTGTGCCGATATTAACAGGTTTGCAAAGTTCTCGACTGGATTCTCTTTCTGTACACCATAATTAACGTGATCTACTATAGCCCTGAAGTAATATACACCGAGAATCCTCCCAATGGCACGTTGGGTACTGTTGCACAGGATCGCCAGAACATGGACGTTTCTGATCCGTCTGCGCGCGTCACGTCTTCCCCATTTCAATTTACCTCTGCACCGTCCGCCCCTCTCGCAACTTCGCCAACCCCTGCATCTATGTCTATGAGCCCTCGTGGTTATGGTCCTGCCGCCAAGATATCCGCCGCCTCGGCATCGCTCGTTGCAAGCAGCACGCCACGCGTCAGCCAACCGGCTACTGCAAAGCCGAGCTCCGCCGCTCCCAAGGCAAAGATATCCGGCAGGGTCAATCCACCGGGAACCGGAGGGCAGTCTCCTGCTCGAGCTGCCGAAGTCCCAATCCCTGCCAGAAAAAGCAAGGCCAGGAAAAGGAAAAACAAGGGACGCAGCGGAGGCATCAGCAACAACCGTTCCGGCAACTCGGGTACTGCTGCTGCTGCTGCCGCCGCCGCTGCTCCTTCACCTGCACCTGCACCTGCACCTGCACCCGCACCCGCAGTAGACAGCACCCCCGGTCAGACCAAGACTAGTGAACCTGCCCCTCAATCCCCCGACAGCATCGAAGACATCCCCTACCAGATCCCACCGCGGCCTCTCACCCCCTTCCGCAACCCGGACTACCCAGAGATTGATCTGGAGCCTCGCACTCGGCCCATCTCCCTGCCCCAGCTTGTCAGCGAGGTCAAGGGGATCTATGTCGGCCTCGCCATGGTCGAGAGCAAATGCATCGAGATCGACAACGAGCAGAGCGCCAACAAGGACCCCAACAACAAGCTCGAGCGCGATCAGTGGCAGGCCCTCATGGCGCTTCACCGCACACTCCTCCACGAGCACCACGACTTTATGCTTGCCAGCCAGCATCCTTGTGCCTCGCCCGCCCTGCGCCGCGTAGCCGACAAGTATGCTATGCCCGCCCGCATGTGGCGCCACGGCATCCACAGCTTTCTCGAGTTGCTGCGTCACCGCCTGCCCGACGCCCGCGAGCACATGATCTCCTTCATCTACAGCGCCTACTCCATCATTGCTCTTTTGTACGAGTCTGTCGACGCCTTCCGCGAGACCTGGGTCGAGTGTCTCGGCGATCTGTCCCGCTACCGCATGGCCATTGAGGAAGACAACCAGCGTGTGCGCGACACCTGGACCTTGGTCTCGCGCCGTTGGTACTCGCTCGCCAGCGACCACTCGCCCGGCATTGGCCGCCTGTACCACCACCTGGCTATCCTGGCCCGGCCCTCTATTGTGACGCAGATATACTACTACATTAAGAGTTTATGTGTCCTAACCCCTTTCACGTCGACTCACGAGTCTATCAAAACTCTGCTAGATCCCGTTCTCAAAGATACTCCTCAGCGCGTGTCTGTCACAGAAGTAGACTACACTAAAATACACGCCATCCTATTCTATCTCACCTCCTTGACCAAGCAACAACGCGAGGCGCTATATTTGCAGAACGACACTAAGGCAGCCCAGCCTCAGCCTCAGCCTCAGCAACAACAACAGCCCGAGTCTCAAGACCAGTCTCCAAACAAGACCCAAGCCTTCCCGGCTCAGCAGCTCACCAGCGGGCAGCAGCTTAAGCAGCTCCACGAAGAATATGCCAACAAGCTCACACCTACTGTCAACCGTTTCATGGAGAGCATCGACGAGCACATTGCCTCGTCGCGCAACGACTGGGTGCAAAAAGGCACGCACATGGCAATTGTCAACAGCTGCTCTTTGCTAGGTTATGGCTGCACCGACAATGTTCTGTTTAAGATATTCAATAATGCCATCGCCCACATCCCGCTGGTACAGAACGACAAGACGGATAGTAGTGATGCCGCCGCCATTGAAGACGAGGACATAGATATCAGTGAACACGCAAATACCATGGCCGACTACTCGGACTCCCAGTTGTTTGTGGCGCGCATGGACAAGGCCGTCTTCAAGCGTGCGCTCGTTGCAAAATCCTGCAATGGTTATATCCATGCAAGACTGGCCTGGACGCTGTCCCTGGCGCGCATCTCTACCAAGCACATGGCCCATGTCGAGCACTCGTTCCCCTGGCAGGATCTGGTCAATGCCCTCAACCAGATGCTGCTGGCATGCGCCAGCTTCGACAAGATCCAGCAAGAGACCGTTATGAAGCCCCGCGCCGGTCCAGAAGAGGAGCAGCGCAGGCTGCTCGCTGAGATCAAGATCAAAAGAGAGGAGGAAGACCGAAACCAGGAGCGTATCTTCCGCCAGCAGCAAGAACGTATCCGCCTGTATGAGGAACGAGAACGACAGCAGAAGCAGACGAAGCAGCACCAGCAAAAAGACAAAGAAACAGAAGGCGAAGAAGAGGAAGCAAAAGAAGAAGAAGTAGAAGAGGAAAAGGAAGACGCCATAGCCGTTGGCCCTGCTGATACTAGTGCTGCTGCCGACCACCCTGCTGCCGCCCCAGCCACTGTTATTCCCGTGTCGGCCAAGGCCACTACGTTTGCCCTGCCTATGCAGCAGCCTGCTGCTACTGCTGCTACCACGGCCGCTCCTCCCTCTTCTTCGTTCAAGCCGCCTCTGTCGACAGCTCCCACGCCTTCGTCTTCTGCCCGCGTTGCCGATGACGAGACCAAGCCGATCCCCGACGACTGGGCCCTGCGCGGCCTCGTGTGGACGGACAGCTACTACCCCAAGAACTGGTTCGAAACCACTGATTCGGTCGACGACGACGAGAAGCTCCTGGAAACCCCCTCTGTGGCAATCGCGCGCCAGGACCGCATCCTCTGGGCCGCTTGCCGCCTGGCCGCTTTTGAGAGGTGGATCACCTATGATGCCGCGAACCACAAGTTTTCAGTCGCGCCCGAGTTTGTCACGGCGCCTTCGCCGGAAGTCCGTGCCGCCGCCGACCAAGACGATCTTGACATGCAGGATGCTCTCGATACCGAGACGGCATCGCCTGCCACTGTGGCTTCGAACATGTCCGCCAAGGGAGACGTGGAAATGAAGGATAGCTATCCAGAATCAAGAAAGGCAAAAAAGGCAGAAGCAGAAGCAGAAGCAGACGCAGACGAAGACGGTCTTCCTGGTCTCGAGGACGACAACGATACGATTGGTAGCAACGGAGAAGACGACAACAACGATCCCGGCGGCGACAACGTCAGCCTGGCGAACATGCAGCGCCTGGCCAACCAAAAGGTGGTCAAGTTCGACAAGGAGCATCCGGTCGCGGAGTCGTCGGCGGCGGGTGCGTCCAAGGGGGATGCTGTCATCCCCGAAGCAGGTGCTTCTACTGCTTCAAAGGCTGTGCCATCTGGGGATGGCCCAATAGCTGGGCCAGTGCCGGAACTAAAATCGAAAGGGCCGGGCTCTGACAAGTCCATGACGGACGCTCATGATGCCGAAGCAATTTCTCAAAAGCCGGCTGGCACTACACAGTAACAATGGTGTTACAATAGCATGCGGCATTTGACTTGTTCAAATGCCGCCTTTTTTTTTTCTTTCTTTCTGTTTTGTTTTGTTTTGTTTTGTTTTGTTTTGTTTTGTTTTGTTTTTGTTTTGTTTGTGTTTGCTCCCATCTCTTCATTTTCGTTTTTTTTCCTTCTTCTTTTTTATTCTCATTTGCTCTTCTTGTCTCTGTTAATCTACTTTTCTCTGCAGCGGTTTCGTTTTGTGTTTATACAGCGTCCAGATTACTGCGTAGTTTTCTTTTCGTTGGGACTCCTTCCAAAGTAAACAAATAATAATAAAAATAGCATGAATCAATCTAATGGTTATATCCATGGGTTTCGAGAAGACATGCCCCAAGCAGTTGTGCTGTGCTCAGGCAAGCATGATTTTTTTCCCTGTCTCTTCTTTCTCTTCTCGTTGCATCATCGAAAGAGAGAAAAGAAAGACTGCAAAATAATGCCGACTTGCCTTGTGAATTTGTCTTATGAGTTTTGAACAAAAGGAGCCGTAGCAGAGCCTCAACTGTTTTGCAACTCACGATCGTAGTGTTCAGGATTGAAAAGGGGAGCTCCAAAGAGAAGGAGAAGATGGAGGAATAGTCATCCAAGACTCGGACAAGCACGAGAGCTTGGAGAAGAAAGCTGTTTTGGGGGCGGTGATTGTGACAGAGGCGGGTGTGACTAGGCACGGGAGATGATATTTCTTTTTTTTGTGTAGGGGCATGGGTAATAAAGACGGGGAGAGGCGGGATCGGGGGGCCTTTTATATCCCAACAAATCGATTATGCCGGCTGCCCGTCAATAGTAGTACAAGGATTATCAGTGCAAGGACTTGGCTTTGGGGATGGGGTTCCAGCCTAGGGTAACGGACTCGGGAGGCAGCCTAGGGCGGGAGGGAAGAAGCTAATACGTAGTAACTATGTACAGTACTACAAAGGAGCGTCTGTCACGGCAATCATAGAACTTTCACACCTCCCACACCTGCCACTGGCTGACTGGCTGGTTGTTTTTTTTTTTTTTTTAAAAAAAAAGAAATATAATGACAGAGAACCCACACCTTTTTCAAGACTAGCATGATCTTGTTCGACTGCTCAAATTCCTGAAGCTATCAGCCATCTTGCCTTGTTGCTTGTTATTCGGAGTGGGCTAGTACAATAGAACGGTGGAAGATGGACCACTACCGGGACGGGCGACCGCAGCAGGTGGCTGATCGGTTGTGTGGCCCGGGGATGAGAAAAAGGAAAAAGGAAAAAGGAAAGAATGCACATACAAGAGAGTGCCCCCCTTCGACGTTAAGTGCAGGTTTCCCGGTTCACGGGACCCAAAAGTGCACGTCGAATCCATTTTTGGAATATCGACTCAGTATGCCAAGCAGATACTACCAGGTCCATCGGTTCCTCCAATAGTAGCACAGCACGTACACCCCCATAATGTCGTTCCCTTGCAGATACGAGAAGAGCCTCAACAGGCCCTGGGTTTGTAACATACAGAGTACAGCCACAAGAATGCGAGCAGTATCAACGGGTTGGGGGCGTGATCAGGAAAAGAGAAAGGGAAAGGGAAAAGAAGAAATCACCTTGACTAAACCCGGCCCCGTCCCTAACACAGAGACAGGTCTATGACAGGGCCAGTCCGGACCAAAGCTTGCGAGTACGCGTACTCTGCACGATGCACCTCACTACTGTATGTAGATACACAGTAGTTGCTAGACCAAGAAACAAGAAATAAAGACTAGCATTCGTCGCGTCATCATCCGTGCGGATTTGTTTAGACAAGGGTCGGCAAGGATTCCGATGAAACCGAAACGAAAAAAAAGCAAAGAAAAAGTTAGCAAAGAAAAAGTTAAAGGCAAGCAAAAAAAAAAAAAAAAGTAATTCGAGAAAAGCAGCCTGTAGCACAGACTACATAGTAGCGGTAAAGAAGTCTACCTTTTACGATCCTGCACTATTCGAATCTTGCCGGGAGTGTTTCTGATCATAGTTGGGGACTAAAGATTATTGCAGTGTGCTGAGTATACATGTAGTACAATATTAGAAGCAGCGAATGGCTGTGGATTTCTAGCTTCCTTGATATTCTTTTGCTGTTCCCGCTTTCTTCTTCTTTTGCATCTCTCATATCGGTTGCAGCCCCTGTCCCGGATCTGACCCGTCTCACTCTTCCACACGATGCAGAAATTTCTCCCGGATAGTAGCCGCTATGTCCTATCATAGAGGCTATCAGGCCGTGCACGCACCGGCTGAGAAAAGACAGCCTTGAACTCCATTGACACGCGGCGGAAATTAAGATGCACAAGAAATCACGTATGATGCCAAGTGGAACTGAATGATACCCGATATCTATGATGGTCATCATCTGGAAATATCCTACTCAGTGACTACCACATTGCTTTTGTTTACGGCCTGTATTTTCTGGGTTGTTTCACAATAAAACATGATCGACATTGTTTTGTATTTTCTGCAGAGTTGGCCTAGAGCATCAGAGTCACAATGGAAACTCCGATTCCAGCCTTAATGACTTATCAGCTGCATTATATGTCTATATGATGCAGGGGTTGCACAGATTACATCCTCGTACGTTACTGTTGCCTAGTTTGGCGTGCCTGAGGCAAACTGAAGTGGTTCTTGGTCTTACTATTGTGGTGTTTATTATTTTGCGTCTGCTCTACTCTGAGATCGCGCTACTACATACCAAGCAGCGCGGCCTCAACCTGACCCGACCGTGTCTTTGAATTTCCTATCTCCCCCACTTTTTTCTCTTCAAGAGTAAGGTAGGTCAGAATGTATTCGTTTTTATGTCGGTATTTGACCGTTGTGAGTGGCATACTCTGTGCATTGCACATGCACAATCGTATTCAAGAGTTTGCTTATTATTTCGAACGGGCGTGACGGCCTAGAGCAAGCCGACCATGCACAAAGCTAAAGACGACGCTTGACATGGGCACGAACACCGTACTGTCGTCCTATGCACATAGTACACATCAAGCAAGTCTTTTTCAATATGCTTATGAATAGAGTTATCCCCATTTTTGCTATTATTTTATCCTTGACCTTGCTATGTTTGATCTAGTACTCCATGTAAGCGCCCTCCCGTTAATATCCACAATTCTCAAGTACAAGTACAGTGTACGTTGTAGGTATATCGAGGGGATACTCCGTAGTTCAAGGCAGCCGATGCGAGACGCACTCTGCCACACCCATTCTTGTCTATCGCTGATCTTTGCATTGTCTAAATTAAAGATTTCGTATTACCCGTGCAAAACATAATACCACGTGATACTCCGCGCCCGGAGACAGGGGGATGGTCAAGCTGGAGCTGATGGGTCTTTAAATAAAATGTACTTTATTCACGGTACGCAAGCCGACTGGGCGGTAAATGGGAGCGACAACGTGAAGTTACATAGTACTATGTACTTCGCAGCAGTCCCATTGACTAGAGACCTTATGTCGTAGGCAAGGGCCGCAAAAAGACATAATATACACTTGCTATAGGATTACTAGCAGGGATGACTTAGCGCTAACTGGTACTGACTGATCATATGGAAGGACTGGGAACGCTGAAGAGCCATGGATGAGACTGACTACTACCTTGAAAAGTGATGTGTCTACATAGTACTCCGTACATATAATCGATATGTACGGGGAAAGTATCAGACACAAAACCGTTCAATAGTTTATCGCTGCACTATAGGTCCAATTACATTGTGTTATTGTTACTGGACAATGCAGCTGTAAGGGGCACATATTTTTTATTGTAATCGTAATACAGACCAGGCTGTTCCGCCATCCTAGTTTGAAAGATTTGAAATTGCATCGATTCAATATTGTAATTTTGTTGAGATTGCTGGCCTGCATTGATAGACAGGCGCTGACTTGCAATAATGTCGGTTTACCCACACAGCCAATGTGTGCATCGCATATGCAATGAATCAAAGGGGAGGCCAAACAGCCGACCCAGACTATCGACACGTACCGTCCAATTTAAACTGAATGGGTAATCTGAAGGATCAGGATTTTGGAACAAGAGCCTTCTTCTTAGGATGATCGTGTTTCATATTCTGGCAATCATAAGCCACTTTTCCAGGGCGAGCAGCCTGCCAGGACGTTCTCTTGCCCAGTCTCTTGCCCGAAGCCTCTCATCTACACTGAAGCCATACTGTCTACGTATACATGGCACTGCCATAGGCAGCCGCGGGCGTACGATGCACTTGCATTGTATAGCCAGGGAACGTATTGTAGCCGGCAATGTATCTACAGAGGAACGGGCCACCGGGCAACAAAAGAGCTGTCAGTCGGCCTCCCTTCACCTGTCAAGTTCACTGCCGATGGCTTAGACCGCAATATGGTCTCTCACGCTCCCGAATTCCTTGATGAAAAATCCCTGTGACTGAGCCCATGGCTGAGGGCTATCGAGATCACAGCTGGACAACACACACACTTGGCGGTTGGGCCGACGGGAACAGACAGGGGGTGATACCGCCTTTAATAGCTACGGATGTTCTGTATCCCATGAACTTGCACAAAAATGGGGCTGCGGTAGGCAGCAGTTCAGTGCAACTAGCATGCAAGCAAAAGTAGTATTGCGCAAGATTTGGCACGGGATATATTATGTGACACAATGCCAGTGCGAATTTTTGGTCTGCGCAGATGTAACCCGAGAAACCTGATACAGACGTCAGAAGACGGATAGACCATAGAAGATATTATTGGAAACAAGGCGGGCAAGGCAATTCGCGACTTCCAGATAGATTAATAGTCAACAAAAGACAAAATTTTATTAGGAGCTAAGCTGGGAACTGTTGGGAACAACAATATTGGTTGTTAGCTAGAAATGAATGAGTATAATGACATGAGAGGGCCGTTAAGTCATAAATCCAAGCAGCCCTTATGGGCTCATCTGAACCGTCTAGAGTGTGCAGGGTTGTCAAGTCGATCAACCGTTATTTACGCCGATTTCTTGTAAAGTTTGGCTCCCACACAAGGCTACTCGCATGCCTCTTATACACCTAGTTGCCTCTCTTGAAAGGCTGGCCTTTGCATGATAGGACTCACAAGCTCTCCTTATTTGTTATGTTGGGGTCTGCATAAGCTGTCGTATCGTCTAGACAGACGAGGGGGGGATAAGGTAGAGTTGGGGCTAGTTGGACAGACCTCACAGTAAGTGTATGTACAGTAGCCTTGTCGGCTGGAGGTCGTAATACGACCCATAGACCGAACATAATGGAACATTGAATGTAAAATAAGTAAAATAAGTAAAATAAGTATAGTTTTACCGTGAAAATAGCATTTATGAAAACAAGAAAGGGGGTCGGCTGGCCTGGCATTGAGAAAAACCCGGTTACCACATCTATGTAGAAACCAAACATCCCTTGCTTGCTGTGCGTTTACGCACATATCCTGCTGAAGAAAAGTTAACAAACTTCAGACTGATATTATAAAAGACAGACGTACAGGTAAGTTTTCGAGGTAAAAACTATTGCTGTATTAAGTACGGGCTAACCATGCCTCTGCGAGCTAGTCGGCGAGGTGGATGGTACGGCAAAGTAGGCAGAAATTAAGAAGGTTTTAGACCCCGATGAGAAGGCTTGACGCAGTCGGTCCTAAAAATACCTACTATGTAGCTATGAAACATTAAGTTGAAAACCTCATTGTCTCTGCTTGCGACCTAATGATCATGCATTGTCTGCAGGACATTGTCAGTCTTCCTTAATCTTATTTCTCGCTCTGGCAACCGAAAACGCAACACCTGAGGGCTGCATACGCGTTTCATGCTCTGGTTTTCTGCAATTTATTCATTTCATTTCGATTTGTTTCGTTTCAATCCATTAGTATAATTTTTTTTGAATTTTAGTATTTGTGCTTATCTATCCTAATGGCACTTTCTGTTCTAATACAAGGAACCTCTCCCCAAGATGGAGACCTTAGTACATGTATTTTCAATTTGGCATTGCAGTCGCCCTCTCTCATCGCGGCATCCTCGTCGATCCAACTTGCCTCTTTACAACCTACTCTTGTCACAGCCTACGTTTAGATTTTATGTTACCTCATCGGTATTCGCAGGTTCTTTTTCTTTAATATTTCTTTATTGGTGTGCGTGTCATATATGCCACAGCGTACGAACGGTGTTTGTTGGACCTGGGCGAACGTCGCAAGTCTTGCCATCCCTGCGACTCTGTTGCCCGGCTTTCCCATTTCCTTGGCCTATCGGATGCAGGAAACACTGCCGTGTACCAGAAATACCTTCTACACAATAGCCAGCTCAAAATCACGACACAAAGAAGGGACTGGACTCAGGAAGAAGATCTGTTCACACCCTGAAAGAGCTAATCTCGGAACACTTCCCTGGCCCTTGCAGTGCATGTTCGTTACTGTGCACCACACCCTGGCTCGCATTATGGACCGCCTTCAACATCTCTCTTCTATTATACACCGTGCATTTTTTTTGACATGTCACCATCCAAGTTGTCATGGCAGACTACACAGAAGCTATGCGTTGTCATGGATCTTACATGTCTTGCAAGTAAAATTATGAGGCGATGAAACGATGCAGAGCCAACTCACACCAGATTCAGCCACCACCGAAGCAGATCTTGCGTCGCCTATATGTGACCCCAGTGCCCGAGGTACCCACGCCGACGTGAATGACAACAAACCCTATATACATTTGGTACGTATTCACCTATCACTACCTCTTATAATGGTACTTTGTATCCTAAAGTGATGTACTTATGAGAGAATCATCAAATCAATCACCGCAAAATATAGTCTGACGAAGACATATATGGCTACATATACCCCAAGGGAAGAGCAGCACTTCTCTAGAGTAGTTCTACACACCCCGGCCTCAACAACTCCATTTTACCAATAAAACCAAAAGGGGGGTATTCGGGGAGCACCATGTAGCCTCAAGGTGTATCGACATCGCCCTCCTCCCTCGTGACTACAAGCCTCACTGCAGAATACCGTCATCTGGTGGGTTAGGGTCACAGAACCCTATCAGCCCCTTTCTACTTGCCCGACGCACGCCCTATGAGGAAGTTGTCACAGCCAAGGTATCCTTAGGTAGGTGTACCCTATCTTCGACCAGGAGTCGTTTACAGTGAGCCTAGGACTTTACATAGGACAACAAGTCCCGAGAATGGCCACGAGCAACTCCGGTGAATGGGTATATTTCTTTTTGCTGTGTATCGGTTTGGGAAGTTGGTATAAAATAAGCCGAACGCCCTCTTTCTCTTCCTCTTCTCCTTTCTCCTTTTTATTTCTTCTCTTCCAGTAATCTACTTGACAAAAACATCACCATACACCCCATCCAAAACATCGTCGTCGATCTTTCAGTGTTGATCTAACAACCCGTCTCATCTAGATATTTTAATCAGACCATTCAACCCATACTCGCTCACAAATCCCATCCGATCCCATCTTCAACGGTAACAACACTCCCAACAGTCACCAGTCGACAAGCCGCTCGCCAACCATCTCAAGATGTTGAACAGCGACAACAACAACACAACCGCGGCCTCCGCTGTTGGCACGGCTGACACCTTTAGCCCTACCACCGGTGACAGCTCGGTTGATACTGCTATCATTCATCGAAGCCGTGCCGCTGCCCGTGCTCCTGTCCCTGATGCAGTCCGAGCCGCAGCCCCTGACGCTGCTGTTGCCGCTACCGAGGTTGCCGCTGATGCCAAGTATGAGGCGACAAAGGCCCCTTCTGCTCCCAAATCGGCCGAAGGACACTCGCCCAAACTAACTGTGCTGCCGTTTGGTGCCACTGGCTGCTATCCCAATCTTGATGGCGACTTTGGTTTGCCTAGCCTCGATGCCGGGCACAAACATGAAATCCCGGCTACAGGATCCAACGATGCACTGGGTGAAATCGAGCGCCGTGTTGTCAACCAGTGAGTACGCTCTTTATTGTAATTGCCTTGCATTATTGTGCCGTTCCTTTGCGCTTATTGCATACAACAAAGCTCACCGACCTCACACTATATGCACCAATGTCCGCTTATATAATCAACACCACCTGTCACAGCATTACTAACAACGACTTCTTCACAGGACCAACTCGTCGCTCGATGCCACTGCTGGCTCAAGCCATTCCGATCAGGATGACACGTCGATTTAAGTCGGGCTGGCGCAACGGTGGCTTCGTCGCGCTATGAGGCATGGGACTAGTCGGTACCTTTAGTTAAGATGTGGGCTTCCAACTCGGAGATCCATAGCCTTATTTAAGGCGGCCCGTTCCTAGCCCGGATCCAAGCTAGCGGTACAGTCGCGTGGCGTTTCCCCGGGACTTTCGAAGGAAGGAGAGCCGGAACCATGTGGTTATGGGTATGGTACCTTCCCTGTTTGGCACTGTTTCACCAAGTCCTGGACGTCGCGCCATACCTGAACGGCAATTCCGATGGCTCATGGGGCCCGTCTGCCGCCTTTTTATCCTGCTCTACACCTTATCCCGTCGCCCCAAAGACTCTTTTGCTATGCATGGCAATGCGTCTACTTTGACCATCATGTTCGCTTTCTTTTCTTTTGTCTCGTTTAATACTTCCTTTTTCCCAATAGCTCAAATCAACTACTTTCTTTTTCTACTTCGTGTTCATCGGTGTGGAACACTTTGGTGCTATGGTGCTACTGTACAAGGATGTACAGGGCTTTATATATCATACATGCGCGGCGCTGCGGAATACTTCGTACCAAGTATGTCTATCTCTCATACTCGTGGAGCATGGGCGGAAAGTCAGTTGCAGCATACAATGGCTCTTTACGATTCGGAACGTTTCCGCGTCCACCCATCCGCATGCCTGCATAACGTTCCCAAACACGGTTCGGCTTATTTGCTACTGGCCAGTCGCCAATTTGGTGTTCCCTATCGCTGGTTTTGTGTTCCACATGGTTTCTGATAACTCCCGTGCTGTGCCGTCCCTGTCGCCATCTTTTCCTTCTCTATCGGTTGGAGCACTTTGTATTTTTTTATTGGCTGCTTCCCACGTCGCAGCCCTTTCCCCTGGACCTGTATGTATGAAGTCGTTCCTTGCCAATTCCATGGCTATTTGAAGCTGTTGGGTGGCTCGTTGTTTATCGTTGACCGGCTGTCGTTTATCCTTTTCTTTGTTTATCATCCGCCGATAGTCTTTTTTGATCCGTGCTTAACCAGTTCATCTCCGGCTTTATGGAGACGCTCAAAAGGGAATAAGTCTTGTCCTATCGGTGATTGGCCGTCAATGATGGAAATACATGGTATCTCTTAGAGAGGACAGGTTATCTAAAATCTAAAAAGATGAAGAGAGAAGAACGAGGAAGGAGAGAAGAAGAATGATTATAAGCAAGGACTAGACGAAACGGCAACTTCTTCACTACGAGTCAGTCATAAAAGTACATAACAGTGAGATTCTTACAAATCAAGGTAGTCCCCTGCGTGATGGCGCCGCCTCATTTCCTTTCACACCAGCTTCGCTTCTCATCCTTTTAGTTGGCCTTCAATGTTGCAAAGAACTACGAGACATAAGAGGATGAGATAGGGTGACTGCTACCAAATATGGCTACGGGTAAGCCGGTGAGGCGTTATCAATGAATGGATACGAGTCGTCGTAGAAGAAAGGCTAAGAGGTTTGCCACAGTTTAGGGGGTGGCTGTGGCTAGCTCATTATGCTTTCGAAGCAAATACCAATAGGCGAATGGAGAGGATATGATGAGAATGAGAGTATTATACAGAAATTAAGAAGGCTTTAGACCTGATGAGAAGGTGCCAATTCCATGGCTATTTTGAAGCTGTTGGAGACCAGATATTAAAAGCTTGAAAATTCCTTATCTTTTAATTACTCTGAAGTCATGTGTATTAACGCTAGATTCGCGCTTTGTGGCAGTGAAATGCACAGTCTTTTTAAAATACATTATGCTCGTGTGTCTGCCTTTGCGGTGTGCTTACATCGCAATGAATTTAATAAAAAGGTATGAATACTAAAATGTAAAGATATGATGGGAGGTCACAAACATAGTCGGCGAAAGCCGAGATTGCTCCATTTTCCACCACAGCGAACAGGGGCAGTATCAGGGGCAAGCTCCCAACTAAGAAACTTTATTTTGCGTTAAAAATACGTATCTTGCCTTTCTCGTGCAGATTTGCGAAAGACTTATGAAGTTGGCTTCAAGTTCCCAAACTCCATTTATTAGCCCTCACTACACAAGCAAGACTACTGTGTATATCTGATACATGTCCTTGAGTATGCGACATGAAACACTTTTGCGGAATTTGAAATCTTTGTCTAACCGCAGCAACGTATCACACTCCAAAGTTCATAAGTGCTGTAGCCTTGACTTCACCAATTGCCACCACTGAAAGCGTTGCAGGTTTTCACACTCCCGTAGTTCGTTGCACATCCAAAGCTTCCAAACGGTATGGCTTGTATTCGTTTTTCTTTTCTTTTCTTGATAGCCATGTGGACGATAACGCCATGGCATTATTTACGTGATAAAATGCAGCTTGAAGTGACGCACATTTAGCAAGGGTAAATCAAATGCACAAAAAAGGTCAGCAATCAGAGACTCTATGGGGCGTCCCCTTGTTTCGTCACGTCCTGCATGGCATACGTAGATGCCTAACATCTAGACCATCGATGGGTGGCTAGTATTAACGTCAGTTTTCTTAACTAATAAATGTCTTCTAAGGCATCATTACGTAGTTTCCAATAATTGTCACATTGCTGTGTTCCTCTGATACGTTTGTGGGGAAAGAACGGGGATTATAAAGCCAACATTGATTCAATTACGACAGAGCCACATGAGCGGTCTTTAAAAAGCGCGAACAAAATTAATTATTCAGTGATAGTTGCCGACTACTCATGTATGGCAAGTAAATCTCTTCATACCAGGGGTCTGCTGACGTTGTGTATTTAAATACACGGCTGACCATCAAAAGACGCACTCGGCCAAAAAGCAATATGAGATATGAGACTGTGAGGCTTTATTTTTATTTATTTTTATTCTGTTGCCTCGCCGATCACTTCTTGTGACAAGCGAATAAAAGTAACTCGCAACCCAACGTCCGTGATAGAGAATTACTAACTCAAAGAACAAACAGAGCCTTAACCTCATCGCTTTACAAGGTAATATTCCTAGTTTTATGTGAAATGTCTAAAATATGTAGCTGTTTAACTACAAGAGAGGGTGTTAATAAGAAAGCTGTGAGGGAATAACATACATAGTGTAGAACCCGCTTTCACGAAACCCTGCCCACTTACAGACTCGATTTCTCGAAGAGCCCCAAGAAAGAGGAGCCCAAATGGTCCGCAGGACCGTTCGCTGAATAAAAGGCGTCATTCAAATGGCGTGCCGTGGCCGAGATGTGTCGAGAAAAGCAAAAATATGGAGGGGGATGAATAAAGAAAAAACAAACAAGAAGGGACGAATACGACATGAAACAGCAAAAAAGAATAAACATGAAAAAAAGCAAACGAGCAAGAAAATAAGACATCAATTTTAGTTCCGACTGTACTGCATCCATAAGGGGCTTAATGCGGTTCTGTAGGAAGTCGTTGGGCTCTAATGCAGGGGGTATTGCACGATGAGGTAGTTGAGGGGGGTGTATGTGATGTACTGTACACACATGCAGTATGTAGTAGAGTACGCCGGAGTGTTTTGGTGCTCAGTTATGGGTGAGATGGGGTAGTTTCGTGGTTATTTTCCTTTTACTCATGATTAAACACATCTTTGTTTTTATGTGACGAGAACTAACATGCTGTCTGACTGCTGTATACGAAGCAGTCATATGTGACCGTAGATCAAATCTGACATGGTTTTATTCCTAATGCTTCTTGGGCTTCTATGCATCCGTTGATACAAACCCCTTTGGTGGCATATGTTGGTTGCCTCTCTCTGCAGTGCTACTATGTAAAGTAAGCATGCGAGGGGAAAATGAAAGCATCGTCACGTTTCACAAAATAAAGGCGAACTGACATTATGTAGAGTGAGCCCCGTATGCCTGGCCGATGCCGGCCAAAAGTTATATTAAGCCCAAACTACCTAAACAAATGCTTAAACGTTGATTTTATGCATATTAATGCAATTAGAGATATATATTTCTCACCGGTTCACGTACGCTCTGCGGCCTAGTTTCACTGTTTAATGAACTTGCTTGTTACAAATTCTAGTAACGTAATACATACTGATCATATAATATGCAACAGGGGTGATGGGTGCCTAGAATAACCGCTTAAGGCAACTTGCTTTACCAACGCTGAAGAATATATCTCTACTGATTTCTCCGACAGATAGAGTCTACTCCAAACTGACAGACCCGACGGGCATGCTCCGAGACATGCTCCAAGATAGAAGGACTGGACAGACTACATGTCAAGAGGAAATTAAAAGGATATTTCTGATGTGTCTAGAATCACATGGACCGTCTAACATATGATTATTTACTGCCTCATTTCTGATCAAATATGCAGGTGCAAGGGGTAGAAAGTATGTATATACACGTCGCCACTGGCCTGCAGTTTCGAGTATCTTAAAGTGCAGATTTTATGGTGTACTCCGTATTGCTCTTGTCTGGATAGTCTCGACTTTTCATCGGATTTAATTCACACCAAAAACTCACGGCACTTCTAGTCCAGTGTGCCCTCTCGTTTTTTATTTATTTCATATCGCTACCTCCTTTTATCAACTCCAGCGTCCAAAGTCAGTGTGCACATATTTCGGTGAGCCGCATCGAAACAGCGAACCCCAACGTAGTTGAAATGTATGAGGGAATTATTTCCCCTTGCCGCATCTACTACAGACTGAAGCTAAACCATCATAATCATCATCACGAAATGTCTTCATAGCATGTCACTCTACGAGGCAAGCACTACATCGTTAGGCTTAACTTTACCAGCTTCTCGCGTTTGTCAATTTCCATACACAGCAAAGCACTGCCTCAGGCCTTTGGGCGTAAGTTTTAGCCCAAGGCAGACAAGGATATATACTGTAATGAGTTTATATCTATGTATATAAGGGCTATAGAAATTCGAACGCAAGAGGATGAGTACAGGGAATGCGGTGCATGAGCCGCCCGCCTGGCTATCCATTGCGGCTGCTCAGGCCATATGCCAATCCTATCTTCGTGATTTGAACATCCTACACAGTCAAATTATGAAAAATAACAAATGTTTTATAATAATATGTATTATACTACGAAATACAGGCATCCGTCGATTTATCGGACAGCTGCAAGATGAGTGTGACTCTTGCGAACTGCAATCAGCCGTCCGCAAAAGAATTATTGAGCAAAACACGCCTTGGAAACTTGTGTAGCACGCGGCTTAAATGACAGACATCGCAACATGCAGCCTCAATTATAGAAACAAGTACTGACAACGAAACGAAAATTGAGGCAACTTGCAAACGTGTCCAAAACTGAGTTAATGTTATTGTCTGCTTTCAATAGAGCCACCACCTGGTGTGTAGCGATCTCAGTTGTAAACGTTTGATCAAGACAATAGCCAGGCCAGACCAATTGACGAAATAGTAACAAGCCCCATAGTGATACCTATAATCACCTGCCGCCCAGTTGATCATTACTTCTGTCCTTTTTATTAGTACCATCATGCGGCTGGAGGGAGCCCTTTGGTCTATGGTATGGCAAGTGCACGCGATACCCACACCTCCTTGCTATGTAACACTTTCTTCAAGACTGAAATTAGTAGCGAGGCGCGGTTATTCGAATCTTGCGGTGTACCTCTTGTGATAATCACGGCCTGTTTACAAGAATTCACCGTGAATACAATAGCTAGGAAACCAAAGGCTGAGGCAAGAAAACCCGGCGAGGCGTGAGTCGATAATCATACAAGAAGAAGGCTCTGCACCCGTTGTACTCAGTACTCAGAATGACAAGTCACATCTTTTTTTTTTTTTTGTTCATGAGGCTCTCATGCATTGGGCGAGTTACCTGCGTTTCAAACATTGCCTTTATTTTACCGCTTCAACTTATTACTTGTTTTCAATCCCCTTTCTGATATTTTTTCCGTTTCGTTCAGTTTTGTTTTACCTCATTCTTACCTTTCCCACCCCCTCCCTGTATTTGAATTCTCAAACTTCGTAGTATTTCTTCACCTTTTGGTCTAGACATTAGTCTACCCCCTTCTCCTTTGCTCTGCATTTTGAATTGCTCTCATTAGCTACCATGTACTCACCCTCAGCTCATTACATTTATAAGACGGCCAATTTGCAGGTATTGTACACTTCGAGGTATACAATACATCATTTTACGTTCACACCTCGTTATCATGTTCCGTTAAGATATGTTGCATGTGCTACACCCCAACAGACTTCTTTAACACTACTACAGGCTCTTTTCTAGACAGGGCACCTGCAGTGCCACACATACCGTTGTATTGCACGCAAAGATTTTCACTAACGAACTACGTACTTGCGCCCTAGTCAGTCTCGTGTTATTCCCTCTTCCAACGCCTTTTAGGTTGACTTGATTACATCTAAGCCTTTCGAACGATGTACACCGTGACATGGATTCCTTGTTTTCCAAGCTTAGTGGTGACAGAATTAACTAAGCCATATTGCATTGCCATATCCCGTCCACACACCGCCAATGTGCCAGCGTCGCCTTTACATGAGAGTTGGTGCCCGAGGCAGCTTAGCTAGCTTCGCTATCCTACAAAAGCCACAGTACTGTAGGCAAATGCTTGATACGTATGCCCGTTGCTGGCTACACTGCTTAAGTAGGATGAATGGACTACGACATTTATTGGATAAAATCGTCATTAGGTTTCCACCTGCCGGCCTTTGAAGGATTACCACTGATTTACAACAACCTCGCCATCAAACTTACGTGACAGACACCAACACGATAAACTGTGAGAGGGCCGCAACTCCTTAAGTCAATACCCGGGACCCCATTTGTCTGCAATGCCGCATTAATTTGCCGTGGCTTTCCCGATAACACTGCCTAGAAATGTACACCCCAGCGACCTCATAGTCGTCCTCGCGACACGCACGGAATGTTAAGGCGAGTCCCCCCAGATTGTAGGTGGTCAAAAGTCGACAGTACTTGCCAGCGTACTTACGCCCGAGAATGAGGCTTCATAACCAGAGGCCGCTTGAGTCATACGTACCGTCCCGATCGGATATCAGAACGGAAGACTAGGATTGGTCTCACCGATACACGGCGTAAGTTTCTTTTTTCTTTCAAATGTTTGCGCAACAGTCCATATTGGATGTACTTAGTCATACCCCTCACTTTTTGTGAATTTTCTTTTCTCGTTCAAACAAACTCCAGACTTCCTTCTTATTATATTGACTACCAAACTACACATTAAAAAATCATTCCACCAACTTGTACATCTTGTTTTGCCTCCCGAGTCCAAGCCCAACCACCGTCCACCGTCCACCGTCACCAAGGGTACTGCCTAAAATACACTGGCCAGTTTACTCTCTATACCCCCCTAAGATGTTGCAGAGCAAGATCCAACAGAAGACGAATGCCGCCGCCACTGGCAATGTCGCCGGCACCGCCGGTACTGGCAGCACCGACGCGGAGTATGAGGCGAGAATGAACATTTTCAAGCACAAAATAGCCGAAGCACAATCGACGAGTGTTTCGATCGCCAAGAAGTTTGGTGAAGGTGACTTGTACCCCGGTCTCGACGACAAAGACCTCGGCGTGGGCAGTTTTGACGGCTTGGACAAGCATAACATCTCAGCCACCGGCAACAATGAGGATTGAAATGGTATTAAGAGCCATGGTACAAATGAGTGAGTGGCTTATCTACGTTCTTGATACTGTTTTACCTCTATCTTCCTGCGTGGGTGTGTCATGCATCTACCAGATACAACATTCAATATCATCAGTGCTACAATGTAGCTTATGATTACATAAGCATCGCCATCGTGCATCCTGACTAACACCCACTTTTTCATAGGAACAACTCCTCGCTCAAGGCCTCTGTTGGCTCCCACTGGGGAGGCTCAAGTGTGACTGTAGGCTGGCCTATGATACAGTGGCATACCCTACCGAGCTAGCCATCTGGTGCAAGAGTCCAGAGAGTGAAAACTAGCAAATTGGCTTACACGGTTCTCCAAGCACGAGGTGACGTTAAGACACGGCTGAGACGGCAGGCACGGCTAGTAGATCAGAGATCTATTGCCTATTGAGGATCCACCCCCACGAGAGATCCAAGCAGTCGGTAACTACTATCTATTGGGCCCAAGGAGGAAGGACTGATCTGGACAGCCCATGTGGATATGGTAGGGCTAGCTCCTCCCCCGTTTGGTTTGGACAAGTCTTTTCTCATGTTTCGGTAGTCGCCGTACGCATTGATGGCCGGGATCCGGTAAGAACCGCCTACTGCCACTGCCGCCGTGGTTCACACCCTTCCCCGCCCACAGAAACTTTGTTTCATACGACTGGAGAAGCGTCTATGTTTCTCACGATGTTCTGTTTTCTTTTGTCTTGTCTCGTTTAATACTGCCCATTTCCTACTGATTCGAGTTTGCCCTCTTGTTTCTTTTTCTACTTGTTGGTTGTCTCGATATGGGATACTATAGTGCTATCTGGCATGTACGTGGTATGAGTTCCAAGATGCAGCCTTCACCAATCATACGACAGGCGGTGTAGATTGGGTACCTAACCTGGCGAGATATGGACAGATTGCAGCTGCATTTTGCCTGCAGGTTGCAATGCTGTGGCTTCCCGGGATTGTTGTAGTTCTACAATTTACCCAGACCTCCTCCAAACACGGGTTGTACCTATCAATGCTCTTTTCGTCACTCTGGTGTGCCCTGCCGCCTCCCTGCCGTGCCATCCCAAAACTTTCCTAGTTATTATCATGATGCACGGTCCCTACCAATAAAATTTGTTTCCTTTTCCCGGGTCTATCCGCTGTTTATCTGTATCTCGTTGTCAGTTTCGTTTGTCGGCTTAACATTGGGCAATTTGCCGATTCTGGAGATGTGTTGATGGCGCGTGGTGGCTGTTGTTGATTGCTGACCGGCTGTAGATTATTCGCTCTTGTTTGTCATTCTATCGTGTCGTTTCGTTTTATATTTGACCATTTTGACTGCAGACTTTGAGTGAACACTCGGAAGAGGGTGACTCTCTAGATGTTGGCGCTCCGTCATCAACGATGGAAACTCATGACGACCTTCAACGATGGAAACTCATGACGACCTGAAAAGATAATAACAGAGAGTATTTGAAAAAAATAACAAGCAAAAAGCAAAAACAAAGACAAAAAGAAGCAAGGGAGAGGGAAGAAGGAAAGAGAAGATAGATAATTGAAGAATAGGGCGACAAGGGAGACGGGGTTTTTATATGCAAAGGCAGGGCAAAAGTACCTGGCAGTTTGAGTTGATGAGGTTCCCATAGACGGGGAACAACGCACCCCCTGTGTGATACGCCTTCTAATTTCCTCTAAAGCCACTCTGTCCTCTTATGCCATAGCTTCCAAGGGAACTATGACAAAGAGTATAATATGAGCCACCCAATATGGCCATGCATAGGCAACGGCGATGATTAGTATTGGCTAGGGTTCTTCAGGGTAGTACTTTGATGAGCAAATTATATATGGTCAGCTCAACACAATGAGAATAAGAAAGCACTTAGGGGGTGGCTATGGTCTGTAAATGGCAGGGAAGAAGAACCAAGACGAAGGATGAGCAAAGGATGAACAGGAATCGTACATAGAAGTAGACCATAACACTGAGTGCCAGAGGAATCAGTCCTGTTGTTGGGCACTGATGCCTGACCGGTATGTAACAACTCTTGATTCGTTGTATACGCAATTGTCTGGCCGAAGAGCTGAAATGCAGTCTTTTTTTGTATGTACTTAACAATAGTATGGATATTATGTGTCTCCGAACGTACATAGTACGTGTTTGTTTTGTTTCTTCATTTGGGGCTTATTAGGGTGGGATCATAACCACTGCGAATCAACATATGACACAACCCGTGCCGAAGATCAGAAGCATCACCAGTGGTTACCGAAATTGTATGTTTCCACCCCATGGATAGGGGCAGTATATTAAGTTCCCAATTCACGGTGGTTCGTTCAGTAGTTTCCAGGTGCAGGCCTGCTAAAGACTTTTGGTGTTGGCACCGTGTTAGCCATATGCAACACGAAACATTTATTCCGGTTCTGAAACCTTTGTTCAACATCAACAACGCATCACAGCGGAGTAATTCATGTCAACTCTTGGTAATTTGTAGCCAAGTCCAAGTAGACAGAGACACACATCGCATTTTTGCAGTATGCAGTATCGTTCCTTTGATGGCCGCCGGCAGATGGCGATGACGGCTCCTTAAGGAGTCCTACGATATTGTGGCCTAGTTTCCAAGGCAAAGCAACTGTGGCGGATTGTTTTCGAGTACTACGTATGTTTGTGGTTGCTTTAATACTTTGAAATGTCTCACGGCGACATGGCAGACCTTTTAGTCCTTGATAACAACATCGAGCTGCAGCATATGTAATGCCAACGCACAGGCGCATGCCTTAGTGACCCGGTTTGTAGGTACTATATCTGTACGAAACATGTGACATATGTATCTAATGAGAGAAGCGTTCAAAATGGTTGCATATGAAAGTTGATCGCGAAACTTGTAAGACTCATACACAAGTCAGTACAGTAGAATGTAACTGGGCGGATGATGTCCATCGTTGGATTACTAATGGACCTGGATAGGCGGCATCTATAATGTGGCTGAACAGTGACTCTCAGTTCAATACCCAAATTACGAATTATTCAGAGCCTCAACCTTTGTGCCAGACACTGATGGGCTCTGTCCTGTCATGTTTCATCGATTCCGCCTAGGCAGCAAGTCGGCGACGCGTGTCCAGTTTGAATATTGAGTCTCTTTTGAGCGAGGACGCCATGTACTCAAGCCTGTGCTTTCGCCTATGTGCATCTTCTTCATCTTCTTTAAAGAAGAGCTTCGAAGATCCGATGCAACGAATGTGATTGGGCTTTGTAACTGTGATTGAAACTGATATGCCGCCACTGTGGTGTGAGCACTCAGCTAGTCTGAGGACCCAGTAGCCAATCAAAAACGAGGCTGCACCAACATTCGCGCTTTAGTGGTGCCATAACGGAACATAAGTACTATGTATTAAACCAGAGGAGGGTGCATCAGAGCCCAACCCATACATAATCTGAGTAAAGTGATGCTGTGCTTTTGACTTTTAAATCAATTTTTATTTTCACGTTCTCATATTTATTACATTTATCAAGTTTAGAGTTGATAATTAATATGGCAGGTCTGGAAGTTCTTTAATGATACATCCTATCAACCTCAAGATCGTACTGATCAAGGCCAGTGACTCGGTTTCCGTGATGTCTTCATGTAATCTTGGTTTACTATTTTTATGTATGGCATGATTTCGACTTTGGCATTTGCTTGAGAGTCGAAAGGATACTCGAGTAGGGGTGTATTCAACAGATATGGTGGAGTTGGAGCAGTCTATGCCGTAGCCGACTGTTCCGGTGTATACTGAACTTTTTCTCACTTTCACCATGAAGCTCTCTAGCCTTTTGTTTTGACATTACTCTACAAACAGGTTCAGCTTCACTGTCACGCCAAAATACCAAAATAACCAAAATACCACCCTGCTCCTCCTCTTCAACCACCACTCCATACATAATCACCGGCATATTCTACGGAGTAGCCTTGAACATCCAAAATTGCCCGATTGCTGGATTTTGACGTCAGCCTCAGGATCGGCTGTCGGGTCGAAGGAATGGCCAGTGTCAAGTTTGATAAAATGGCCCAATGTTTAATGCTGTATTCTACTCCGAGCCGCCTAGTTTGCCCAAGGGAAGATCTTCTCACCGCTCCACTAGTGCGGCCTGCCTTCACACCGTGGCTCATGGTTGTGGCCGTATGTGCATATAGTAGCTCATCTCTTCTTGACCTGCAAGATACATTACGTATTGTAAGAATAGCAGATCAACAATAACTGGGACCCCACGGAAAGAAAACTAGTAGGGCAACTAAGAGCTGTAATACAGAGTCCTACAATGCTACACCAATCCTTTTGGGGTGGTTATATTGAATACCGTTACAACGGCCAGGCCACCTTCGTAGCCAAGTGCATCAGCCTCGTTTTGTTTTGAGCTGAAGCAAAAAAAATTAATTTTGGTGTCCTTTTAGACTCGTAAGCATTTCCTACCAATATTGCAACCTAATCGCGTCGGTCTTATTGTGATTTCTGAAATATTTCGAATGGCGGTGAGAGCAAAGCGTGTTTTGAAATAGCCTCAAGCTTCCAATGGAATACTCTGGTCGCTTTTTTTTTTTTTTTTACTCGTATCTACATAATGATAGCGCGTAATAATGCAATAACTAACGCCATTTTTGCGGTGGTACTTCATTGGACTGTGGCATACCCTCTCACAGCCGAACTATTTTTCGCGCCTTATTATCAGAAATCACTACGGATACGCAAAAGGCTGCGACCGAGTTTCCATTACCAGCCAAATCTCCAAGCTCAACTCAAACATAGAGTAGTAATACCACAATTCAATTATACCATAGTAGGCCGCGACTCACTATTCTTTTGCCACAGAAGAAGACCCGTTTGTTTTTGGCATCAACATGCGCCAGCCAAACCATGATGCATGACACCCTTTTTGTATCGTTCGCGTGGTGGTTCGCACGGTTTGTAGTATTTTTGAATTCAAATTGACTTGTTGTTCTGGGCGCTCCTAGTGAGGAGGCAAGGACAAGACGAAACAAGCCGGTACACCAGGCCTAGAACCTTCCATTATGCATTCTAGAAGGAACAAGGACTGAACTGTCATAGAATGCACGAGCTGGGTCTTGACCAGCGTATTATCACACAGACCCTTGGAGATACACTTCTTTTTGTGCTTTGGTGAATTGCGCCATTGCATTTTGCAGTGTGATCGTTATGGCCGGGTGTAAATCGAGGCGCATTCTTGCATTTGATGGCTTGCGAACTTTGTAGAGAGCAGCAGAAGTGGACGAGAAAGGCGGATGGCTATACAGGGAAAATGCAGACGAGCAACGTCCGAGAAACATTCGGATAGTACAAATAGCGTTTGTGGTTGCACTGTCTACAATGAAAATCAGACGGCAAACAGGCTGACGCCTCATTAGCAATATACAATAGTAGGTGCTTTTTTTGTTGCACCTCGGGGTGAAGAGATGTAGACAGAGCTAGATGCGGCAGGCAGAGATAGATGCGGCAGGCGGAGTGCAGGGTCGCATGGGCATATTTCTGAAACCAAAGCTGAAAATACGCGGTGGCAAACACTAACTCAATCGTACTCTTTGATGTGTACATACCGGGGTACAGGTACAAATAAATGTATAACGGTATTGAGTTTAGTTTACTTTGCTGTTTTCCAATGTGTGTACCGGTAAAAGCTCCCTCGATCGAGACCAGGCGCATTCCCTCGCTCCGCGCACTATCGTCCGTGCTCCTTTCACAGGGTAGATGCACGCAATAGTCAGGCTTCAGATGTCATCAGTCTTGGCGGATACGAGAACACGTCATGATCGCTGAACTTTCATTGCCTACGAAGTATTCTCTCGATTGCCCTGGCCTGTTTCAGCTTGTTTGCCACCGACTTGAAAGTAATACAATACGAATTCTTTTATAATAGCTCTGGCAGACTGCGATCAACCAACTACTACACAGTAGAATTGGCAGATTGTGTCACGTAATGCACCAGGAGACATCTCACAGCGTTGAGACAATAGCTTATGACCAGCTGCTTTGAGGTCTGGGTTGCTATTGGTGCATTCTCGTGGCGCCTATGGGGCCAGGCCGGAGAGGCAGCTCGCATATGGTGCACACCTGTGCCATCGGCACGGAGGCTTGATCTGGATATGATGCGAGAGAGAGAGAGTCACCATACGTTCTCCTTGTCCCTCGCCTTGTCGACCAAAACCCGAGCCTTCTCTGGTCTGCTCGCGGATGCAACTTACTACATGTTAACTGAAGTTCCATGGTGCCTACGCCGTACTAAGACAGTCGTTAATAATATAATAATTATTTCCATATTTAATTCCAGATAAATATATTTTCTACTTTATATTCTGTATCCTGCATTCTTTTGGATCTTACTTTTTCTTTATCTCCTTGTTCCATCCATCTAGAGTCTAGTTGATTTACTTTGTCTATTTGCTATTCATACCGCCCTTTTCTTTTCTTTTCCAGCTTCCATTGCATATGTACATACAGTACACCCGACCGACGCCTTGATACATGGCCCAGGCTTTTCTACCCAACAGTCTCTCCTCTCCCTTCCCACTCCTCTCTGATCTTCCTGTTTTTCTCCGACTCAACTCTCACATCACATCATTGATTTAACATTATTACTCTACACTCTGCCACACTGCCCCTTGCTTTTTTATGTACCAATTTATTAACGTCGCCTAACAATATACCTACATCGCATGGCATAATGTCTATTTACTATTCGTTGATTACTATATTTAATACCCAACTCGGGTTTTTATAAATCTGAATCGCCCCCAAAACGTCATTTCCATTTCCCGATAATCCCACACCATGGGCGACTGCACACATCTGCACCTGCTTCTACCGTTTCACCTCTTTGAGCAAACACCGGGAGTTCTGCAATATGGTCGATCTAGCATATAATTTTGCAGCAGTGTTTCTCCAGTCCACAACGCCCACCAGACGGACACCACAGGCTGCCATCTCCGCGAACTCGGCCAGAGTGATACCGCCGTGCCTGACCTGTATTCCACTGCTAGGATGTTACAGACACCCCGTACACTCAATGCTGTGGTCCAAACTGGCGACTACAGACGCACAGGCAACACACCTACTCTAGGCGGTGGCCTCAGTCCCACACCCCTCTCTACCTCGCATCGTCTCTTGCCCTCGCCTATATAACCATGCGATTCCCTCCCGAGTACGCTTGATCTAAACTGAACTCGACAATCATCTCCTCTATTATTGCTTCAAGTCTTCGTTGTTGACTCGCCATCTACCCTTGTTCCTGCTGGTCCATTTTATTGTCTTGAGTACTCATATCTGCTTCCTAGAAAGCAACCAACAACACGATGTACCAAAACGATCACACAGGCCATTGTCATGCTCATGGCCATGGCCAAACCAACACCCACACCAACGCCAGCAAGCCGCCGGCTACTCCTAGCGCTCACCGATCCTCTCCTACCGCGAGCAACACTCAGTCCCCTTCCACCCTGGCCGGTAGCCCGCTGCCCTTGCCTTCCCCAGCCAGTACTACTTCGAGTTCCACTGCCAGTGCCAGCAGCGCTCCACGTTATGGTGTTCACCACGTCCTTGGGATGCGCGAGCCCGGTCGCTATGTGTCAACTCTGCACATCGAGGGCACTGACGGTGACGATGGCATGGCACAAGAGCAGACGAACCGCCACGGCTGTACTCCGCTATACGAAGAGTGGTCTCGGGATCATAGAATATACTCTGAGCAACGAGTTACTTACAGGTAAGCACCGTTGCTCTTCATCTTCGACTTTTTCACTCGCTTCTCTTTCACCTCATATCGCGCGTTGAAGCTCGACTCCCCTTCCCCTCACTGCAAGTTGCTCTGTGATGATGACTGTATGGGGGCAAGTCACATATGCCCGCCCACCTGTCCCTCCGCTCCGCATCCCATGGGCTCGTTTCCGGCGAGTCTTCCCTTCCCCAGACCCAGGCCCAAGACAGATTTAACATCCATCCAACAAAGCGCAACGAAAAAAAGAATAAAATAAGAAGAAGAAACAAAAGGCACACTTGGCTAACAACACAGCTTCACATCATCACGTGAGGTTGCGATCGCGCTGACAGCCCGCAGTATCGCCAACCGTTCCGCGTTTAGTGACGGCGACGGCGTCGGTACTGGCAACGGCCACACAGGCAGCAACACAGCAGGCCCGCACAGCTAGCTTCCGAGGATATTGTCTGCGTCTGCTTCCGTGTTTGTGTCGTTGGTGTCTGTGCCCGTGTGTGCCTCTTTTCAAGACACAGCCAGAGATGACGTAGATGCCGACATCGGCGAATCACCCAAATCGAGTCCAACGTCGAGTCTCGCCATTGGCCAGAAAATGCACAGTATAGACAAGGTTGCAACACGCGGCTGTACCTGCCGCACATCTACTCCGTAGATCATCCAGGTTTCTGGGGTTTGACTCGGACAAGAATGAACGCGCGGATATCACAGAACATATGCGTACAACTCATACCATCCCACGTCTCCCCGGTTCAGCTTTGTCATGTGCCACCATCCTCGGTGTGTGCGTCTGTCTGCTGGCTTCTTGCCCCTTGTGCAGCCTCGATACGGTTCATTGACGCGATAAGCGCCTCCTACTCGCTCTATGCTCTGTTTGCCACTCAACCATTCTTTTCGTCCCTTTTCCCCTTTTTTGTGTGCATCAATTTCTTTCATAATGAAGCTTCCCCCCCTTCTTATGGCCCATTGCGATCTTCTCTTCTTGCCGTGTCATTATTACATTTTTGGTTACATTGCAGGTTTTCTGTACACCTTGTTTTGTGGCGCTTCTTTTTGTCTCTTCCATTTTCCCTCTTCACCTTGTCTCCCCGTCTCCTGATGGCACATCGTTGCCTCTTTGTCCACTTTACGACTTACACCAGGGATTGGCCCCGCTGAAACGGAGCATCATGAAGTTTACTTTAAAAGGGTCTCCAAGGCACAGGCAGAAACGGGTACGGTGCCATACTGAATATGTACACATACAGCATCGATGTCTCCGCTTTGATCATTGTCCAAGTGGACAGGATATTGGGAGAAGGGAGGGGGGTGGAGGCCATCAGAGAACTGGCCTTTATCGGGATAAAGATTTCATCCAACAAAAACCCTCGTGTACCCGTCGGTTAAATTGCTGTTGATTTGCCGGGTCTCGGGACAAGTTGTCTTGGGAACGGCCCTGTTAACCACCTGCGCCTCTTCCGCTTCTCAAGTCCTTTTCTCACACGCCCACTTCCAAATGAATTTTGTATTTTCTTCTTATTGGCGGTTTCTGTGCCGCCTTGTTGTTTTACTATGAAGTCGGAGTCTTTGCGGATTGCCGGTGCTTCTATTTCCATCAAATGGCGTCCATTTCTTTCCCTGGCCTGTTATAATGGATGCTGGCCGCTTCAGTTGTTTTCTCTTGTTGTACTATATGCATTTGGATATTCGATCTATTATTTTGCAAAAGTGTTGCCGTCGTGTGTCGTGTGTTGTCTCGCTGACTCGTGTCATTTCGTGACAAGTTGAAAGACACTTGAGAGCTCGTGTTGTTGTGTGTTGTGTTGTGTTGTTGTGTATTGGTCGTGCCATCCATATGTTAGATGGGCAAAATAGCAAACAAAGAAGCATCAGACATTATCAAATGAGACAAACAAGAAAAGAAGAAGAAGTCAGAGAGAGAAAAGAAAACGAAGGAATGCACCGCGGGAGAGAGGAACGAGGCCTTTATATGCTGTCCGAAGGAGACCGACACACAGACAGGCCTTGGTTTGAGACTTGAGGTTACATGAGGCTTTAGGACACCTAGCACTATTTAAAGAGTTAGGCTATCCCTGTTTTTTGCGGAATGTCTTTGAGCGGACGGCTCTTTATGTTTGACACCACTATTTCGGCTACGGCATGAGCAACTGTGTAACTAATAACCGACTGAAAAGGATGGCACGACAGGTACCTTGACAAAACATAGCGGTCGCAACATTCCTAGGGGCTGTTTTGTTATACAAACTGAAGCAAGTGGGATGGAAGGTTTTAGTAAAGAGACCAGGGCATGGAGATTGGATACTACAAACAGATGCACGGGAGTACGGAGTAGACAAGCCATACCTCAAACAATTGTAAGCCACAAGAACAGGCTTCTCAGACGCTTCAGATATATAGGCAAGGTAGTCACAGATAAGGCAGTACAACGCAACATTATTGAACGTAATATCAATAGTAATATTGACCTATGTGGTAGTACCTAACATTCTACTTTTTTGTATCGTTGAGAACACTGTGGTCTGTGTTCTTAGCTGGGTGTAGAGTAAGATAAACAATAGTCAGTTTAGCCATCCGCAAAGGGCCAATTTTATCAAAGTATAAGGAGTGATGACGTTGGACAGACATTACATTGTAGTCTTCTTTTATGGCATATTTATGTCGAGTATACCTCAGCATTGGGCTGTATTGTTATGATACCAAGATGAAATCAAAACATGCAAAATTGATAAGTGCAAGCCAGCCGATATAACATGTGCTGCATTTGGTATTAGCCCGCGTTGCGGTGTAATCTCGGATAGCATGCTCAGTAATAGTGACTGTGAAAAGTTCCAAGAAACACAGAATTACTTTCTGGACATTTGGATAGCTTTCCCTTGTGTTTCTGTAAAGGATTGATCATAAGGTAGGGTAGGATCAGCAAGTATGTACTATGTAGATGTGTTGACATCCGCACTAGTACGTGTCATTTGGTGAGTGGTTTGCTCTCATTCCGAGTACAGCCCAGAAGGCGGAAGTCTCCATAAAAAAAGGCATAAAACAGGCGGAATCGTTGCGGTGACGGGGGGGTGAACGCCTTTCTATGTGTATCATTAGGCCGCTTTTTTTACGAGCAGGCACATTGGGAAGGCCAATAGCATGGTGAGAACAAGACCGGAAGCGGCGGAAGGTTGGTGTGTAAAGAAGAAAAAAAAAGAAGAAAAAGGATCTACTCTGCGAAAAAGAAAAAAAAGGCGTCGGATATGCTGGGAAACGCTACAATCACAATTTGATTTTCCTGAGTCTGAGAGAGTTTGGGAGAGGCAAACTTACTATGTCCACCTATCACAGCCGAATAGTTTGGTCACCACCCACATACATGCAGCATGCTAGTACACGTCGCCGCCTTTTTTTTTGTGGCAGAGCTGAATGGGTGAACAGAGCGGGAGAAACACCTCTCTGTCCTTCAAAACTTAGTCGAACCTTTGCAATTTGAATTTTGGCCGGAGTCGTATAGTCTCCCCTGAAGCTTTTCCATCTGCGCCTTACTTGAATCGACTCCGTGGTGGCCATCCAGGCATAACCACAGTGTATCGATCTACTTTTATTCTTGGAAAACAAATACCAACTAGTGATTCTCTCGCCTTTGGGTTTACGGGTGCACCGAAACCATGTCTGCCTGCCACGTCACAACATCAATGGCGATGGGCCGGCTGGTTTTGCCCGACGCGGAGCCCACACCCCAATTATTACTGGCGAGACGAGAGGATGGTTGGCATCGTGAGGTATGGTAAGAGTGTACAATAAGACTTCACCGGGCAAACTCGGCGCATGGCAGATGTGACAGACAAAGACAGAATTGACCTCGGGTGCTCGACCCAGACAGTATTTTTGTATCTTGTGAACTGTTCCCCAGCATTATTCCTCTAGGAAGTTTCAGCTACTTGCTTCTTGTGATTTGTCTTCCGTCTTTGATGGCATTGGAGTATCCTATCCGGTGAGTCATACGGGTGTATTCGTGAAACAGCAGTTTGAAAGAAGTATTGCATGTACTCCCCGACTTTCACTGGTACAACCCTTATGGTGAGAGTACAATGTTACCTGACATTAACGCCAAAGTACTCGAGCACCGAGTTGTACAAAGCGTTTAGCTGCCAGTCAGAAATAAGAGTTGAATATTGCTTCGATTCGACATCAAAATTCGACGCCAAGTTAAGGGCGGCATAGCTCTTTGCTCTGTTAGCCCTTCTGTTGGTCTCTCTGATTACATACACACCGACGGCAGATGGTAGCCATCGATACCGTCGATACGAGGCATCTAGGCCACTTCCCTTCCTTCGCAGTCAGGGCACAAGCAAAATAAAGGGTACCTGTACGGCTGGCATAAATACGCAATGAATAAACTCAAAACTTAATAGAAAGACCTGTACATAGTAAAACGACTAAACGCTTCCTTCTATTGCTACGCTAAAACATACTCCTCATCCAGGACAAAATCCAGTATTAATCACATCAAGGTCGCTATCGGTAATAGCATCTTCAAGCCCTTACACAAATCGCCCTGATACACGGGGTGCTAAAGTCTGCCTAGCTAGGTCTAGTATACCCTCGGTACGGGCAGAAAATAGGCGTTAGCTAGGCCGTTTCTGCTGGTATAAATAACTAGTGTAAGCCGTACAGGTACCTTTTATTTTGCTTGTACCCTTAAGAGGAGGTTACTTTTCGGCTTATGTAATTCTGTCCCGTTAATTGTGGGGTAACATGTGGCTCGGAAAAAAATCGGGGGTGGCTGGGTAAGTATTCCCTTTATCTATCACAGCAGAATCAATACGCAAAATGAAAGCCATTATTCATAGACTGAAAGGTTCTAGCAATGGCCCTTATAATACCATAAGATAGAAAAAAAATTGTGTTTACCTCAATAGGAAGGCTTCTTTGATATATCCAAAGTTGCTTTTGTTTTCTTAGAATCCGTCAACTCGAAATTTAGTTTCGCCCCGAAGTAGTACTGGGAATACAGCTCTCGTATTCTACCAACATAAAACAACCCGGCACTCATCTCTAGCAGATGGTAATGCATTCACGAAACGAACACAGCCAGGATGATATAATCTGGAACGGGAGCATTAATGAAAACATCGATAGATCAAAAGAGAGATGAGCAGAGAAGCTCCACGGCTGACACAGACTGTTACTGAGAAAAGACAGAGATAGGCGACATGAGGGCAAGCGAGGCAACAAACGAGGATTTATGATGGCTGCCTAGTTGGCATTACGCATGTTTCTTATCCGTGCCTCCGATCCCTAACAATGCAAAGGTCCCACGGAATATGAATACACAATCAAAAAAGTAGCAAGACAAAAACGACATAAAGCATGTCGAAGTCTCGTAGTATATGCAACCAGTGTGCAGAGTCAATTGCATATAGAAGCCTGATTGTATCCCGTGCCCCAATTCACAAGACTCATAAGGCTCACCCCGTCCCTTCGTATATACTAGTGATTTATAGTTTGCATCATCCTGTACCTTCTGCTATTCTGAAGCGACTCTGCGATGATGAGGGGCACAGTGGTTGTATTGACTAACTAAGTACAATCGAGGTTGTGGTAAAGGCTTAGCGCTACACCTTAGAAAGAGAACATGCCTCTTCTTATCTCTGCACTGCAGCATTGTCGGTGCAAAACGTATGTATTGGATAGTTCGCTAACACCTGTGATCCGTACTCAGACCGCCTCTCTATAAGGTGGTATGAATTCGGGTCTCTTGGTGATGCTTAAGGTGAAAACCCTATCTATCGTGGGATGTGGCCGTTAAGTGAGGTAATAGGGGTGAATGCGTGGAGTCTTTATCGCTTAGTTATACCTATTATTATACTTATAATGTGACTATATCGACACTAACTCTCTCTTTAGAAGTCGTGATAAATCTAGACCGATGTGTGTTTAGAAATTAAATATATATAAAAATTATTAAAAATCTTTCCCGCATCTTTAATATTTTTTTTCTCTCTTTCTTTCGTACTTTTTTTAATTAATCCTTCTTTACCTACTCCTCTTTTTTTAGTGCGATATAATTTATATTAATAAGCCTCGTTAACGTATCGTATAGCTTTACTTTTGTTATAGCGTCGGCTAGGTTCGCGTCTTTAGCGATCTATTTTACGGCCGTGATCTTTTTTTTCTCGTAGTTTTAGCGGACTATAGCGATGTCGATTATTAGGCGCTTTTTTGCGGTGGTTTTTAGTTTTATAACCGTATCGAAGACTGATTTATTGTCCGTATAAAGTATTAACGGAACTTTACGTTTATAAATATTATTAAGCGTCGCTTTAAAGTAATTAATTACGTTAAAGCTTTAAACGAGGGTATATAGCTTTATAGTTAAGATTAATTTCGTAATTTTTTTATATTTAGTAGATAATTAGTATATAATATTATATATACTTAAGGTATCGCGTATCGTAATTATATAACCGATTTAAAAAAAAAAAGGTTTTTATTATTTATAAAAGTACCGTTAACGAAAGTAATTACTTTTATAAAGTTTTTATTAAAGGCTTTAAAACGTAAGCCGCGCTTTAGGTTTTCCGTTTACTACCGAAGGCGTGTATTTAGTGCCTTAACGTTTTTAAGGTCGGGGTCGGTTTATTAAGTAGCGACGGAGAGATTATAAGCCGTTTTAAGCTAGTATACCGATACTACGTATACTCTACGTACGCGTTAGGCTACGTACTATTACTTTATAGTAAGAAGGCTCGATACTTTACCTTTAAATCTTTTATTTACTTACTTTTTTTTTATAATTAAAGTAATATTAACTACTTAAGCTATCTATAAAAGTGTCACGCCGACAATCCCTACTTACTAAGTACGGGATCCTACGGGGATCCCGTGCCCTACCCATACGTTTGGACTAGTCGGAAGTTACGGGACTCCGGTAGGATAGTCACGGGACCTAGGGCGTGCAAGGCGCGAGGTAGCGCGAGGATTTATAAGGACGGAGTCCGTGTATATCTTAGTGTTATTAGTTATGACCTCGGCCTTATTAGTTTAGTATTACGGACTTCCTTTTCCTTCTTTTTTAGCTATTAGTTATAATAATTGTATAATGAAGGATAGAGAGTTTAGGAGGACTTTAAGGGGAATATCTATAAAGTAGGAAGCGTACCTTCGTTATTAAAGATAATAAAAGGTACGTTTTAAACTTTTACTAATTTAATACTTACCTTACTGCCCTACGATTTTAAACGTTATCCGTCTTTTATAATTTCTTTAACTAAGCTTTTTATCACTTATTGCTTTATAATTTTAAAGCGTCCTTTTAGCTTCTTTAAGGAAATCGGAAAATAAAACTACGTCGTACCCGTACGGCTGTAAATATACGTAGTAACTTTTTTAAAGACGGAGAACCTTCGGCTACATCTTTAACTAATAACACTTTATTAAAAAACGATAATAATTAAAGTTTAAACGATTCGACGTTACTCTTTAAAGACTTTAAAGGAAATTTAACTATAATCCCCGCTATAAAAATTTTAAATACTTTAGTAGTAGTCCCGGTAGTTTTTAGCTTAAAAATAATAATAAAAAATATAAAAATTAAAAACCGAGACGAAAAAGTTATAAGTAACCTTTTAAAGATATTAACCTTTAGTGCCTAAAGGATCCGTTTTTAAAAACTAATAGCCGCGATACCGGCCGTTATAAACGTCTTTCTTAAGTTTAAAGCAATAAAATCTTTTATAAAGTTATTTCGAGAATTTTTAACTTAAACTTTAAAAACTATAAAAAATCTATCGTATATTTAAAATTTAAAAATCGACTTACTAAGTATTTATAAGTCCTCCGATATATTTTAAAAAAAAATAAATAAAAGAAAGCTATAAAGCGGGTATTTAACGTAGCTCCAAACTTTTATACTAATAACCGTTATAAAATTTTTATAGCCTTTAATAATATAAAGTTATCATTTCCCCCGTATTAAGAGGAATATATAGCTAAACTTCCGCTCGTAAAATAAAAATTAACCCCGGATTTTTAGCTTATTTTTACGATATAATTAAAAACACTTAATTTAAAAACCGGCGATACTTTTTAAATAGTTTTTATTAAGTATCGTAAAACGAAGTAAATATTTAAATAGTCTTTTATAAAGTTTAATATATACCTTAAATCGTTAAAAGCAAAACTAAAGAAACTTCCTTTTAAAACTACAATTAATATATTCCTCCTTAAATTAAACGAAAAGTTATAAAACAATCTAATTATAAAAGGCATCTCGTTAAGTTTTAACCGAACCGAAATAATAACCCGCGCCGATAAAGTTTAACGGACTAATAAGTTTACTTAAAGTCGCGCTTAAAAAAACAAAGTAACTTTTAAACGTAACTCGGACTTTAACGGGAATTACGAAAATAATAAATAATAAAAAAACTTTTAAAAAAGAGGCCGTAAAAGTAGCCGAAATACTTATAAAAGATTTTAAAGGAACTCTTAAAAAAACTTTTCTCGGAAAGACTACTTACCTTTATCTTAAAAAAATAAAGATAAAAGTAATTACTACTAGTATTATAAACTAAACTATATATTTAAAGATTACTTATAAAATAAAAAAAGTAAAATAACGATAGTATAAAACACTATAGTAAAAACAAAAAAAAAAAAACGAGTTAAATAAACGTTCCCCCTTTAATCCGTTTATACTTTTTACGAAAAAATTACTATTTATTATTATATAAGTCCGTAAAAGATTTAATATAAAAGTAATCGCCGATCTCGACTCGAATACCGAGGTCGACTTAATATTATAAAAACTAATAGTTTAACTAAAGTTACTAAAATCTTACTACTTAACGTTAATTATTTATACAGCTAATAGGGGCACGATATCGTTTCACGATGTCTAAAAAGTCTCGATAACTTTAATAAATATTAACGGCGTCTCGCGCTATACCTTATAGTATTGCCTAAAAGTTAATCGGCTACCCGGGAGTTACCTATTACTATTAAGAATATTAACGTTAATTAAACATTATATAGTATTAAACCCGGGAACACGGTCTTAAAATTTCCGGGATCGGCTAAGGGACATTATTAAGCTTTCGGCTAAAAAGTTTTTTAGGCTAGCCTAAAAATCCCCTTAAATATATACTATTATAACGCTAAAAGTAAACTTACTAAATAAAAAAGAAGAGTCCTTAAAGACCTTTAATTATAAACCTCCTTTAAAGTTTATAAACTATAAAAATATATTTTCTATAGGGCGTAAAAAACGACCTTAATTTAAAAGCTCGGATTATAATATCGACTTCTTACCGAATACTTAACCCCCTTACGGTATAATCTACCCACTCTTTCTTAAAAAACTTAAAGTTTTAAAAAAATACTTAAACGATATTAAAAATAAAGGTTAGATTCGGGATTCGTAAAGTCTAACGAAAGCCTCGGTACTATTCGTACTTAAAGCCGACGGCTCGCTACGACTATACGTCGACTACCGTAAGTTAAATAAAATTACCGTAAAAAATCGCTATATACTTTCGTTTATTTACGAGATTATTAATAAAGTTTCGGGTGCTTAATAGTTTAATAAAATAAACATTAAAAATACTTACTATTAAATACGGATTAAAGAAGGAGACGAATAAAAAACGGTATTTTATACTTAATACGGACATTTCGAGTACTTAATACTTCCTTTTAAACTAATTAACGTACCGGTTATTTTTTAAAGATATATTAACCGGGTACTCTACGGATTTTTAAACGTGTTATATATCTTTTATATTAATAATGTTTTAATTTACTTTAAAACTAAAGAAGAGTATATACGATACGTTAAAGAAGTACTAAAACGCTTACGGAAGGCGGAGCTATATATAAGCCTAAAAAAGTACTAATTTTTCTAACGCGAGGTAAAGTTTTTAAAATATGTTTTATCTCGCGACGGAGTTACGATAAACCTTAATAAAGTTAAAACGGTCTAAGAGTAGTTAATACTAGTTACGTACTATAACATTTAAGTATTCCTTAAGTTTTATAATTTCTATCGTAAGTTTATTCGTCGGTTTACCGACATTAATAGGCCGTTAAATAACTAGTTAATCGGTATAATAAAAGGTAAGAAGCTAAAAAAAACTTAGATAAATACGATAAAGATATTAACGTTTAAAAAATTAAAAAACGCCTTTTTTATTATACTTATATTAATTCATTTCGACCCGACTTTACTTATTAAAGTAAAGACGGACGCCTCGAAGTTTACTATAGGTAGTATTTTATTTTAATATTAAAAAAGTAAATGGTATTTAGTTGTTTTTTAATTACGTAAATTTTAAGATAACGAGATTCGTTAAAGGACATTAAATTAAAAGATATTTACTATTATAAAATCCTTTAAATAATAACGCTATTACTTAAAGAGTATAAAGTATTAAGTAAAAGTCTTTTTAAACTATGTTAACCTTCGTTTTTTTATAACTACGAAAACGTTAAATTATCGATAAGTTAAATAGTATATATTCTTTAATTTATTTAACTTTATAATTAAGTATCGGTTAAGAATAACTAATTTAATAAACGGGCTTTTACGGAGGCCCGACTTTGAAAGTAAAGTTAATATAATAAATCACCTCGACGTATTATAAAAGAAGATAAATTTTTAAAAAGATACGGTTATAAACTAAAAGATTTATACGTTACTAAAAAAGATACGGACGTTAAAAATCTCTCTATTAACTATCTTACTAAAACCGTTTTAAAGTTTAGTAGTAAACGGGGTATAGAGTTTACTAAAAAATCGTTAAGAGTTTAACGGGACCTCTATTAGGCCCGGAGATAAATAGTATTAAGGAGAATTCGTAAACTAATAACGGGATTATAAAGTCGCCGTACTAACCGTATAAAACAATTACCTTACGGAATAAACCGAGGACTTTATTATAACCGAAAAAATTTAAGCTACGTAAGTAAAAGACTTGAACTTTTTTAAAAATAAAAAAAATACGTTAAAATCGTGTAAAAGTTAGTTACTCGATATAAGTAGACTAATCCGCCGTTAAGATCGTATATAGATTCCCCGCGATACGTTACTTTAACGTAAAATCCTACGTTTATATTATAATAGTTTAGTTATAAAACATTTCGAAACGAAATAAACTATAACGTTAATCTAAACGAGATTCTTTTAAAACGGTATCTACCTGTATATTAAAGATTATATTTAGTTTTATTATATTTATTAAATAGTTAAGCTATAAAGATATAAACTATATAAAAACCTATAGTCTTTACTTATACCGGTAAAACTATAACAAAAAATCACAATAAATTTTATAACGGGACTACCTTTAATATACTACTAAAGCTAAGAGGTAAACGTAATTTTAATTATAGTTAATAAACTAACTAAAATATCTTTATTCTTTTTTATTTAAACTACGATAAACGCCGTTATATTAACGTCTTTACTAAAAAACGAAATTTAACTAAAGTATAAGCCTTTAAAAAAAATCGTATCGGATAAAAGTTCCGTTTTTATAAGTGTTTATTAAAAAAAATTATATATATATATATAAATTAAAAAACGACTCTCTACGGTTTTTTATTTATAAACGGATAGATAAACGGAAAGAATTAACTAAACTTTAAAATAATACTTACGTTATTTTATAAAAGATATGTTTAATATATAGCTATCTTTACTACGCACTACTAAGTTTATATATAATAATATAAAGAACGAGTTTACCGGTAATACTTTTTATAAAATATTAATAAAATATTAACCCGACTTTAATATAAATACTATAAATAATACTTTTAAAAAAAAAGTACTAATAATACGTTATAAAACGGAGAAGTTAAAATAAATTCGCGATATAACTAAAAAACGAATAATTAAAGCTTAGTTAACTTAAAAAAAATATATAAATATATCGAAGATACTTATAAAATTTTAAATAAACGATAAAGTTTTATTATTAATAATAAACATTAAGCTAAAGTCTCACCCCCGTAAGCTTACGCTACGATTTATAAAGCTATTTAAAATTCTATAAAAAATAAAAAAGTAAGCCTATAAGTTAATACTACTAAACTAATACCGAAGGTTATATAATATATTCTTAGTATCGCGACTAAAGCTTTAAAAGAAAACGTCGTTAAAGTTTATACCGATACCCGCTTTAAATAAAAATCTCGAACTCTACGAGGTAAAGGAAATCGTAAAAAAGAAAAAAATTCTTTTAAAAGTCTACTATTTAATAAAGTAAGTAAAGTAGCTACCGGAGTATAACTAATAAATTCCTACGGAAAATATTAACGTTAATAAAACAATTAAAAACTATAAAAAGATATTATTAAAGGCTAAAAGGCCGAAATAGTTAATTATATAAAAAATAATAAAAATATAAAAAGTTAAATCTTTAATAAAACTAAAGTAAATTATATAAATAAATACGTAAGTCTCTCTTAGTCCTCGTTAGTTAAGTAGGCCTCTACGCCTGTAATAAACTTAGTTAATAAAGCTTAAATTCGGCTATAAAAGAGATCGCCGAGCTTTTAACGGGGTAGGGCGGGGATATTAATAAGCACCCCGCCGAAGCGTAACGTAAAGCGTTACTATTAAACTATAGTATAATAAAACCGCTACTTAAACGAGTTAAAACTTTTATTAATCTTATACGCTTTATAATACTCTTCGATTACTTAAAGAAAGCTAAGGCTTACGTTTAATATAATTTAACGGAGCCCGCGACGGCTCCGCTTAGACTCGGGATATAAAATAAAATAAACCTCCTTACTTTAACGTATGAAGCGAAAGTAAACTTTAAAGTCTCTTACTAGTATAATAAGAAGTTAATAAAATTAATATCCGTTAAAAAAAAAAGGAGTATAAAAGGAACTTACTAGGCGATAACTTAACTTTATATAAGTAATAAAGCTATATTTTAAGGAGTTAAGGAACGATATAGTCGCGTACCGAAAATCTAGTACTTTACGAGCGTAAGTATTACGGTATACTTACGCTTTAAAGTACGTTTAGTAAAGCTAAACCGCCTACCGGCGGGGAATATAAAAAAAGTTTAAATCTTTTTTAAAGATTATATATAAACGGGTATTAATATAAAAGATAGTAAAAAAGTTACTTAAACGTACTAAAGGAGTACCCGTAATAACTTAAATAGTAGCCGCGGAAGCCCGGGAGGGGTCTTCGTTTAAAGCTTTTTTTTATAAAACTATACTAACGTTTTTATTATTATTAACGTCGTTTATATAATCATTAAAGTAGTCGTCGTTTATATTATTACTACGAAAATTAACGAGGTCGTCGTTACTATCGTCGTCCTCGTTTTCGTTTTCGTCGTTTACTAAAAAGGCCGCTACCCGGGCAATAGCCCGGGAAACTTTACGTAAAGAACGGGTAAGTAAAATAAGCGTTTATCTACGACTAAAAAAGCCGGATAAAGAAGATAAACTAACGAGACTTACCGTAATACGTTTACGTTTATATTAACGCGGAGTCGACGAACTAACTACGGAGTCGTTAAGTAGATTAGTAATAAAAAGATCCTTTAAATTATCGTTAAAGTTAACTAAGGGAGAGGGAGGCAATGTAGTAAAAATAACGAAACGGACGGGTAAAACAACGGGAGTAAAAGCAGGCGTTTTTATAGCGGACTTTAGTCTTAATATTCTCGCGGGCGAACCCGCCGTTAAGGAGCTTTAAGAAAACACCCGGCGAAAGGCTTTTTTAAAATTAATATAAGGAGTTAACGCGGAGCGTAGTATAGTCCGGCGGTGCCGGTATATTACGGCTAAACGTCTTTTATTAATAAAAAAAGACTTATTAAACTTAACGACGGAACTTTTATTAAAAAGAGACATTAAAAAAGTACTAAGGTTAACGTTAATATTAATATTAATAATAATACGGGATAAAAACGAGGAAAAAAAACGAAAGAAATTCCTCTTTTTTCTACTTAAATTACGAGTTACTACCTAACGGCTTTCTAACCGTAATTAGTAAATAAAATAAAATAAACACTTAGCGACTCCGCCGTTTATACGATAAACATTACGAGTTAGCCGTATATTTTAAAGAAAATATATAGTATAAAAAAAAAAGCGACCTTTAAAACTAACGATGCTGCCGTTTTAAGAAATGTTAAAGGACTTATATAAGATTATTATTTTATAGTTTCGACTAATAAATACGTTAAGTTCCGGGTAAGATTTACAAACCACTTAAAGCTATAGACTTATCGAAATTTTAATAAGTTTTAATAATAGTTTATATAGCGCTTTATTTTTAAAAACCTTTAAGCTTTATAGTAAAAGTAGCTCTTTTTTTTTTAAAAGTTTTATTTTTATTATAAGTTTTCTTTTATAATAGTTTTTACTAAAAACCTTAATTTTATTTTTAGCCGGTTCGAAACGAACGACTAAAAGAAAAAAATAATTATTACGCCGACAATCCCTACTTACTAAGTACGGGATCCTACGAGGATCCCGTGCCTTACCTATACGTTTAAATTAGTCGAAAGTTACAGGACTTCGGTAGGATAGTTACGGGACCTAAGGCGTATAAAGCGCGAGGTAACGCGAAGACTTATAAAGACGGAGTCCGCGTATATCTTAGTATTATTAGTTATAACCTTAGCCTTACTAGCTTAGTACTACGGACTCCCTTTTCCTTCCCTTTTAGTTATTAGTTATGATAATTGTATAATAAAGGATAGAGAGCCTAGGAGGACTCCGAGGGGAATATCTATAAAGTAGGAAGCGTGCCTTCGTTATTAAAGATAATGAGAGGTACGCTTTAGACCTTTATTAATCTAACACCTACCTTGTTGCTTTACGATTCTAAACGCTGTCCGTCTTTTATAATTTCCTTAACTAAGCTTCTTATCACCCATTACCTTATAAAAAGGTAAAGTAAACCGTTTTCGGCTTAGGAAAGTACTCCGTTATTAAATTTAAGTAAAGTAGTATTATTAAAAGTTTTACGGGGCTTCGCTAAAAAGCCCGCCTCTTTAAGGGCTACTTCTTTAAGCTTTATAAACGTAAAGTTATAAAAGATAAAAGTATTATTTATTTAAAAGGCTACGATACCGAAAACTTCGTCGACGTATATAAAAAAGTATAAGTCGTATATAAAAAAGTATATACTTAATTACTTAACGTAATACTATAAATATATTTTTTACTAGTAGTTACCCGTTTTTAATATTTTATATAAAAGCTTTAAAATAAATAATACGTCGTCGTTTAGTAGCCTTAAAAAAACTTTAATTTTACGACTAAGGTCGACGAAAAAGTCGTATATAAACCTTATATTAAACTATATATAAGCCTATAAAATATCTTTAATTATAATAGTGATTTTATTAATTTATAACTTTTTAACGGCTATAAATATAAAAACAATTTAGCTTATCCTTTTAATTATTAGGTAAGCCTTAAGTTTCGTTTCTTTCTCTTCGTTTTTATAAGCCTATACTACGATACGATTTTTTTTAACGGTTTATATAATGCCTTTATGCTTTATTTTATCGACGAATCGACTTTTAAAGAGGCGTACGTTAAAAGGCACTTAGTGTCGTAGTATAAGGGTAAAGACCTTTTTTTTTAAGAGGCTAGTAATCTTTATTAACCTCGAAGCCTTAAACGTAAGTAAAAGTAATAGTATAGTTATATAAACGACGTTATTCGGTAAAGTAATAACGGCGAATATTTCGGGAGGTAACGTAACGGCCCGTAAAGGTTTGCCTTTACTTTTACGTACCGAAGGTATAGGTATTAGTAAAGAGTTACCGGTATTATTTTTTTTTTAATTTTTTTTAAAGTACGGGCGTATAAAAGTACTCCGGAAAAAGCCTTTAATACTATTACCGAAGTTTATTATAACCTCTTCGTTAACGACTATTTTTACTTTAAACGGTCCGTTTTATTTAGTAGCCCGTGCGGTAATACTATTACCTTTAAAAAGGCGTTATATAAATACTTTATTACTTAGTGTTAACTTAACGGGTATAAGTCCGTTAATAAGTCGGAGTGTTTTTTAAACCGTATAACGTACTCGGGCCGTTACGAGGTTTTTTATAACGGCTTTAATAACGGCCGCGCGTTATATAACTATAACTAACGGCGAGCTTAAGGCCGATAGTCAAGGGTAGGCTTTAAAAACGAGTAAGGTCGGTATTAAACCGTTAAGCCTTGCCGTATCGTTAACGGTTTTTACGGCTATTTAAAGGGTTAACTTTTTCGATAAAAAAGGTGTTTCGTAAGTAATTATAACGAAGGCTTATTTAAGGGTACCGTAGTAACGCTCGATTTAACTAACGCTATAGTACGTTTTAGTCGGTATAAGTTTTACGGATAAACCTATAACGGCTATATTATCCTTAAAGTCTTAGGTAATAAAATTTATACTTTAATCGTATATAATAAAGTCGGGGGGGTTAATATAAATATTTAATTAATATTCTTTAAACTTATCTTATATATACTACGCGGTAGCGTTCTATAACTACTTAGCTACCGTAAAACCCGTGGCTTAGTCGATAATATAAATATATAAAAAACCGTCGATATACGCGACGTTTACTACTACCGTACCGTTAAAAATAACGTCTTAGCTTTCGTAAAGGTTAAATTTAAAGCGCTTCGGGGGCTTTTAATAAACTTAATAGTTATAGTAGTAGTCTTTAATTTTTTATAGTTATAAACGATTAACTTTATCGCTTTTTACGGCCGTAAGAAAGTTATAAAAACGTTACATTAATAAATAACCAAAACGGCGATATAAACGCTTTAGTTTATAAGATATAAAAAAGCTATAAGTGTCGGTAATATACGCTATCTTCGGCACCGTAATAAATACGTAGCTAAAGCGGCGTAGTATAGGGACCTCGCCGTAAAAAGTTATTATTACATTTTAAAAATTTTTAAGGTAACACTTAAAGTAGTTTAAATCTTTAAGCGAGATAAAGAATAAAGTTTTAATTAGTATAACGTAGAACGTAATCGTTTTAATAAGCGTCTTTATAACCGTAAATTTTATAAAAATAAACGCTCTTATACTAAATTTAATTTTTACGGTACTTACGGTAGTTTCGTTTATTATTATAAACTTACGGAGGTATTATAAAGCCGTAAATTACGGAAAGCTATATATCGAGTAAACGGTTACGTTAATATCGATAATAAAGCCTATAAATTCGACGTCCCCGTACCGAGAGTCTACGTAGTCGTCCGGGAGTATCGGGGGACCCGTAATTAGCTTTCGATTAAGAGTATAGCTATAAGCAACCGCGTTTATATCTTAAATTATCGCCGTTACCGTATTCGATATTTTTATACTTTAAAACTATAAAATAACGTACTTTTTTTCGTTATTATTATTATCTTCGTCTTTTTTTATTTTTTTAAGCTTTCTTTAAACGATAAAGTATACCGTTATCGTATTTTTTTAAGCCGCGTTTATCTTTAAGTAGTACTACGTTTACGTACGTTCTTTTCTCTCCCTTTATTAACGCCGGTGTTTTTTTTTTTTATCGTCGGTATACCGTAACTATTAATAATCGAGCCGGGTATAGATAAAGTATTTACGGTTAAGTATACTTACCGAGGCGGGGCGGTTGCTACTACGGGGGTTACTACGGCTTTTATTACCGCCTTTAAACCTCCCGTTACTATCGTTACGGCGGTAAGTTTTATTTATATAAAATAAGTTTATTATTAATCTTATAGTTATATTAATAAGTATACCGGTATTCTCTTTAACCGTTTTAAAAACGAAGTATTCGTATATTACCGCGATATACGTCGGTAAGTCGTAACGTTAACTACGGACGGAGGTAACCGCGATCGTAATTTTCGGGTAGTTAAAGAAGGCTTATTAAAGGCGAGCGAGAAAGTCCTCGGGTACTTTATTGCCTAAAATATATTTTTAATTTTTAAATAATTAGTTATATAAAGTAGTAATTACGGTAGCTATCGATATCTTAAGATTAACGTTAATAATATTTTATATACTTAATATAAACTACTTCGACGTATAAGTACTTTTTATAACGTTTAATTTATAACGTTGTTTAACGATATTTAATACGGTCCTTTATTAATAAAGGTTTTTAAAAATGTTATAAAGCTTTTTATAAAACGTTTTAATCGTCGAGTCGTTTATTATATACGGAATAAAGGTAAAAAAACGGTCTTTATAAATCTATAAGTATACGTATTTACGGAAAAAAGTCGTAGCTCGGTAAATAAAGTTACGAAGGTTATTTTAACTTTAGTATACTACCCGGTCGGAAGTATTAAGCCTTATATCGTTAACGGACCTTTATTAATCTTAGTCGAAGTTTATAATCGGGCCGCGATATAGTTATTTATTATCGTTCGACGTTTAACGACGGTAGTAATACTTCGGGGCGGTAAAGGTATTACGGTAATTTTATAAAAGTATTATAAAAAACGGGCTTATTATAAAAGGGGGTATAACGTTTATAAAAGTATTCCCGTATAACGTTTAGTATTAAGTTATTAAACGTCGGCGAAGTACTTCCTTAAGGCTAATTACTTTTAGTTTAATAAATAGTATAAGCGGTATTTTACGGGCTTCTTTATCCTCGACGTAAATAAAGTTTATATCGTCGATCGGTTTATTAAACTAAAAAACGGGGTCGACGTATTATTTATTAATACGATATTAAAACTATTTATTACCCGTTTATATTAACGTCGGTATAATATATAACTTTTTAACGACGCGTATACCGGCATTAATCTACGGGAGTAAGTCCTTTTTTTCCGTAGCTACTATAAAAACAACGAACTAATTACCGCCGTTATAGTTATAACTTAAGATAATGTTACGCCGATAATCCCTGTTTACTAAGTACGGGATCTTACGGGGATCCTATGCCTTACCTATACGTTTGGACTAGTCGGAAGTTACGGGACTCCGGTAGGATAGTCACGGGACTTAAGGCGTGTAAGGCGCGAGGCAGCGCGAAGACTTATAAAGGCGGAGTCCGCGTACATCCTAGTGTTATTAGTTATAACCTCGGCCCTATTAGCTTAGTTTTACGGACTTTTTTTATTTTCCTTTTTAGTTATTAGTTATAATAGTTATATAACGAAAAATAAAAGGCTTAGGAGGACTCCGAAGGGAATGTCTATATAGTAAAAAGCGTGCCTTCGTTATTAAAAGATAATAAAAAGTACGTTTTAAACCTTTATTAATTTAATATCTACTTTATTGCTTTACGATTTTAAACGTTATCCGTCTTTTATAATTTTTTTAACTAAGCTATTTATTACCTATTACTTTATAATTTTAAAACGTTTTTTTAACTTTTTTAAAAAAATCGGAAAATAAAACTACGTCGTATCCGTACGGCCGTAAGTATACGTAGTAACTTTTCTAAAAACGGAGAACTTTCGGCTATATCTTTAACTAGTAATACTTTATTAGGTAACGATAATAATTAAAGTTTAAGCGATTCGACGCTACTCTTTAAAAACTTTAAAGGAAATCTAGCTACGATCCCCGTTACGGAGATTTCGAATACTTTAGTAGTAATCTCGGTAGTTTTTAACTTAAAGATAATAATAAAAGATATAAAGATTAAAGACCGAGACGAAGAAATTATAAGTAACCCTTTAAAGACACTAACCTTTAGTGCTTAAAGGATCCGTTTTTAAAAATTAATAACCGCGATACCGGCCGTTATAAACGTTTCTCTTAAGTTTAAAGTAATAAAATTTTTTATAAAGCTATTCCGAAAATTTTTAACTTAAGCTTTAAAAATTATAAAAAATTTATTATATATTTAAAATTTAAAAATCGACTTATTAAATACTTATAAGTCTTCCGATATATTTTAAAAAAAGAATAAATAAAAAAAAACTATAGAGCGGGTATTTAACGTAGCTTTAAACTTTTATACTAATAACCGCCGTAAAATTTTTATAGCCTTTAGTAATATAAAGTTATTATTTCCCCCGCGTTAAGAAAAATATATAACCGAACTTCCGTTCGTAAAATAAAAATTAACCCCGGATTTTTAGTTTATTTTTACGATATAATTAAAAACACTTAATTTAAAGGCCGGCGATACTTTTTAAGTAGTTTTTATTAAGTATCGTAAAACGAAGTAAATACCCGGATAGTTTTTTATAAAGTTTAATATATACCTTAAATCGTTAAAAATAAAACTAAAGAAGCTTCCCTTTAAGACTATAACTAATATATTCTTTTTTAAATTAAACGAAGAGTTATAAAATAGCTTAGTTATAAAAAGCATCTCGTTAAGCTTTAGCCGAACCGAGATAATAACCCGCGCCGATAAAGTTTAACGGATTAATAAGTTTACTTAAAGTCGCGTTTAAAAAGATAAAATAACTTTTAAACGTAACTTAAATTTTAACGAAAATTACGAAAATAATAAACGGTAAAAAAACTTTTAAAAAGAAAGCCGTAAAAGTAGTTAAAATACTTATAAAAGATTTTAAAAAAACTTTTAAAAGAACTTTTCTCGGAAAAACTACTTACTTTTATTTTAAAAAGATAAAAATAAAAATAATTGTTATTAATATTATAAACTAAGCTATATATTTAAAGATTATTTATAAAATAAAGAAAGTAAAATAGCGATAGTATAAAGTATTATAGTAAAAACGGAAAAAGAAAAGGCGAGTTAAATAAACGTTCTTTTTTTAGTCCGTTTATACTTTTTACGAAAAAACTATTATCTATTATTGTACGAGTTTATAAAAAATTCGGTATAAAAGTAATCGTCGATCTCGACTTAAATATTAAGGTCGACTTAATATTATAAAAACTAATAATTTAACTAAAGTTATTAAAGTTTTATTACTTAACGTTAATTATTTATACGGTTAATAAAAACACGATATCGTTTTACGATATTTAAAAAGTTTTAATAACTTTAATAAATATTAACGGCGTTTTACGTTATACCTTACGGTATTATTTAAGAGTTAATCGGTTACCTAAGAGTTACTTATTATTATTAAAAATATTAACGTTAACTAAGTATTATATAGTATTAAACCCGAGAACACGGTTTTAGAATTTTTAAGATCGGCTAAAGGATATTACTAAGCTTTCGATTCAAAAGTTTCTTAAACTAATTTAAAGATTTTTTAAAGTATACGCTATTATAACGCTAAAAGTAAACTTACTAAATAAAAAAGAAGAGTTTTTAAAAACTTTTAACTATAAACCTCCTCCGAAGTTTATAAACTATTAAAATATATTTTTTACGGGGCGTGAAGAGCGGTTTTAATTTAAAAGTTCGGACTATAATATCGACCTTTTATCGAACACTTAACCCTTTCATAGTATAATTTACCTACTCTCCTTTAAAAAACTTAAAGTTTTAAAAAAATACCTAAACGATACTAAAAATAAAGGTTAAATTTAAGATTCGTAAAGTTTAACGGAAACCCCGATATTATTTATACTTAAAGCCGACGGCTCGCTACGATTATACGTCGATTACCGCGAATTAAATAAAATCACCGTAAAGAATCGTTACGTACTCCCGTTTATTTACGAGATTATTAATAAAGTTTCGGGTATTTAATAGTTTAATAAAATAAATATTAAAGATACTTACTATCGAATATAGATTAAAAAAGGAAACGAATAGAAAACGATATTCCGTACTCGATACGGATATTTTAAGTACTTAATACTTCTTTTTAAATTAACTAACGTATCGGTTACTTTTTAAGGATATATTAACCGGGTACTTTACGGACTCTTAAACGTATTATATATCTTTTATATTAATAATATTTTAATTTACTTTAAAACTAAAGAAAAGTATATACGACACGTTAAAGAAGTATTAAAACGTTTACGGAAGGCGGAGCTATATACAAGCCCGAAAAAGTATTAATTTTTTTAACGCGAAGTAAAGTTTTTAAGATATATTTTATCTCGCGACGGAGTTACGATAAACTTTAATAAAGTTAAAACGGTTTAAAAGTAGTTAGTATTAATTACGTACTATAATATTTAAATATTTTTTAGGTTTTATAATTTTTATCGTAAGTTTATTCGTCGGTTTACTAATATTAATAGGCCGTTAAATAACTAGTTAATCGGTATAGTAAAAAGTAAAAAGCTAAAAAAAGCTTAGATAAGTACTATAAAGATATCGACGTTTAAAGAATTAAAAAACGCCTTCCTTACCGCATTTATACTAATTTATTTCGACCCGACTTTATTTATTAAAGTAGAAACGGATACTTTAAAGTTTACTATAAGTAATATTTTATCTTAATATTAAGAAAGTAAATAACACTTAGTTGCCTTTTAATTACGTAAGTTTTAAAATAGCGAGATTCGTTAAAAGACACTAAATTAAGAAATATTTACTATCGTAGAATCCTTTAAATAATAACGCTACTATTTAAAAGGTATAAAGCATTAAGTAAAAGTCCTCTCGGACTATACTAACCTTCGTTCCTTTATAACTACGAAAACGTTAAATTATAAGTAGGCTAAATAGTATATATTCTTTAGCCTATTTAACTTTATAATTAAGTATCGGTTAAAAATAACTAATTTAATAAACGGGCTTTTACGGAGGCCCGACTTCGAAAGTAAAGTTAATATAATAAATTACTTTAACGTATTATAAAAAAAAATAAACCTTTAAAGGGATACGATTACGAATTAAAAGATTTATACATTATTAAAAAAAATACGAACGTTAAAAATTTCTCTATTAACTATTTTATTAAAACCGCTTTAAAGTTTAATAATAAACGGGGTACGGAGTTTATAAAAAAATCGCTAAAAGTCTAACGGAACCCCTACTAGGCCCGGAGATAAATAGTATTAAAGAAAATTCGTAAACTAATAACGGGACTATAAAGTCGCCGTACTAACCGTATAAAACGATCCCTTTACGGAGTAGGCCGAAAACCTTACTATAGCCGAAAAAATTTAGGCTACGTAAGTAAAAAACCCGGACTTTTTTAAAAATAAAAAAGATACGTTAAAATCGTATAAAAGTTAGTTACTTAATACGGGTAAATTAATTTACCGCTAAAATTATATATAAATTCCCCGCGATACGTTACTTTAACGTAAAATTCTACGTTTATATTATAATAGTTTAGTTATAAGGTATTTCGGGACGAAACGGACTATAACGTTAATTTAAACGAGATTTTTTTAGAACGGTATTTACCCGTATATTAAAGATTATATTTAGTTTTATTATATTTATTAGATAATTAAGCTACGAAGATATAAATTATACGGAGACTTATAGTCTTTACCCGTACCGGTAAAACTATAATAAAAGATTATAATAAATTTTATAACGGGACTACCTTTAGTATACTACCGGGGCTAAAAGGTAAACGTAATTTTAGTTATAGTTAATAAACTAACTAAAATATCTTTATTCTTCTTTATTTAAACTACGATAAACGCCGCCGTATTAACGTCTTTACTAAAAAACGAAATTTAACTAAAGTATAGGCCTTTAAAAGGAATCGTATTAAATAAAAATTCCGTCTTTACGAGTACTTATTAAAAGGAATTATATATATATATATAAATTAAAAAACGACTCTTTACGGCTTTTTATTTATAAACGGATAAATAAACGGAAAGAACTAACTAAACTTTAAAATAATACTTACGTTATTTTATAAAGGATGTGTTTAATATATAACTATCTTTACTACGTATTACCGAGTTTATATATAATAATATAAAGAACGAGTCTATCGGTAGTACTTTTTATAAGATATTAATAAGATACTAACCCGACTTTAATATAAACACTATAAATAGTACTCTTAAAAGGGGGGTATTAATAGTACGTTATAAAACGGAAAAGTTAAAATAAATTCGCGATATAACTAAAAAACGAATAGTTAAGGCTTAGTTAATTTAAAAAAAATATATAAATATATTAAAGACACCTATAAAATTTTAAATAAACGATAAAGTTTTACTATTAATAGCGAATATTAAGCTAAAGTCTTACCCCCGTAAGCTTACGCTACGATTTATAAAGCTATTTAAGATTCTATAAAAAATAAAAAGATAAGTTTATAAATTAATATTACTAAATTAATACCGAAAGTTATATAATATATTCTCGGTATCGCGACTAAAGCTTTAAAAGGGAACGTCGTTAAAGTTTATATCGATACCCGCCTTAAATAAAGATTCCGAACTTTATAAGATAAAAGAGATCGTAAAAAAAAAAAAAATTTTTTTAAAAGTTTATTATTTAATAAAGTAGGTAAGGTAGCTACTAAAGTATAATTAATAGATTTTTATAAAAGACATTAACGTTAATAAAGTAATTAAAAATTACGAAAAGATATTATTAAAAGCTAAAAAACCGAAGTAATTAATTATATAAAAAATAATAAAAATATAAAAGTTAAATCTTTAGTAAAACTAAAATAAATTATATAAATAAATACGCGAGTCCCTCTTAATCTTTATTAATTAAGTAAGCCTTTACGTTTATAGTAAACTCGGTTAATAAAGCTTAAATCCGGTTATAAAAAAGGTCGCCGGGCTTTTAACGGGGTAAGGCGGGGATATTAACGGGTACCTCGTTAAAACGTAACGTAAAACGTTATTATTAAACTATAGTATAATAAAACCGTTACTCGGGCGAGTTAAAATTTTTATTAATTTTATACGCTTTATAATATTTTTCGATTACTTGAAAAAAGTTAAGGCTTACGTTTAGTATAATTTAACGGAGCCCGCGACGGCTCCGCTTAGACTTAAGATATAAAATAAAATAAACCTTTTCTTTTTAACGTACGAAACGAAAGTAAACCTTAAGGTTTTTTACTAGTATAGTAAAAAGTTAATAAAGTTAATATCCGTTAAAAAAAAAAAAAGTATAGGGGGAACTTACCGGGCGATAACTTAACTTTATATAAGTAGTAAAGCTATATTTTAAAAAGTTAAGGAGCGATATAATCGCGTATTAAAAATTTAATACTTTACGAACGTAAGTATTACGGTATATTTACGCCTTAAAATACGTTTAGTAAAGCTAAGCCGTTTACCGGCGGGGAATATAAAAGAAGTTTAAATTTTTTTTAAAGATTATATATAGACGGGTATTAGTATAAAAGGTAATAAAAAAGTCACTTAAACGTATTAAAAAAGTACTTATAGTAACTTAAATAATAGCCGCGGAGGTTTAAAAGGGGTTTTCGTTTAAAGCTTTTTTTTACGAGACTATACTAACGTTTTCGTTATTATTAACGTCGTTTATATAATCGTTAAAGTAATCGTTATTTACGTTATTACTATAAAAACTAACGAGGTCGTTATTATTATCGTCGTTTTCGTTTTCGTTTTCGTCGTTTATTAAAAAAACCGTTACCCGGGCGGTAGCCCGGGAAACTTTACGTAAAAAACGGGTAGGTAAAATAAACGTTTATTTACGACTAAAGGAGCCGGATAAAAAAGATAAGTTAACGAGACTTACCGTAATACGTTTACGTTTATATTAACGCGGAGTCGACGAACTAGCTATAGAGTCGTTAAGCAGATTAATAATAAAGGGATCCTTTAGATTATCGTTAAAGTTAGTTAAGAGAGAAGGAGGCAGCGCGGTAAAAGTAACGGAACGGATAAGTAGAATAACGGGAGTAGAGGCAAACGTTTTTATAGCGGACTTTAGTCTTAGCGTTTTCGCGGGCGAACCCGCCGTAAAAGAGCTTTAAAAAAACATACGGCGAAAAGCTTTCTTAAGACTAGTATAAAAAGTTAACGTAGCGCGTAGTATAGTTCGGCGGTGCCGATATATTACGGTTAAACGTTTTTTACTAGTAAAAAAAGACCTATTAGATTTAACGGCGGAACCTTTATTAAAAAAAGATATTAAAAAAGTATTAAAGTTAACGTTAATATTAATATTAATAATAGTACGGGATAAAAACGAAGAAAAAAAACGAGGGAAATTCCTTTCTTTTTTACTTAAATTACGAGCTACTACTTAACGGCTTTTTAACCGTAATTAATAAATAAAATAAAATAAATACTTAGCGACTCCGCCGTTTATACGATAAATATTACGAGTTAACCGTATATTTTAAAAGAAATACGTAATATAAAAAGAAAGAGCGACCTTTAAAACTAACGATACTACCGTTTTAAAAAATGTTAAAAGACTTATACGGAATTACTATTTTATAGTTTCGATTAATAAGTACGTTAAGTTTCGAGTAAGATTTATAAACTACTTAAAGCTATAGACTTACTAAGATTTTAATAAGTTTTAATAATAGTTTATATAGCGTTTTATTCTTAGAAACCTTTAAGCTTTATAATAAAAGTAGCTTTTTTTTTTTTAAAGGTTTTGTTTTTATTATAAGTTTTCTTTTATAATAGTTTTTATTAAAGACTTTAATTTTATTTTTAGCCGGTTTAAGACGAACGATTAAAGGAAAGGGATAATTATTACGCCGATAATCTTTATTTACTAAATACGGGATTTTATAAAAATCTTATGCCTTACCTATACGTTTAAATTAATCGGAAGTTATAAAACTCCGGTAAGATAGTCACGGGACTTAAGGCGTGTAAGGCGCGAGGCAGCGCGAGGACTTATAAAGGCGGAGTCCGCGTACATCCTAGTGTTATTAGTTATAACCTCGGCCTTACTAGCTTAGTCTTACGGACTCCCTTTATCTTCCCTCTTAGCTATTAGTTATAATAGTTATATAACGAAAGATAGAAGGCCTGGAAGGACTCCGAGGGGAATGTTTATATAGTAAAAAGCGTGCCTTCGTTATTAAAAGATAATAAAAAGTACGCTTTAAACCTTTACTAATCTAATACCTACCTTGCTGCCCTACGATTCTAAACGCTGTCCGTCTTCTATAATTTCCTTAACTAAGCTACTTATCACCTATTGCTTTACAGATAAATACACCGCGCCGGGTAGTTATAATCTTAATACGGGCGAAAGTCCGTCGGTTTATCGACCGGAAGTCAGCCTCTCTTTAATCTTTAAAGGTTTTTTAAAGCTCCGTAAAGTATATACTATTATAAAAATCGAAGTAAGCCTTAACGAAACTAAAGAAGTCTAAAGCTACGTCCTCGTAATTAACTAAAAGTAACGATGCCGTATCTTTAAAAGTCACGCCGTCTCCGGGCTCGCTCGGGGTAGTAGTCTCGGTACCGGTTATAATAATAATAATAGTGTCGACGTCGACGTCGTTATTATTATTAATATTTTTAAATATTTTTACTTTTAGTATATTTTTAGTATATTTTAGTGATTTTATAGAGCTTAAAAATTCTACGTTTTAGTAGCTTTAAGCTGATTACCTAAGTAATTACTGTCGGTGTAAAACGTATGTATTAGATAGTTCGCTAACACCTGTAATCCGTACTCAGACCGCCTCTCTATAAGGTGGTATGAATTCGGGTCTCTTGGTGATGCTTAAGGTGAAAACCCTATCTATCGTGGGATGTGGCCGCCAAGTGAGGTAATAGGGGTGAATGCGTGGAGTCCCCATCGCTTAGTCATACCCATTATTACACTTATAATGTGACCACATCGACAAGCATGCTATTTTCTCGGCTTTGCTCCGCGTCCTTCCTTTGCAGTATGTCATTCAACATGTCATTTATCATAGAAGCACCACATCTTTAAGTGGTCTGTTGAGGATTGAAGAAGATAACGATAAACGGCGTTCTTGTCTTCATGAAGAGGGCATGTGAGTAGGTCTGGAAGGCAAAGTGCAATTCGGCTAGAGGGGCTGAATTGTGTGATTTTTTTAAATTCACCCGATGTTACATAAATCTCTCATTGATAGTGGCTTTCGTCTCTATTTGAAGGGATGCTATCCCAATCCCTAAATGCTCTTGATTTTCTCCGAACCTGTTTCCTTTCCTCCCCTTTCTGAATTGCATTTCGTCTCAAAGTCTGCCAGCACTTTGCGCCTCTCCCTGTCTGCTCCCAACAAACAAGCCACCCATCTCTGCTTCCCGTATTGCATTTAGCCTCCTTCGAGTTTCCTTCTTTGCATTCGATTCACACAATACCTTGCCCTGCCTCCTTCAGATCCTCTCATAGCCCCCTTTGCCGGCCCAGCGCGACCTTCTGTTGTACAGGGAGAGAAAAGGTGAGAATACTAATTTGTCACACTGACTTTCATTCTAGTCACCTTTGATACCTCGACAAAGGCGACTTCTGCCTCGCTGCCCAACGTCAACGCATGACACAATATCACAGCCTCGACAGCAACATCCCTTATTGTCCCCATGATCCCCGTCGCTATATCGACCCCCGTCTCGACACTCCCCCGTCTCGACACTCACAACAACATGCCATTTGATCTGGCACCAAGCAGATCTGGGCACACCTTGAAAAGGGTTCTCAAGGCCACCGTTATACCCCACTCTTCATGGACGCTGTCCGCACGTTCGCAGACATCGTTGCTCGCACAAGTATGCCGACGACAAAAAGCTGTCATCATGGCCACAGCTCCAAAAAAAGATGACGGCAAGTGGTGATGTATGTACCCTTTTGTTTTCGAAACAGAAGGTGAAATGTGCCCCTTTGTTTGTGCTGATCAAGGTACCCTAGACATATCACCATCCAAAGTGTATCCAACATTATGCTCATCGGACATATTTCCCCAGATGTTCCTGTACACTGCATCCCATGGCACATCCGCACCTGGCCTGTTCTGTTTCTCTCAATTCCAAATTATCCATTCTTCCCTTTCCGTCCACATGTCTCCATACTTGGCCTCGCCTCGCAATACTACTTACCTTTGTCGCTTCCTGGTAGCCTATGCATCCAGCTCGCCCTGTTCTGCCCATGCATGCTTTCTTATCCGAGATAGCGCGTATTATAAACTATTGCAACATACCCTGACCTCCAGAAAAACAACTATATTTGCCAACACTTTGCCCCCGTGCGGTGAACCATTGGGGCGGGGCGTAGAGAGCCGCGGCATATCTGCTGAGCAGACTCCATCTGATGTGCCATCATGCTGGGCAGCGAGCCAGTATATTGCTTGACTCAGCAGAGCCTGCGGTGCTTTGTAGACTGTACTCCTCACTAGAAGGTATCTTAGTTTGCGATACGGCATGCCTTTCAGCAGCTACTATGTAAGTAGCATTGGTTGTAAATGTGGCAGAGTACTGGAATGGCCTGGCTCCACCTATCCGCGGATAGAGTAGGCTTACCCAACCTTACAAGCCGAGCATAAATAGATCTTCGTTTCTCCCCATCACTGCGTTGAAACTTCAACTTCAACAACAACGATCTCCAACACCATCATCATCAGCACCCTTGCTGTCAACCATCCATCATCAACATCACATCTCTGTGTCTCCTGACATCAGTCGCCCCCACCCCATCCATACCGTATCGAAGTGAGTACATGCCGACTATGACACCTTGTGTCAAAGCTCGCTGCCCTCCTTCAACCTTGATCGTGGCTGACCTTTATCTCGTCTTAGTTAGCAACGATGCCCGGCAACCACAGCCACAACAACGTCCCCGAGCACGACTCAAACCCCGACACCCATCACGGAGGCTCGCAAGACCGGGTTGAAAGAGGTCTATATGATACCGGTGGCGGCGCTAGCATTGGGCGCCGTGAGCAGCCGCGAGCCCGTCACCAAGGTCGCGGTGACGGCGGCTTCGACAATCGTCACGGCGGAGATGATTGCCGGTCTGAGTCTAGCCAGACCAGCACTACCGCTCCTAAGTACACCGAACCAGGCCACCGTAACAACGTCACTCAACAAGTTGGAGCGACCCTACTTGAGCACGGCAGGGTTGGGTTTAGAGATATCGATTACAGCCGCAGCTACAACTGGAACTCCTTTGATGCTATACCGGGTCAAGGCAAAGTTGGAGGGGCACAGTCTCTGGATATCATTAGGCTGTAAGTCTTGGAACGTGATAATGATGAAGAGGAATGCGGTAGGACGGATGTGGATGAAGGAGATGGATTTTCACCTTGTTGGAGATGAGGATCAAAGTGGCAATGGTGAT